>CM050166.1:329959743-330559743 GCA_027410445.1 Discoglossus pictus
GGGGGTTCCGTTATCTTGCAATTCAATTATACGGCCCCGCAAGGATCTCCCCTTACGGCCGGCCGTATATCTTGCAACCGGCCGTAAGCTCAGAAATCTTTAAACGCAAAAATAAATTCAAGACGGCACTGTAAAGCTCTGTAAATGCTAGGGATCATAATGGGGGACATGAGGATTAATAGCAACCCCCTCTCAAGCTTGCACATCAGGCCAAATCCGAGATTACATTAACTGTTTATTTTCCGGCCGCAGCGTGGGCGGGTCTGAGGTGCTCCAAGCCCTCTGGAATTTTTCCATGGATATGTGACATAAATTAAAAAAATATATATTTACGGATTCGAGTGTAGGGGAATGTTGTGCTAATAATGCTAACACCTACAATCACTTTATAGTCTAATTAGAGTGCAGGATGGCTTTATTATGGCTTTAAAATGTGCTTAATTTTGTGCCTGCGGGACCTTTTTTCTGCAAGTAAGCTGCGGCTCGGTTTTAGCCTTGCAGAGAGGTTTCCCGGAGCAATTGAATAGCAACCGGGGCTTTCTTGCGGCAGAAACTCTTGCGGACTTTTAAGATCAAAGGCTTTCCTCCGGCGCGAGCGGATAGCAAGGGATAGCAAGGCGCCGGCCGCAAGCCTGCCGTAATCCCCGGCCGGAAGGGAATAGAATAGGCGAATAGCTTGCGGCCTGTCCTTGCGGCCCCGCATCTCCTACGGCCGTTAATAGAATGAGGCCCTAAATATTTCCATCTCTCTGGTCAATTTCTTACTATGCTGCCTATGGAATATCTAAACTTGATAAACAGACAAATGTTTTAGAAAGCAAAAAAAAAACAAAAAAAAACAACATTTAGATTTTTATGTTAATCATAAGAATATTTTTCTGCTACTTTCTCAGAGGCAGTGTCCTTGAAAATGAATGCACTTTCCATTAACATGTGAAAGCATTCAACCAAAAGTTTAGTTCTTCAAAGGTATATATTGTAATATAGTTTACATCAAATATGTAAGGTAAATAAATATGTATAGTACTTTAATTTATTAGCATAGAAGTCTTCAGCATCTATTTTTAGGAAAGACATTTACATTTTTTAACTATCTAGAGTGATTAAATAAGTTCTTTAAAGTTTAATCAGATACCAAAATTAATTTTCACACAGTTGTACATAAATATTCAAGGATCAGATGGTAAAAGAAAAATATTTACCTTGTGTTAAAATAGAAATGGAAACACAAAAGGAGAATATAATACAGAAATATAATTTTACTGACATTTTGATCACATGTTGGAGTGAATATACAGAAGTAAATATCAATAAAAATATAAAATATAAATATTACAATTAGCTGTAATGGTAGGACTAAGACATTATCACGAAGCTCATGTGAAACGCGTGTTTTGTGTCCTTCCCTGCCTCACTTCTGGTCACGTAACTTCTGATGAGATCAACTAAACTAACGACCAGAATCACCTTTTGTACAAGTTGAATTAGTAATACAGTGGATATAAAAAGTCTACACACACCTGTTAAAATGTCAGGTTTCTGTGCTTTAAAAAAATGAGACAAAGATAAATAATTTCAGATCTTTTTCCACCTTTAATGTGACCTATAAACTGTACAACTCAATTGAAAAACAAACTGAAATATTTTAGGGGGAGAGAAGAAAAAGAAAAAAGAAAAATAATGTGGTTGCATAAGTCTGCACACCCTCTTATAACTGGAGATGTAGCTGTGTTCAGAATTAAGCAATCACATTCCAAATTGTGTTAAATAGGAGTCAGCATACACCTGCCATCATTTAAAATGCCTCTGATTAACCCCAAATAAAGTTCAGTTGCTCTAGTTGGTCTTTCCTGAAATTTTCTTAGTCGCATCCCACAGCAAAAGCCATGGTCCACAGAGAGCTTCCAAAGCATCAGAGGGATCTCATTGTTAAAAGGTATCAGTCAGGAGAAGGGTACAAAAGAATTTCCAACCCATTAAATATACAGTAAAGTCATCATCAAGTGGAGAAAATATGGCACAACAGTGACATTACCAAGAACTGGAGCTCCTTCCAAAATTAATGAAAAGGCGAGAAGAAAACTGGTCTGGGAGGCTACCAAGAGGCCTACAGCAACGCTAAAGGAGCTGCAGGAATATCTGGCAAGTACTGGCCGTGTGGTACATGTGACAACAATCTCCTGTATTCTTCATATGTCTGGGCTATGGGGTAGAGTGGCAAGACAAAAGCCTTTTCTTACAAAGAAAAACATCCAAGCCAGGCTACATTTTGCAAAAACACATCTGAAGTCTCCCAAAAGCACGTGGGAAAAGGTGTTATGGTCTGATGAAACCAAGGTTGAACTTTTTGGCCATAATTCCAAAAGATATGTTTGGTGCAAAAACAACACTGCACATCACCAAAAGAACACCATACCCAAAGTGAAGCATGGTGGTGGCAGCATCATGCTTTGGGGCTGTTTTTCTTCAGCTAGATCTGGGGCCTTAGTTAAGATAGAGGGAATTATGAACAGTTCCAAATACCAGTCAATATAGGCACAAAACCTTCAGGCTTCTGCTAGAAAGCTGAACATGAAGAAGAACTTCATCTTTCAGCATGACAACGACCCAAAGCAAACATCCAAATCAACAAAGGAATGGCTTCACCAGAAGAAGATTAAAGTTTTGGAATGGCCCAGCCAGAGCCCAGAGCTGAATCCGATTGAAAATTTGTGGGGTGGTCAGAAGAGGGCTGTGCACAGGAGATGCCCTTGCAATCTGGCAGATTTGGAGTGTTTTTGCAAAGAAGAGTGAGCAAAACTTGACAAGTCAAAATGTGCCATGCTGATAGACTCATACCCAAAAAGACTGAGTGCTGTAAAAAAACAATAGGTGCTTCAACAAAGTATTAGTTTAAGGGTGTGCATACTTATGCAACCATATTATTTTATTTTATGAGAGGGGGTTGCTATTATTTTTATGTTTTCTTCCCTCTACCTAAAAGATTTAAGTTTGTTTTTCAATTGAGTTGTACAGTTTATAGGTCACATAAAAGGTGGAAAAAGTTCTGAAATTATTTATCTTTGTCTCATTTTTTTACAGCACAGAAACCTGACATTTTAACAGGGGTGTGTAGACTTTTTATATCCACTGTATGTTGTGAAGGTCTAATAGTTAATAGAAAGCTTAATTCAAAGATTTAGACATAGAATATTGGAGACTTATTGAAAACAATGATAATATGACTGATTCAATATGAATAGTGCTTAATCCTTTTATGATCTTCCCATCCCTACAGCAATCTGTCGGATGTGGTATGCGGGTACTATGGCACTGAAATTGTGAAAAGTATAAAATAATAGGATTTAGATAAAAGAGTCATTATTTGACTAATGAGCGATTACAGTTCTACTCTCTTTGGAGTGACAGCTGTGATTGTTGACGCTTCTGAATAAGACATTTAAGCATCTTTTTATGTCTTTCTAAATTCCACATTTTAGATACTATTATTTGCAACATTGTCAAGTTGTGGATTGTGGAGACACCTGAATGTACAGTGTTTTACATATATGTCTCGATTAGAAATTAGAATACTCCAGTGACTTAGAAATATGCCTTAAACTGAGGAAGTGTTAAGTGTGTTTTTTATAGTTTAATCGACAATAAATTATACTTTTTATATATTTACTAGCGACTTGCCCATCAGAAATGTTGGCAATGCAATTTGAAGCCTGTCAATGCTGTTTGCCACACAATGCGAGCCTCTCCCCCTCCTCTCTACTTTATGGGCCTTTGGCGCTCATTGAGAGCCCTCCCCATCTACTTTACGGGCGAAGGTGCTCTTTAAGGCCCCCGGAATGCATGCGCAAGTCCGTAACATTGTCACTCATGGAGGACCGTAAAGTAAAGGGGCTCCGGAGGAGGCAGGGAGCTCATAAGTGAGATTAGTAGCTTCTTTTCTATTCAATTGTCATCTTTTGGCAGTCTCCCAATGGCTTCCGAGTTACGTGCTTGAAAAAAAATGGCTTGAAAAAAAACCTTCGCCAAAGGCAAATAGTCTTTCCCCCCCATCTAAGCCTTTGGTGCTCATCGCAGGCCTCTTTCCGCTCCTCTACATTACTGGTTGCGAGATGAGCTCATCGCAAGACCCGCAATGAGCGCCTTTGGTGTTCATTGCGCATGCGCAAGCCTGTAACTTATAACATTGCGTGACGACAACTCTCAATTACCACAACTATTATATGTTAATTTATTGTATTTTGTAAATAAAAGCTATGTTTTAATGAATACACATCACACCCCTTGGGATTATATTACTAATGAATTAGGGAACTTAATAGGTAGCTGTTTGCAAAACAATTATGCGTCTGCTCTCTCATTTATGTATAATTCCTATTCACACTAGCATCACTCACAAACATATTATGCTTTTAACAAGGTGTGTTATAGTTTGCAATCCACTGGGTTAATGAATACATTGATGGTGAAGACATATGGGCCCAGATTTATCAAAGGTGGAATGTACTTTGGTTGATTAAGGCTATTAGTGTTCAATATTGAAGTAAATTTATCAAATGGCATATGTGAATTCATCAGTATTGAATGTATTCATATCTATGTTATGTAATACCAGTTGTAATGCATTGTGGATGTGATAGGTTTGCAGTACATAGAGTATCTAGTAATGGCTTTCAATGGGATGTGTATCACATATATAGTTGTGAGCAAGCGGGTTGTTGCTAACGCTGCGGGCTCGCGAAGCGAGGGCCTTAGTTGCTGGCACGGAGCCCCGAAGGCGCTCCGTGCCAGCAACTGCGGACCTCGCAACATTTACAGACTTACGACAAACAAATACGAGACACGGGACTTAGAAAGAAAAACACTACGACCTCGCAAAGATACGACTTTAACGGCCAACCCGCTCGAACCTTTAAACATTAGAAACACAATAAATACACACAACAAACACATAAAAAGCTTACCCACAGCAAGGGGGCAACCAGGACCTCTGCAAGTGAAGTTACACCTCAATTTAAGGCCAAATTACAGAGTTTAGACACCCAAAAATCACCTAAGCAAGAGAAAAAATGGCCGCCAAAAAAAAATTAAAACGGCTACAGGACCCCAAAAACACAAAACACCACCAAACACATACAGATTTTCCGAAAAAGCCAGACAAGATCCAAGAACAAGGACGCAAAATCCGCCACAGCCGCGTACCACACATAAGGCGCCATTTTACAACACTAACTTACACAATGCGGAAGTACAAAGCTACCCTAACGGATTTGCCTCATGCAAGCACACTATTACACTACACACTGCACACATTGCTCACACTTACACAGCAGCTCCACAACACTGAAAACACACATTGTATGCTGCAGCAACATGAAAACAGATTGTCAGCTCTTCAACACAATGCTTGCTGCATATATTACTTCAAAATAGGTAAAGTATATTTATTTATTAATGTATTATTTATTTGATTACCATATACCAAACAGTATTAGCTCACTTACAATTTCATTGCCGTCATTTTTTGACGGGCAATATTCTAGTTACAAAATATAAAAGGGTCATACAGCGTACATACAGACATATTATTGTAAATGACTAAACAAATGTGGATTGGGGATTTGACTAAGTATCAAGAAGTGTATTCACTAAGCTATTGCAAAGCATATTTAAACAGTTGTCCTTTAATAGGATGAACATTGATAGTGGAAAGATAATTTTTTTTATGGTACTGTGCAGTAATGCATTGCAGAGATGTAAAGCTGTGGAACTGTGATGAGATATTCCTGAGCAGAATGAAGAACAGGGCTTGGGGTGTACTGAAAGATGAAAAGGGAGAGATAAAGAGGAGTTGAGCAGTGAATATTCTTGAAGCAGAGGATGAGTTTTATAGACTTTTGATGGTTTCTCAAGAAACTTAGAAGAGAGGAAGATGATGTGTACAGTTGCATGAAGTATTGATTGCAGAAGAGAGAGATTAGAAGTTTGAAGTTCATATAATAAGAGGCTGCAGTAGTCTAGATAAGAGTATAAAGAGTATAAAGGCCTGGGCAATTGTGCTGGCATTGGAATTACCAAGAAAATGGAATCTGGTCTATGTACCCGAGGAACTACATGTTTTGCAAATAAAAGGGGAATTTTAAAGGTGAATCAAGTATGATATCTAAGCAGCACACTTTTCTGATTTTGTCACTGACATTAATAGGAATGGGGATAATTGACAGAGGGCAATAGAATATTGTCACATATTCTATTAGCTACTTGCAATCAGATTACGAGTTACCCGCCCACAATCACTATGGGCCAGCCAAACCTGCAAATTCTAGCTTAGAACTCCATTGTTTTAGCACAGTTCGACCATTGCGAGTGCAAAATTATTAAAGTTACATAAAACCAATATTCTATTAGATCCGTAGTTCTAGGTCACAAATTAAGTCTGATCAAATGAATCAAGTTTCTGTCAAAAATGACTCAGGACTCACAAAGGCTTTTTCAAACACTTACCACAGCTGCAGCAGCCTTTTAAAACACACTAATAAGAAGGCATATAAATATATCAGAATTAATTGCACAAGAGTCTCAAACCCACTAATTTGCAAACACATTTTTTTTAATGTGATTTTTGTGTTATATGGATCACGGGACTTTAGGGGTTAATACATATCATGGAATTCACATGGACTAATACAGATGCTTTAATGCATTTTATTGATTGATATATTGCTGGATAAGCAAATATCACTTATGGGCACTCATTAATACTTAGCCTCCGATTGCAGTTTTAGTCTAACTTCCATGTTTTACATGATGTCTTGATAGTGGACTAATTTACTATTGACTTTGTCTAAGAAGTAGATCATTGTCAGATGATATGATCATGCCCCCTGAAAAGCTACTTAAGAAGCAATAGTTCACTATCTGGAGGCATAATAGAATACATCTAAACATTTATTTAAAAAAAAAACACCCGCAGCCAAAATCACAGATCTGAGTCATTTGCAAGCTTCTAATAGAATATGGCTCCAGGTTTTGGGGATGGGTTATGAGATTGTTTTTTTTTTCTAGTTAATTTTAAGACTAATGGTATATATACAAGAGTTATGAAGACTTTCACCTACATCGGAGAATCTTTGTCCCTTGTCCAGGGGTAATTTCTTATCTTGTATTGAAATTAACATGATACATAATGTGACCCTTCAATATTTTTTTTTTCTTTTTTTTTTTACAAGTCCTTGCTACAAGTCCTGAAATTAATAGTATACTGTACATGGCCTATTCTAAAACCCTTTTTAGTTTTCACTTCATTACAAAATGTCAAACCTAAGACATCAAGTTATCAGGGCATATATTAGTTCTTATAATTGTGATCAAGAACAATATTTGTTTTCTCAGTTTATATACATTTATAATTTCTTTTGATTAATAATATTTGTAAAAGTTGATCTGAGGAAAATGTCCAATATTGCCTTCAGGTGAAAAGACATGACACCTCTGCAATACTGGACTTGAAATAAAACAGGTATTTTGATGATTCTACAAATTTTGAATGTATTTTTATATACAGTGTGGGGTCAGTTAATAAATTCAGACCGTATATGCAACAACCACATATTCTACACTAAACTGAATAAATGTTTGCCATAACAACTGGTGTATCATGTAATATATACTACTGTAGTACTATAATAATACATGTATGTACACTTAAAGGAATATTCAAGACACATAATACAACAGTGCAACAAGCTAGCATTATGTTTCAGAGTACACTGTGTTTAAACCCCTATATAATAAAATTCCAGCTTAATTAAAAATATGTTATTTTACCTGGTTCTTATGATATCATGTGTGACTTGCTGTAATACATAGACAACATCAACTAAAGTCATAAGTATACCCTTCATCTTCTGCATCTTGCTTAGTTCATATTCTGCATCTTGCTTAGTTCATTTATTAAAATCTTAGATGATGATTAAAAATGTAAGTTGATTGCGTATCAGTTTTGTTTTATTTTATTCACAGTGCTCACCATCCACGCTACTTCTCTCTAAAGACGTTTGTGTCCCATCTCTACTCAGTCTTAAACTAAAGACTTGCTTATGGATGGAATGAAGGGGATGCTCAACATCCTCCATGAGTTCCTCACCCTTTTATAATTACATTTCATAAAAAGGTCAAATTCTCATTAAATCATTTAATATATATGGCAACTAAAGTTGTGTCCTATCATGATGCATAGGATGATGAAATATGTGTTACAGGTTACCTTTCTATCAATGATCCAGCTGTGCTTCTTTGCTGGCAGAAGGATCACATACATTATGTTTTTCTTCACACAATTTCTCATCATTTAGACTTTTTTTGAGACATAAATGCTTTGTCACAGTGGATGACATCACACACCTGAGTTGGGTTTCCAGGAAACAAGACCTACAAACATTCTGTACAGCTGGAGCAGTACACCATTATTCCTAACAACTGACAGAGCATGTGTTTTTCAATACTTAGGTGTGACGTTTTATTAATACATTTTGACAGATAGAACATCAACATTATCAACCAAATGCATTTGATCCTTATCATGTGTGGGCCATCCAACCAAACAATGTATGAATCAGTGCTGTTAATGTGGGATACTGCATAAAAAGAATACTGCTTGTTTCTGTACCAGAGTATACACATGGACTGACAAAGATAGAATGGCAGAGCTAGTGAATGGAGTGCTGCAGTGCAAAAAAAAAAAACAATTATACTAATTTATGACCATGGGAGTCCTCATGGAATGAAAATAACCACTATACCATAATATCACTCAAATTAACCTCTATACAAAGGTTATCTATAAGAACCCCATGATATCACTAAATTAATCCCTATACCATGGGGCGCATGAGATCCCCCACAGTATCCCTATGATTCCCATAGGGATCCACAATTGCCCCTTAGTCTCTAACACTAATGTTTAACAAATAAAAAAATTAAAAAATCTGTAGGGGGGATATATATTACGTATACCTTTTACAACCTTCATTGATGTTCAGCAATGCCATGGTCTTCAATCTTCTGCCCTGGATAAGAGGGCACATCCACGTAGCTAGAAGAATCTGACCTCTTCTTTCTTGATTGAAGCAATGGTTCTTCTTTGCAACCCATGGAAATGACCCTCTGCCTCTGCTCATCTGAATCATATATTTTGAGTAGTTTGACAAATTGAAATCTGTCTATTCTTATTAGTTAAAGAGGTAACCAATCAGACAAGGGGAAGAAACTATTCAAAATATGCAATTCTGATTGGCTAAAATATGATTTTCATACTTCAGCCAATCAGAATCCGTAAAAATTTATATCACATATATAGTTCTCAGCAATACAGGTTGTTGCTAATGCTTGCGGGCTCGCGTAGGTGCTCATCCCTATGACCCCGTATAACTTAGGCAGGGAGTGCCAAAGGCACTCACTGCGCTGGTGGAGATGAGCACCGTAGACGCTCATCCCTACGACCCTGCACAACTTAGGCAGGGATCGCCGAATGTGCTCACTGCGCTGATGAGACGAGCCGTAGGCGCTCATCCCTGAGACCCACGGAACTACACATCAACACAAAACTCAATTACAAGATTCAGAATGCGAGACCCGTAGCAGTTCAAAAAAATCGCCTTAAAAAATTACGGCCCATGGCACTTAGAAAACAAAAATACGAGGTCCAAAAAATACAAAGTTAACCGCCGAACCAAGCACATCCAAAAACAACAATAACACTACCAAAATTAACAAAAATACAAAAAACATCACTCACAGCACGGGGGGACAGCCACGATGTCTGGGAGTCAGGTTGCACAACAATTGAACCACAATTTGCCGAGTTCCCACACACAAAAACTGCGACAAAAAAAAAAACGGCAGGCGAAAAAAACAAAAACAAGGCTGCATGACCAATAAACACGCAAAATACGCCAGACACAAAAGACTTCTACACAAGACCATACAAGGTATAAAATACACTACTAGGGAGGTCGCAAAATGCTCCACACCCACATAACACTTACACAATTGCCGCCATTTTACAACACTAACTTGCAACTAATAACATTACCATTGCAAAATGCAAAATTACACACCTAAACAAATGCTTTGCGCTCGCGCACGCAGTCTACTTATACTACACAGGCTACACAACCAATAAACAAGAAAAAAAATGCCAGACACATAAGACTTTTACACAGGCCTGTACGAGGTATAAAATACACTATTAGGGAGGACGCAAAATGTTCCACACCCGCGTAACACATACACAATCGCTGCCATTTTCAACACTAACTTGCAATTAATAACATTACCATTACAAACTGCAAAATTACACATCTAAACAAATGGTTTGCCCTCGCTCACGCATCCTACTTGCTAGAGTGCAAATGTACATTATATGCTGCAGGAACATCAAAAAAGATTGTTAGTTCTTCAGGATATTGCTTCATGCATATATTAATTACAAATAGGTAAAGAATACTAATTTATGATTTTATTAATTCATTAATTATCATAAAAAAATACATATAGAGAAAAAAAGACCAAAAGACTTACTTTGTGTGGCAAACAGCATTACCTGCCTTACAATTTTATGGCCGTAATTTTTGGACTGGCAATTCGCTAGTATATATATATATATATATATATATATATGGCAAAGGTGGGGTCACAAAGCTATTATACAGTGGGGATGCTCTTCGAATTAGGAGCCCCATTAGTCTAAATTCTTTTTTTATAGAGTGGCATGATATTTTAGGCAGATGGTGATTGTTTCTGGCAGCCGTCAAGTGGATAGATAATGTATTTTCCTCCCACAGGTTTAATAAATTGTTTTATGTTTTTCTACATTAGTGTTAGAGACTATGGGGCCTCTATGTGACCCATAGAGATACTGTGGGGGTCCATATGGACCCCCATGGTAAAGGGGTTCATTTGGTGATACCATGGGGGTCCTTATGTACCACCATGGTACATGGGTTCAATTAGTGATACCATAGGGTTTCCTTATAGACCCCATGATATATAGGTTATGTTTAGTAACATCATGTGGACACCATGGGGTTTATGTTCCCCCACATACCAAGGTTTGGGGGCTTAATTGCTCCCTGCAGGTCTAGTGGTGGTCTTGGGGGTTAATCTGTGGGCCATAAGCCTAGTTGGGATCTCCAGTGATCTTGCTGGCCTGCTGCTTATCCCCAGGAATGTCTTATTTTCCCACAGGCCTAGTGAGGATCCCCCCTCCCCAGAGGAGGGTCCTGATTACATGGAGGTTAGGTCCATCCCTGCAGACATAAGCAATGACACACACAATAAGACTAATTTACAGTGGTATATTTAATAACTTATGCTGACAGTTGCGATCACTCTGACGTTTAAATAACTTACAATATTTTTCATTTATACTGGCTAGGGAACTAGTCAGTCAGTTGGCCACTGAAATCAGCTGGTGGGCCGCATGATTACACATCCAGTATGAGCACTGCTGCCAAACTTCTTTACAGCAAGTGGGTCTTCAGTCATATGATTCACACAAGTTACATTTATCCTCTTCTACTCTCATGTGATGCTGCCAACAAGACTGAATGGCTACAATGCAATTACAGATTTGTATTACTTTTGAATGCCCAGTGAATGGTTTAAAAAACAAAGTACAAATACACAAAAGGAATCCATTAGCTAAATTAAATGAATGCTTAAAGGATCACTGTAGTTTGGGAAAAAACTTAACAAGTATGTAAAAATAACTAAGAACATAAGCAGCAATGTGACCCATTGGCATTAATGCATTTCAGCAGACTCTGCCTGTGACTGAGGGATTCCACCTTTGTCTCTTCAGGCTAGCTCAGTAGAAGCCACTAGGAATTAGCAAGAAACTTTGGAAAAGCTGTTTGTCCTGCTTTACTCACAACCTCATGTCTTGAAAAAAAGTATCTATCTATCTAAACAAACGCCTAATGCCTTGAAAACAAGTATCTATCTATCTTATGTAGGGCTTTCTAAGCTTCTAATTAGCCAAATGTGTCTATGATATTTCAGCCAATCATAATTATCTATTTAAATTGCCTAACCAAACTGTATATTCCCATCCATGATTTAGCAATCCTGTTTGGTTCCTATATCTATCAACCAGGGAAGGGGAGAATAGAGAGCTCTGAATGCAATCAGAATGCACACATTTAAATTTCTGGATTCTGACTGGTTAAAAGTGTAATCAATCAGAAATGGAGATGTAACCTTCTTTGAGTTCTCAATCAGAGTTAGGCAATTCGAATTCTGATTAGCTAAAATATGATTGCTACATATTTCAGCCAATCAGAAGCCTAGAAAGCCCTATGTTTGATATAGAGCACCTGAGCCAAAAGCATTTAGTCACCTGAGGAGGAGATCTGGATTTATTCTTGGATGTGCCCACTTATTCAGGACTGATGAATGAGGACCAAGGCATTGCAAATTGTCACTGGATAGGTCATCCAAGAAGGCTAATGTATTAATTAACACATTTTTTACTACAGATTTATTGTTAAATTATTTTAAGTAATTCCTTTTTAATGGACTTGTATTTGATTTTATTATTTAATAACAATAATCCTATTTCTTATTTTTCTGTAATTCTTTTTCATTTTCTCTAATAGTATACAATTTTTTTGTGTGCTTAGTTTAGAATAGGTAGTTTGGGAGAGGTTAATGTTTGGTACCATGGGGGTCTTTATGGACTCCCTAGGTGTATATGGTCCATGGGAGTCCATAAGGAGGATATTTCTTGGCTTTTAGATTAATGTGTGTGATGTGATAGCTCGGTAGTGATTTACAAGTGAACTTCCCTCGTTTTTTTTGTTACAGGAGCCATTGAATAAAGCCTGTAGTTTCCAGCAGGGGTGTGTTTCTGCCTAGGCACACAAGGCCCAGACGTAGGACAGCACATTTTCAGAGGGTAGCCGTCTGCCTGAAGATGTTGTGCAGTACAATGAAATATGATTTTATATGCAGAAATACCTATATGCAATGATATTTCTATCTGTAAGTGTACGTTAAACTTTCTGACATAAAATACAGTATATTTATATAGGCGTAGGAGCCCCCAAAAATCTGGGGCGAGGGATAGTTCAGCTCCACTCCCAGGACAGGAAGCAGGGTCGGATGTACCGTTGATGCACCTGGTGCAATGCACCAGGACCCTTCTCAGTGGGGGGGAAGAGGGGCTTTTCTGCAGTGCACCTCAAAAACATTTTTATTTTATTTCTTTGTTTAAGTTCTCAATGCCCCTGCCCCCCCCCCCAATATAATTAACACACACATATACATATATACTTTTTCAGGACTTTTCTCGTGCTGCCCCTATTCTCTGGAACTCCTTGCCTCGCTCCACCAGGTTGTCGTCCTGCCTCAAAACATTCAAAACCTCAATAAAAACGCATCTCTTTAAAGAAGCGTATCACCATCCACCCTAACACGCTCATCACCTCTCTCTCCCTACTTTACCACACACAAGTCTACAAGTTTCAATCCCTTCAGGGTGCTTTGGGGAAAGCACCAAGGACACTGGGGTCGAGGCTCAAAGACAGGGCCCTTTTTGCTTTGTTATGTTTTGATTTGTATTTACCTTTGCCTGGAACTTATCTTATGTACAGGGCTACGGAATATGTTGGCGCTTTATAAATAAAAGATAATAATAATAATAATTATATATATAGTGTATAAATCCATATGTATATATATATATATATTGTGACCATTTGCCCCCTAGAGGATGGTGCCAAGTAAAGAGTAAAGAGTTCTTGACAGGAGTGACGGAGTTAACTCCTGAAGAACTAATAATTGGTGCAGGTGCAGTTTCTCTTTAAAGCCTGGGAAGCAGACATGGAAAGGGGTGGCTGATTAGGCTCTGGCCTAAGTTGTGTGCTGCTACTGCTAGCAGCCAGAGCAAGCCACAAGAGAGGAGCTTGCTTGCTGATCCTGTGTGGATCTACCGTTTGAATTTTGGAAAACAAACCTGGAGGAAATCTTTGTTTTACTGTGGCTGCCAGTTTTGGATGACAGAAAGAAGTGTGTGCTGTTGTGAAGTCGCTGGAGTAACAGAGCGGTCGGAAAGAGTAACCCCACAGTCAGGAGGTGAAGCTACAAAGGCACCAAGTAAGTGAATGACAGACTGAGGAGGATTCCCAGGCAGAGTAGCCTAAAAAGAGACAAGGTCTATGCCAGTGAGGAGTCTTGGAGTTGCAGCTAACAAGAGAACGTTGTTAGCTGGTTGGACTGCTATAAGAGAAGCTTGTGTGAAAGCTTGCTCACACAGATAACAAGGTAAAGCTGCTGTTGGAGCAAAGCCAGCCCTGCAGGCTAATTGTGGAAATCCTGGATGTAAAGGTACCATTGCAGAGTCTGATAACCCCAGGGAGAAGTCTGTGTCGTTAAACAGATTTGTAGCCTTCACCAAAAGAGGGTGGTAAGGGTCCCTGGCGGTTGGGGTATCTGGAGAGTAGGGCGGGCCAGAACCCCACCCTATGGTATGAAGTTTAAAGACGACGGTCTACAGAGTAAAGACTCCTAATAAAACAGAGACTGTTTGTTTCCTGGCCACAAGGTGGCACTACACCAACTAGAAAAATAATATTTGTTTCCTGGCCACAAGGTGGCACTTCACCAACTAGAAGAAGAATATTTGTATCCTGGTCACAAGGTGGCACTATAAGACTGTTTGTATCCTGGCCACAAGGTGGCACTAGAAGAGACTGTGTTTTCTTTATGAATTATAATTTCCCCGGAGCAGAGAAGCTGCCCGGGGGTAGTCAGGGTGTTCCTGCACGTTTAGTAAGAAACGTATATGTAGATTTTATTTTCATTATTTCTAATCCTTGTTTATGAGCCTTATTAATAAACAAGTCTTCTGCATCCAAAAATCTGTATTGCTGAACCTTTTGTCGCAAAGACTTCTTGTGGTAAACGGCCATCCTTGTCACAATATATATATATATATATATATATATATATATATAACATTATATATATATATATATATATATATATATATATATATTAGAATTCTAAATATTACATATATATATATATATATGTATATATATATATTGTATGTAGAGATGTCGCGAATAGTTCGCCGGCGGACTTTTTTCGGCGAACATAGCATGTTCGCGTTCGCGGCGAACTGCGAACATATGCGAGATTCTAACCCGCCCCCAATGCTTTATCATTGAGCAAACTTTGACCCTGCATGTCACAGTCAGCAGACACATTCCAGCCAATCAGCAGCATACACTCCCTTCTACACCCTTCTACCTCATGGACAGCAGCCATTTTGGAATCATAAGTACCTTGCAGTCTTACTGAGAGGAGGGACAGTGTAGGTGATACTAATTCAATAGGGAAAACCATAGCTAGGCAAGTTTATTCAGTGTCCAGTGCAGTGCTGAAGGACTCTTGTGCATTATTATTATTACTAGCGTATTGCAATGAGATGTGTATGTTTGGAAAGTTGTATAGTTATTAATATACATATGGAGCAGTTTGCTCCATAAAAAAGTGGTCCGTATTAACGGCTCGCCTCGCTATGCGAGGCTCGCCTGCAATGAGCACCTGTGTGTACTGTCAGTGTGCTTGGTGCTGTGAGTCTGTGTGTACTGTCAGTGTGCTTGATGCTGCAGGTCTGTGTGCACTGCCAGTGTACTTGGTGCTATGGGTCTGTGTGTACTGTCAGTGTGCTTGGTGCTGTAGGTCTGTGTGTACTGTCAGTGTACTTGGTGCTGTAGTTCTGTGTGCACTGACAGTGTACTTGGTGCTATGGGTCTGTGTGCACTGCCAGTGTGCTTGGTGCTCTATGTCTGTGTGTACTGTCAGTGTGCTTGGTGCTATATGTCTATGTGTACTGTCAGTGTACTTGGTGCTGTAGGTCTGTGTGTACTGTCAGTGAGCTTAGTGCTGTAGTTCTGTGTGCACTGCCAGTGTACTTGGTGCTATGGGTCTGTGTGCACTGCCAGTGTACTTGGTGCTATGGGTCTGTGTGCACTGCCAGTGTGCTTGGTGCTTTAGGTCTGTGTGTACTGTCAGTGTACTTGGTGCTTTGAGTCTGTGTGTACTGTCAGTGTACTTGGTGCTGTAGGTCTGTGTGTACTGTCAGTGTACTTGGTGCTGTATATATGTGTGTACTATCAGTGTACTTTGTGCTGTGGGTCAATGTGTACTGTCAGTGTACTTGGTGCTATATGTCTATGTGTACTGTCAGTGTGCTTGGTGCTGTAGGTCTGTGTGTACTGTCAGTGAGCTTGGTGCTATATGTCTATGTGTACTGTCAGTGTGCTTGGTGCTGTAGGTCTGTGTGTACTGTCAGTGAGCTTGGTGCTGTAGTTCTGTGTGTACTGTCAGTGTACTTGGTGCTATGGGTCTGTGTGCACTGCCAGTGTACTTGTTGCTGTAGGTTTGTGTGTACTGTCAGTGTGCTTGGTGCTGTATATATGTGTGTACTATCAGTGTACTTTGTGCTGTGGGTCAATGTGTACTGTCAGTGTACTTGGTGCTGTAGGTCTGTTTGCACTGCCAGTGTACTTAGTGCTATGGGTCTGTGTGTACTGTCAGTGTGCTTGGTGCTGTAGGTCTGTGTGCACTGTCAGTGTTCTTGGTGCTGTAGGTCTGTGTGTACTGTCAGTGTACTTGGTGCTGTATATATGTGTGTACTATCAGTGTACTTTGTGCTGCAGGTCTGTGGGTACTGTCAGTGTGCTTGGTGCTATAGGTCTATGTGTACTGTCAGTGTGCTTGGTGCTGTAGGTCTGTGTGTACTGTCAGTGAGCTTGGTGCTATATGTCTATGTGTACTGTCAGTGTGCTTGGTGCTGTAGGTCTGTGTGTACTGTCAGTGAGCTTGGTGCTGTAGTTCTGTGTGTACTGTCAGTGTACTTGGTGCTATGGGTCTGAGTGCACTGCCAGTGTACTTGTTGCTGTAGGTCTGTGTGTACAGTCAGTGTGCTTGGTGCTATAGGTCTATGTGTACTGTCAGTGTGCTTGGTGCTGTAGGTCTGTGTGTACTGTCAGTGTACTTGGTGCTGTTAATCTGTGTGTACTGTCAGTGTGCTTGGTGCTTTAGGTCTGTGTGCACTGCCAGTGTACTTGGTGCTATGGGTCTGTGTGTACTGTCAGTGTGCTTGGTGCTGTAGGTCTGTGTGCAAACAAGGGGCCCTATTAAATTCCAGCCTCGTAAATAAGAGGCTTCTACTTAAGCCCTACGTACTGCAAAGTTTCTCTAACTTACAATGCTATTAAATTAGCCCTGCTGCGAGCAACGTATGAGCTACGCAGCAGGGCCGTACGTATCTACACTGCGTAAATGTACATGAGGAGTGACAGCCTGCGAGATGATATCGCAGGCTCCCACTCCTCATCAATTGCTGCGGGGGTCCTAAAAGGGACCTCCGCGGCAGTCCCCCACATAAGCCCTGCCGTGGGGGTACTCCGAATACCCCCCCCCCGGCACCTAAAATTAACCCCCCCTCAATGCGGGGGTCCCCGTCGGGACCCCCGAAGTGTCCTCACATGAACACCTTGCTGCAGGGGTCCATAGGAACCCCCGCAGCCCCCACACATTAACCCCTTGCAGCGGGGGTCCATGATCTGCATAGATCAGGCCCTCCGTTGCATTTAAAACTTTTAAATTCCCCGCCGCAGCTCCTTGAAGGGACCGCGGCACACTATTACCCAATCCCGGCCGCGGGACTTAAAATTAACCCCCCTCTATGCTGGGGGTCCCCATCGGGACCCCCGAAGTGTCCCCATATAAACCCCCTGCAGCGGGGGGCCCCGATCGGCACCGATCGTGACCCTGCTGCAATTCAATTTTAAATTTCCCGCCTCGCGGGTCCTCAAAGGACCGTAAAGGTCCTGAAAGGACTCGCACTAAAAATATTAACCCCAGGCAACTATAATTACCCCATTAACTCATGATGGTCAATCCAGACCACCATAAGGCCTAAATTAACCCATTAACTCATGATGGTCAATCCAGACCACCATAAGGCCTAAATTAACCCATTAACTCATGGTGGTCAATACAGACCACCATAAGGCCTAAATTAACCCATTAACTCATGGTGGTCAATACAGACCACCATAAGGCTCTATTTAACCCATTAACTCATGGTGGTCAAAACAGACCACCATAAGGCCTAAATTAACCCATTAACTCATGGTGGTCAATACAGACCACCATAAGGCTCTATTTAACCCCATCAGTCCCATAAGGGTATATTATTACCATTATGGGCCTGTTACAACCCAACATTAACCACATAAGTGCCATGATGGTCCTCAAGGACCATCATGACACTAACTACAAACACTACTCTATAACCCCCAATAAACCATTTAATCTAAACTAACCCCCCTCTACACTAATCTTTTAACACTTACACTACCTACCTACACTACCTACCCCCTAATAAACCTCCCCAACACTCTAATTACAAAAAACAAAAAACCTACAGTACAAAAAACAAAAAAACCTACAGTACAGAAAAAAAAACAATTACAACCCCACCCCCCACTACAGAAAACAAAAAAATACATTACAACCCCACCCCCCACTGCAGAAAATAAAAAAATGACACACCTGAAAAGGAAAGACAGATAAACACAATACAATACATACATATAATACATTACATACATTACATACAATACATGACATTACATATAATATATTAAATATAATATATTACATATAATATATTACATATAATATATTACATTTAATACATTACATACATTACATACAATACATGACATTACATACATTACATATAATATATTACATATAATATATTACATATAATATATTACATATAGTCCTAATCAAATACCCCCTATCTATCTAACATACAATCTATTTAATTTAAAATAAATCCTAACTATATCAAATACATCCCCCTATCTATCTAATATACAAAAAATCCTAACTACATACACAGACCCTTATTCTAAAATAAAATAAAATAATTACAGTCCTAACTACATACACAGACCCTAATTCTAAGCTAAAATCAATAAATTAAGACCACTTACCTTTAAGATGTTGCTTCAGATCACTAACCTATGGGTCAAACAAAAAATAAAAATTAGTACAAAACATTAACATCAAATAAATAAACATTCTATACATTCTAAATATTCAACTCACCTTTACAGCATGTCCAGTCACTGTTTAGCTCTTCCGGCGCGGCCCTGTTAAAAAAAAAACACAATACATGAATACATGAATACAATATATAAACAATAAATAAAATACACAAATAAACATCTAAATATACATTTAACTTACCTCCCCGCGATGTCCCCGGCCTTCTCTCCTTCAGCCCCGGCTGGGCCGCGGAACCATCCGCGCTCTAAAAAAAAAAAAAGAAAGAAAACTAATGGAGGTCTGCACTGGCAGACCTCCCCGACGCTAATGAACCTCCCGGAGTCGTTTCCGGGAGGAAATTGGCATTGGCGGCTTGTGATTGGCTGAAAAAGCTGTCTATCAATTTCAGCCAATCAAAAGTCGTCAATGTGTGAGCCAATCAGGATGGGATACACCCCAATATCCCACCCTGATTGGCTAAAACACTTGTCTATCTTTCTGGGAACCAATCACAACGCTCAGATGCCTTCAGCCAATCACTATGGGATACACCCCCACGGAGTGATTGGTAGAAGACATCTGCGCATCCTGATTGGCTCCTACATTGACGACTTTTGATTGGCTGACAGCTTTTTCAGCCAATCACAAGCTGACAATGCCAATTTCCTCCCGGAAACGACTCCGGGAGGTTCATTAGCGTCGGGGAGGTCTGCCAGTGCAGAGCTCCGTTAGTTTTTTTTCTTTTTTTTTTTTAGAGCGCGGATGGTTCCGCGGCCCAGCCGGGGCTGAAGGAGAGAAGGCCGGGGACATCGCGGGGAGGTAAGTTAAATGTATATTTAGATGTTTATTTGTGTATTTTATTTATTGTTTATATATTGTATTCATGTATTCATGTATTGTGTTTTTTTTTTTTTAACAGGGCCGCGCCGGAAGAGCTAAACAGTGACGGGACATGCTGTAAAGGTGAGTTGAATATGTAGAATGTATATAATGTTTATTTATTTGATGTTAATGTTTTGTACTAATTTTTCTTTTTGTTTGACCCATAGGTTAGTGATCTGAAGCAACATCTTAAAGGTAAGTGGTCTTAATTTATTGATTTTAGCTTAGAATTAGGGTCTGTGTATGTAGTTAGGACTGTAATTATTTTATTTTATTTTAGAATAAGGGTCTGTGTATGTAGTTAGGATTTTTTGTATATTAGATAGATAGGGGGATGTATTTGATATAGTTAGGATTTATTTTAAATTAAATAGATTGTATGTTAGATAGATAGGGGGTATTTGATTAGGACTATATGTAATATATTATATGTAATATATTATATGTAATATATTATATGTAATGTATGTAATGTCATGTATTGTATGTAATGTATGTAATGTATTATATGTAATATATTATATGTAATATATTATATGTAATATATTATATTTAATATATTATATGTAATGTCATGTATTGTATGTAATGTATTATATGTAATATATTATATGTAATATATTATATGTAATGTCATGTATTGTATGTAATGTATGTAATGTATTATATGTATGTATTGTATTGTGTTTATCTGTCTTTCCTTTTCAGGAGTGTAATTTTTTTATTTTCTGTAGTGGGGGGTGGGGTTGTAATGTATTTTTTTGTTTTCTGTAGTGGGGGGTGGGGTTGTAATTGTTTTTTTTTTCTGTACTGTAGGTTTTTTTGTTTTTTGTACTGTAGGTTTTTTGTTTTTTGTAATTAGAGTGTTGGGGAGGTTTATTAGGGGGTAGGTAGTGTAGGTAGGTAGTGTAAGTGTTAATAGATTAGTGTAGAGGGGGGTTAGTTTAGATTAAATGGTTTATTGGGGGTTATAGTGTAGTGTTTGTAGTTAGTGTCATGATGGTCCTTGAGGACCATCATGGCACTTATGTGGTTAATGTTGGGTTGTAACAGGCCCATAATGGTAATAATATACCCTTATGGGACTGATGGGGTTAAATAGAGCCTTATGGTGGTCTGTATTGACCACCATGAGTTAATGGGTTAAATAGAGCCTTATGGTGGTCTGTATTGACCACCATGAGTTAATGGGTTAATTTAGGCCTTATGGTGGTCTGGATTGACCATCATGAGTTAATGGGTTAATTTAGGCCTTATGGTGGTCTGGATTGACCATCATGAGTTAATGGGTTAATTTAGGCCTTATGGTGGTCTGGATTGACCATCATGAGTTAATGGGTTAATTTAGGCCTTATGGTGGTCTGGATTGACCATCATGAGTTAATGGGGTAATTATAGTTGCCTGGGGTTAATATTTTTAGTGCGAGTCCTTTCAGGACCTTTACGGTCCTTTGAGGACCCGCGAGGCGGGAAATGTAAAATTGAATTGCAGCAGGGTCACGATCGGTGCCGATCGGGGCCCCCCGCTGCAGGGGGTTTATATGGGGACACTTCAGGGGTCCCGATGGGGACCCCCAGTATAAAGGGGGGTTAATTTTAAGTGCCGCGGCCGGTATTGGGTAATAGTGTGCCGCGGTCCCTTTAAGGAGCCGCGGCGGGGAATTTAAAAGTTTTAAATGCAGATCGGGGACCCCCGCTGCAAGGGGTTAATGTGGGGGTGCTGCAGGGGTCCTGATAGAGACCCCTGCAGCATGGGGATGTGTATAGGGTGCAGGGGGGAGCCTCACACTGCTGTCTCGGGCTGTTCCGAGGCAGCACGTAAAGGCTTTCGGATCCCTTGCGTGGACTTTTTGTCCACGTAGGGATTCTTACGATATGCGAGACTCGTGCATAGATTTAAGGCTACGTAGCTCTCTCGGAGCCTATTCTCGGCCATTTTCTCGCAGTCATATCGTAAAGCAGGCTGCAAGAGATTCGGTTCTCGCAAACAGCAGGAAAACTGCCTTTTGCGAGCACCGAGAGAACTACGAGGGAGAATTTAATAGGGCCCAAGGTTCACAGCTCTTCAACACAATGCTTCCAAATAGGTAAAGTCTATTAATTTATTAATGTATTACATGTTTACTATTACACACAAAACAACATTAGCTCAGTTACAATAACATTGCCGTCATTTTTTGACGGGCAAGTCGCTAGTGTCATAATAAACACCACATGAACATGGCGACCACTCTCTTGTGGGATTCAGGTACGTCCACGGATTCATCCTCCATATATCTGAATAAGCCAGGAATGATATATAGAGGCCTGCGGCGCTCATTGCCAAAGTGGTCCGTATTAACGGCTCGCCTGCAATGAGCGCCTGCGGCGCTCATTGCCAAAGTGGTTCGTATTACACATTATATAGTAATAATAATAATATTAATAATAATAAAGCAGAAGACCTCCCCTGTGTCTCCTCCCCACTCCCTCCCATGTGTCTCTCTCCCCCCCCTCCCCTGTGTCTCCCCCCAACTCCCTCCCATGTGTCTCTCTCCCCCCCCTCTCCCCTGTGTCTCTCCCACCCTTGCCTGTGTCTCTACCCCCTCTCCCTTCCCCAGTGTTTCTTTCCTCCCTCTCCTGTGTCTTTTCCCCCTTCCCTCTTCCCTGTGTCACTCCCCCCTCCCCTGTGTCTCTACCCCCCTCTCCCTTCCCGTGTTTCTTTCCCCCCTCCCCTGTGTCTTTCCCCCCTTCCCTCTCCCCTGTGTCTCTCCCCCCTCATCTGTGTCTCTTCCCCCTTCTCCCCTGTGTCTCTACCCCCTCTCCCCTGTGTCTCTACCCCCTCTCCCTTCCCCTGTGTTTCTTCCCCCCTCCTCTGTGTCTTTACCCCCTTTTCTCTCCCCGGTGTCTCCTCACCACTCCCTCCCATTAGTCTCTTCCCGCCTCTCCCCTGTGTCTCTACCCCTCTCTCTCTCCTGTGTCTCTCCCCCCTCCCATGTGTCTCTTCCCCTCACCTCTCCCTTACCCTGTTTCTCTTCCCCCCTCTGCCCTGTGTCTTCCTCCCCCTCTCCACTGTGTCTTCCTCCCCCTCTCCCCTCTCCTGTGTCTTCCTCTCCCTCTCCCCTGTGTTTCCTCCCCCACTCTCCTCCCCTGTTAGCTTCTATACGCATACATACATACGATAAGAAATCTGGGGGGGGGGGGGGGGTTACCCCTTACTTCCCCCCCAGTTCCAACACCCATGTGTACTGTATAATATTGTATTGCATTATGTTATATTATATCACTAGCGACTTGCCTGGCACAAATGATGGGACAATAAAGTTTGAAGCCATGGCAATGCTGTTTGCCACACAATATGATGCTTTTTGAACTCTGAGGACCTTCGGCGCTCATTGTGAGTCTCTTCCCTCGTGTCCTTCCTGTTTCGTGCTTTGCAACGATCAATCTTCGGCGCTCATCGCAAAGACAGATATATAAGTACAGTGTTAAATATATAATTTTTATTGTGCAGTGTAAATTAAAAAATGTATTCAGGTCTCAGAGCATAATAAAGTGATTTAGATTTGTAACTGCTTTGAGAGTGCTATCGCTGGCAGCCAATGAGCAGTAATCCAGATATATAACTGCAGAGTAAAAAGTAAAACATTTTAGTGTAGTGTAAAGTCTACATTTTTATTTTCCATTACTAATTAATACTTATTAAATGAATGCACGATAATAACTATTGTGAATGAACAAATGTATTAGGAAGTGCGAAGCGTTAATGTATGTAAAGTAACCACAGTGTAAAATATGCTATTAAGCGTATATTTTTTATATATTTTTTTTTTAATAATAATGAATTAATTAATTACTAAAATACTTACTACCTATTTGTAATTAATATATCCAGTGATCAATAACCTGAAGAGCTAACAATCAGTTTTGATTTTCCTGCAGCTTACAGTGTACATTTGGACTGTTGGTGACCCGAGGTGTAAGCGTCAGCAATGTGCGCAGTGCACGAGGGGAAAACGCTTGTATAGTCGTGTAACGCGCCATTTTAGATTTGTAATGTTATTAGTTGCAAGTTAGTGTTGTAAAATGGCGGCGATTGTGTATGTGTTACGCGGCTCGCCAGCAGTTTCCATTATTTATAATAGTGTATTTTGTACCTCGTCTGTTCCTAGGTAAAAGTCGTACATGGCTGGCGATGTTTTGCGCGGTTTGGGGTCGTGTAGCCTCGTTTTCATTTTTTCCGGACGCCATTTTTTTTGTCGCTTAGCCAATTTACAAGTACCAACTGGGGAAGACATTACAGATATCACATATATAGTTGTTAGCAGGCGGGTTGTTGCTAACGCTGCGGGCTTGCGAAGCGAGGGCCAGAGTTGCTGGCAAGGAGCGCCGAAGGCTCCCACGTCGGCTGCAATGAGCCGCAGGCGGGACTTACACCATCAAATTTACGGACTTACCATCCAAAAATACGGGACTTAGAAAAAAAAACATTACGAGCTCACAAAAATACGACCTTAACGCCCGAACCGCACGCACTTAAAAACATTAAAAACACAATAAATACACACAACAAACACATAAAAAGCTTACCCACAGCAAGGCGGGCACCGAGGACCTCTGCAAGTGAAGTTACACCTCCATTTAAGTCCAAATTCATGAGTTTAGACACCCGAAAATCACCTAAGTGAGAAAAAAAATGGCCCTTGAAAAGAAGAAAACGAGGCTACAGGACCCTAAACACGCAAAACACATACGGATTTTCCTAAAAAGCCGTACGAGGTAAAGATACACTATTAACAAGGACGCTAAATCATCCACACCCGCGTACCACATACACATTCCCCGCCATTTTACAACACTAACTTACACAATGCGGAAGTACCCAGCTACCCTAACGGCTTCCCCTCGCGCACGCAGCCTATTTACACTGCACATATTGCTGACACTTACACAGCAGCTCCACAGCACTGAAAACCTACATTGTATGCTGCAGGAACATGAAAACAGATTGTCAGCTCTTCAGCACAATGCTTCCTGCATATATTACTTACAAATAGGTAAAGTATATTCATTTAGTAATTATTTCATTAGCATACAAAAATACATATACACAAAAAAAACATTATCACATTAAACATAAAAGCCATTCACTGCGCGCCTCACAACGAGCGCCAACGCTGCTCATAGCATACAAAGCCTTGCAATAAGCGCAAAAAACACATCACCGCCGACCAAAGAATAACAGCAAAAGCGCCTATCAGAAAAAAAATACAACCAACTGCCTCGCAATGAGCGCCGAAGGATCACCGACCGCCAACAAAATGAATGTCTCGTCCAAACCATTACCTGCCTTACAATCTTATTGCCGCCATTTTTTGATGGGCAAGTCGCTAGTAAATATCTAAAGATCAAGATAATAAAAGTATCAGGAAATGTAACGCAAAGATGCACGCGCGTCTGAATAATAAGACAAATCTGGATTTTTGTCATAAATGATATGATCGCAGTATTGGGTCATAAACCCTAAACACTGGAATCTGTTACAAACAATTTACTGATGATGTCATTAATGGGCTTCAAGGGGGGTGGGGATCTCTTTTCATAATTTTTGAGCGGTGCAAATCCAACATACGCAGAGCGGAAACGCCACATCTGTGGGACACACACAAAGGGGTTCACTTTGGGAGAAAAAACAAAAACAAATATGAAATATTTAATAATCATATTTTGATGTTACCAACAGATAAGGAAACAAAACTGAGGTTATCATATCTAATAGTAGCAAGCCTGGGAGTACTGGGAGTAATAATACTGCAGCAGGAGGTCAGGACTAATGTCAACTATAGACCCACAGACAGATAAAGGTCAGTACTAATGTCCCTCTATAGACCCCCAGTCATATAAAGGTCATTACTAATGTCCCTCTATAGACACCCAGTCAGATAAAGGTCAGTACTAATGTCCCTCTATAGACACCCAGTCAGCTAAAGGTCAGTACTAATGTCCCTCTATAGACACCCAGTCAGATAAAGGTCATTACTAATGTCCCTCTATAGACCCCCAGTCAGATAAAGGTCATTACTAATGACCCTCTATAGACACCCATTCAGATAAAGGTCAGTACTAATGTCACCTACAGACCCCCAGTCAGATAAAGGTCAGTACTAATGTCCCTCTATAGACCCCCAGTCATATAAAGGTCATTACTAATGTCCCTCTATAGACACCCAGTCAGATAAAGGTCAGTACTAATGTCACCTATAGACCCCCAGTCATATAAAGGTCAGTACTAATGTCACTCTATAGACACCCAGTCAGATAAAGGTCAGTACTAATGTCCCTCTATAGACCCCCAGTCAGATAAAGGTCATTACTAATGTCCCTCTATAGACACCCAGTCAGCTAAAGGTCAGTACTAATGTCCCTCTATAGACACCCAGTCAGATAAAGGTCATTACTAATGTCCCTCAATAGACACCCAGTCAGATAAAGGTCAGTATTAATGTCCCTCTATAGACTCCCAGTCAGATAAAGGTCATTACTAATGTCCCTCTATAGACACCCAGTCAGATAAAGGTCAGTACTAATGTCACCTATAGACCCCCAGTCAGATAAAGGTCAGTACTAATGTCCCTCTATAGACCCCCAGTCAGATATAGGTCATTACTAATGTCCCTCTATAGACCCCCAGTCAGATAAAGGTCATTACTAATGTCCCTCTATAGACACCCAGTCAGATAAAGGTCAGTACTAATGTCACCTATAGACCCCCAGTCAGATAAAGGTCAGTGCTAATGTCCCTCTATAGACCCCCAGTCATATAAAGGTCATTACTAATGTCCCTCTATAGACACCCAGTCAGATAAAGGTCAGTACTAATGTCACCTATAGACCCCAGTCATATAAAGGTCAGTACTAATGTCACTCTATAGACACCCAGTCAGATAAAGGTCAGTACTAATGTCCCTCTATAGACCCCCAGTCAGATAAAGGTCATTACTAATGTCCCTCTATAGACACCCAGTCAGCTAAAGGTCAGTACTAATGTCCCTCTATAGACACCCAGTCAGATAAAGGTCATTACTAATGTCACCTATAGACCCCCAGTCAGATAAAGGTCAGTACTAATGTCCCTCTATAGACCCCCAGTCATATAAAGGTCATTACTAATGTCCCTCTATAGACACCCAGTCAGATAAAGGTCAGTACTAATGTCACCTATAGACCCCCAGTCATATAAAGGTCAGTACTAATGTCACTCTATAGACACCCAGTCAGATAAAGGTCAGTACTAATGTCCCTCTATAGACCCCCAGTCAGATAAAGGTCATTACTAATGTCCCTCTATAGACACCCAGTCAGCTAAAGGTCAGTACTAATGTCCCTCTATAGACACCCAGTCAGCTAAAGGTCAGTACTAATGTCCCTCTATTGACACCCAGTCAGCTAAAGGTCAGTACTAATGTCCCTCTATAGACACCCAGTCAGATAAAGGTCATTACTAATGTCCCTCTATAGACACCCAGTCAGCTAAAGGTCAGTACTAATGTCCCTCTATAGACACCCAGTCAGATAAAGGTCATTACTAATGTCCCTCTATAGACACCCAGTCAGATAAAGGTCAGTACTAATGTCCCTCTATAGACAGCCAGTCATATAAAGGTCAGTACTAATGTCCCTCTATAGACCCCCAGTCAGATAAAGGTCATTACTAATGTCCCTCTATAGACACCCAGTCAGATAAAGGTCAGTACTAATGGCGCCTATTGACCCCCAGTCAGATAAAGGTCAGTACTAATGTCCCTCTATAGACCCCCAGTCAGATAAAGGTCATTACTAATGTCCCTCTATAGACACCCAGTCAGCTAAAGGTCAGTACTAATGTCCCTCTATAGACACCCAGTCAGATAAAGGTCATTACTAATGTCCCTCTATAGACTCCCAGTCAGATAAAGGTCAGGACTAATGTCCCTCTATAGACCCCCAGTCATATAAAGGTCATTACTAATGTCCCTCTATAGACACCCAGTCAGATAAAGGTCAGTACTAATGTCCCCTATAGACCCCCAGTCATATAAAGGTCAGTACTAATGTCACTCTATAGACACCCAGTCAGATAAAGGTCAGTACTAATGTCACCTATAGACCCCCAGTCATGTAAGGTGTAACCCTTACACTACCTGATCGATACAACATCATACCTGATGTTTTAAAGCACGTTATTCCAAACAATTTAGGAATGTTAGGTAATTTATGCCCTTTATGGCTTTAAACCAGACTCTGTATCAACTATGTAATTTTCCGTGGGAGTTTTGCCATGGATCCCCCTCCGGCATGCCACAGTCCAGTTGTTAGACCCCTTGAAACAACTTTCCCATCACTATTGTGGCCAGAAAGAGTCCCTGTGGGTTTTAAAATTCGCCTGCCCATTGAAGTCTATGGCGGTTCGCCGATGTTCGCCGGTTCGCGAACATTTGCGGCGGTTCGCGTTCGCGGTTTGCGAACCGAAAATTTTAGGTTCGCGACATCACTAATTGTATGTCTATATGCCAACGTATATATTATAAACAAATGTGAGGGAATACAACCCTATTATTTCCAACAGAGCACATTTTCCAATTCTAAACTACTTGTGGATACATTTGCCAAATAGAATATCCAACGAGCACAAATACGAACACATAAGACTCTATTTTATAATTGTTGCAACTTAAAAAAATAACTTTTATTAATACTCCTTAAAAATAATAAATGGGGGAACGTAAAATACCCGGTAGACCTGAACCACAACCTCCCATATACACTCTAGAACAGCAAGTATTACAACAGAATATAAGTAAGAAAGTCTTTATAGTGTGCTTAAATATTGGGGCAGTGTGAATTGGTATTTTTGCTATGCTGATTTATTATTATATTATACCTATAGCTTAAAGGGGACATTGTTACACTGGTTTTATTCAAGCGTCACCAAAGAAGCATTATGGCTATATGATATATTGCAACTTCCAACTGAATGTATCTTCTCAAATTAACACATTCTTGTTACTTTCCTTCTAATCGTACAGCTACACTTACTGTAAAGTAGCAATGAGTATAAGTGTTTAGCATTAATCTCTAAATTACATAGGAGTGTTAAGCGGTATATTTATATAAATATAAATATATATATTTATATATATATATATTAAATATAATAGTTGTCAAACTGCGAGACGTCGTCATGCTTTGTGAGCTGTGTACGACTTAGGCACTGAGCGCCGCAGGCGCTCAAAGCTTGCGAGCCTCATGAAGCGAGGCGAGCCGTTAATGCGTAGGACTTAGCCGATGAGCCCTGAAGGCGATCATCGCTGTGAACCTCGTGAAGCGAGGCGACCCGTAAACCGTAAGCCAATGCAAGCCTCGCGAGATGCGGGACCTAGAAAAAAAAATACGAGACGCGGGACTTAGAAAAAAAAAATAAGAGACTTAAAAATTTACAAGATTAGAGGCCGACCAAAAAACCTGAAAAACACACTAAATACACCCAGAAGAATTACAAAAACATTGCAGACAGTATGGGGCATCAGCCAGGACGTCTGTGAGTGAGGTGGAACGCAAATTTAACTCGATTTAGCAAGCCTCGCAATGATCACCGAAGGTCCTCACAGTACAAAACTATTTCAATTATGTCTCAAACAGCATTCCCATAGCTTAAAATGTTATTGCCCCGTCTTGACGGGCAAGTCACTAGTATATATATATATATATATATATATATATATATATAATTGGTCAAAACTTTCATGGGAAAGACATACTGCTCCATAGCGCTGGTAATTAATTAATTTGGCTGTTTTTTGTGTCCCCTATTCATTTAATCTGTGGGGGGGGGGGGGGATTTGTGCCCCCCCCCCACCCCCCAGTTCCTACTCCCCTGTATAAATACATAAAAATATCTGAATATCCTATCTCAGCATAAAAAATATATGCCCATATTTTCTAGTGATATACTCTCTGTAAAGGGAGGATACTTTGAATGCACAGATGAAGCTTATGTAAATGTGGCTGCTACAACTGCTAGTGCTCTCATTAGGACTTGTGCAAGGCAAACAACTTGACAAGGAAACCCCTTGTTGAGAAGGCAGTGTTTATTTCTATTACTTTCTAAAAACCTGGTGCCCATTATCAAGTTTAGTTATTTAAAAGGCCACATGGAAAACTATGTGGTCCTTTATGATAATGGACCAAACTGAATTAGCTCAGCTAAGCATTATAGTAAAAAAGAGATGATGATGAAATGATGATTTATACATAAGCTATTGACAATAGCCCCTACCTTATCCCTAATGTATAGTAGGAGGAAAGAGATCACAACGGGCATAATTCTTTGCTGCAATCTCTTCAACTTCAACTCCTGTCCCTTTGGCTGAGAGCCAGGTCTAACGTAATCTTACATGGTGTCATGAGACCCGGGTATTAAAATGATCTGGGCAGCCAAAAGGACAGGAGGCGAGGGGGAACTGCTGGGGAGTTTGCAGCATGCTGATGCGCATTGTGATTTATTTTCTCCTATTATACACCAGGGATAAGTTACTTACTTCCCCTACATATAGCTATATATATACTGTATCTATATATCATTCTGCCACTTCTTGGATCTATCCCCATCAGATTTTTTCCTTTCCTATGCCCTTTGTCAAAAGGCAAACATAGCAGGATAAACACATACAGTTTCTTGAAAATGAAAATAGATGATAGAGGATAGAAAAGCAAAACTATTGTGTATGGCGGTAGAATAAGAGGTACTCTCACAGCAGCCCTACAGTACGACATAAATGAGAAATGTAGTGAAGAATAGAATACTTCAGGAGGGTCACAGAGTAGACACTGTCGTTTTTCTGCTATGTTTGTTAATCATGTTTCTCTCTTTTGAGAGCCTTAACACCAACTGATTAAACATGCTTTTCAAGCTCTGTACAAAAGAAGCAGTTTTGTCCAAACTCTTTTATATACGCGTGGAAGCTTGACTTGTTAAACACAGTGACTATTGCAAGCTACAATTTACCATTGACACTTCTGATAGTCTTTTTAGCGATAAATATATTCTTCACAAAGAACGCCCCAGGAATCCCTAACTGGGATGAAGCTGCCAAAACACTATGGTAAGGCAGTTAAGAAAAATGTCCTTTTCAATAGCTATAATGAGTATGTATACTTGGGTGTTACAACTGTTTTCTCTTTCAACTGTAATGCTCATACAGCAGGGACTCATTTGATTACGGTGTATTAATTTAAATACAAAATGTCAATGTGACTTTCAAAACTTAAACTTGAACTTTAGCATTGATGCTTCCAACAGATTTGCTTGTCTCCACCCCCAATTATGTGACCAGAGGGTGAACCTGTCTGGCTGTCCTAAAATTACGGGACACCTGAAACTGTGAGGAAAAGAGCATATCTGCTGAAGAATAAAATAAAAAAAAATGTAAAGAAAGTTTGAAAAGCTACACTGATTTTTCTTTCATTAAATACTTAATTTACTGCTAATCAGTAACTAAATAAGCAAATGAAACCCTAGCATTTCATTAGACATTTAAAGTGGAAGACTCGCCAAACTACAGAAATAAAAATAAAATGCTTACACTTACTTTTAGTCCTCTTTATACTGGATGATGTGAGCTGAAGAATACAACAAATGAATGGGACTGTCACAGATTAGAACGCTGCAGTTTGATTGGTCCACAAGTTGCTTTTTGAACCTTTGATCCAATCAACTTTTAGTGACAAAAATTAAACTTAAAATAGCAGGTTCCGCTTCCCAAAAACACAGAGGAGTAATTGGCATAGTTTATTTTCTTTAAGAGTTATATTTAATATAAAATAAACTTATGTTTAGGTGGATCTTGCCCTTTAACTTAAAGTTGTTCACCTTGAAAGTTGAGCAAGGTGCTGTGGATTTCTTTTTTGGTTATTTTATTTACATCTCAAATTCAACATTTTAGCTGTCTAGCAGCTTTCCAGTTTTTACCGATTTTATTAGTTTAACTATAAGAATACAAAGGGATCAAGGTAAATTTAATGCTTGTTTTACGGCAGCACTAATCAGTTACATGGTTCACTTTCTCACCTAGTTCCAGGTGTTCATTTCTTTTCGAACTCTGCCGCTGTTAAATCACCTTAGAGAATCCTAGAAAACCAAGAACCAATAAAGCTTGTAATTTCCAGCTGGTTAAAGGTAATTACAGATTATTTCTCCTTCATACCAAGTGTCCCTGAGTCTTGCATTTCTTACACTGTACAACTCTAGTATACTTCCTCTGCTTCTGGTTATTTCTACATAGCCAGCACAAATATCGTTCAATCAATCTACATGGACATGAAAACTACATGAGTACTGAAAACTAAGTATAAACATTTTTTTTACATTTTTAAAGCTGATGGAGACTTCACTGTTTTATATAACTCAGCCTGTATCATGTAGAAATAGGGTGTCTAAAAGCTGGCAAAAAAAACAAAACATATCACAAACTCTCTACAAATGCTTCTGTACTTTGCTTGTTGCAACAAAAAATCATAGATTTCTCCAGGTTTTTTCAGAGATCACATATAATAGTTGTCAAACTACGAATCGTCGTCAATGAGCGCCGAAGTATCTCAGACTTCCCAAAAAATGAATGTCTGTGCCAAACAGCATTACCTGACTTACAATTTTATTGCCCTGTCATTCTTGACGGGCAAGTTGCTAGTACTAAAATAATAACTAAAAAACTTAAATGTATTATTGCGCTGAAGAGACTATAGGCCCGATTCAAGTGCAAGCCCGCAACTAGTATGATGCAGGCAGTATGGCTGTGTCTGTGTTGCGGGCTCCCGGTCATCTCCAATTCTGGAGCTATTCAATTGCTCAAGGCCACAAGTTACTGTTCCAAAGCCGAAACCGTAAACCATGCACTGGTTCGGAGCAGTTCAGGGCAACATGATCAATTAAGCAAGACCATAACCTCCCATTTCGAAACAGCCAAAAGAAAACAAGAAAAACATGGAGGTTACATGTCAATCAATTAGGTTTGCAGGTCCAATATGCGATCAGACTCGCAAACTCTCAAAATAAAAAATAATAATAATGATTGCCAATACTGTTCTAGTCCATATGGGTGGCCTGATATGTATTAACTCATTGATTCCCGAGATCAATATAACCCCGCAATGACACATAAAAATACATTGTATTTACTGCCGATTTGCGAGCTTGAAACTGTTGGGCAATTAATTCTAATGTCTGTCATCGCTTTCCCCATTATTTACAGTGCAGTAGTGTTTTTTTATTTGTTTTTACAGTGCTACGAATAGGTGTTTAACCCCCTTGCAGGTCCTCTCTAGCACTCATAGGATTTTCTCCTACATTTGCCCTTTACGGGTGTGAAAACATTTGCGGGCTTGGGGAATTGGAGCAACTTGAATAGCGATTTGTGATTTTAGCCATCGTAAGTCTTGAGAAAGTGAAAGATCAAAGGCTTAGGGAGGCTGTTAGTTACGGGTTTAACCATTGCAAAATTTTCAAGGCCGTAACTTGTAATTGTAATTGAATAGCAAATTAACTTGCAACCTCACTTACGGGCTACAGTAACACGGGAAAGCTCAATTGAATCGGGCTCCATATAAGCATTTAGAGTGAACTTGCAACTTGAAGTCCTTCAGAAACTGGGGACTTGTTTCCATAAACTCACTATATCTGCAAGCACTGGTTATCTTGAGATAAATAGCAAGGAAAGTCTGAGTCACATAAAAGCTAGCACTGCAGCATTTGAAAGAGTATAAAATGGTGATAAAGCTTCAAATGTTTTACAGCTTTTCCACTTGGTTTTGACTGACCTACAAGATGGCACAGAGCAGTATTCATAAGTTTGGTGTCCTTTTAAAGGGCCACTGTAGAAACATATTGTTTATATGGTCATTTGAATAACTAAGTTTTATTATGGATAAATGCTTTTAGAAAGCAAAATATAAAGCACAGCCTTTAAAGAGCCATTGAAGTGTAAAAATTAGAACATGGGCATATTTAGGTTTTATGCTGCCTCGGCTTGTTCAGATTTGTGCTCCCTCCAGTGGCCCAGACATTACTACTCCTTTCTTCTTGCTATATCCCAATCAACATTTTAACACACAATATAGCAAAATATAAGGTTATATGTGTTTATGTAAGTATAGAGTCAGAACGTGTTAAGTTACAGAAATAATAATCTCTGCATATAGACATTAATGTGTATATTCTATAGTATTGCTTTTTTTGCAGCTTCATGTAGCCTGCTACCCCCTGAAAATGCTAGACCTGGCTCTTAATGGGCCTAGGCTCAAACATACCCATCAATTATAGAATTATATTTTTAAGAATGTGACTTGAGAATAAAAATAATAATAATTAAAATAATAATTAAAGCATGTTATTTTTAATAATTAATTTTAGCTTTAATGATGATTTTTATTTTTGTTTGTAAAACGATTAGAAATGTAGACATAGATAAGATTTTGAATATACTTCTGTTAAAGATGTCGTCTTCAAACAGCCCGTAACAATAGTAGACATTGGCAGAATAAGGCTTTATAGGATAACCTGTCATCTCAAGTTACAGGTGGACTAGCACTCTAATATGGGACACAGTCAAAGTAATCTAAATAGAAAATAATTTATGTTACTGTCTTGCGATCTTGCTAATTTTATTTTTTTACATACATCACAAGCATATGAAGTTTTTACCAAACTACATTGGTCCTTTATCCTCAATAAACCAGCACCCATTTAAGCTTACAGTGAAAAAACAAAAAACAATACAAAATATCTTAAAAAATATCAAATAAAATAACAAACTGAATACCAGACACAGCACAGTATCAAATCCTTCTCAGAGAAAAAAATATTTTTATTATCATTGTTTATTTATACCACTAGCGACTTGCCAGTCAAAAATTACGGCAATAAATTTTGAAGCCTGGCAATACTGTTTGCCACAAAATGCAAGGATATGGCCCCTCTGAGCACCTTCGGCGCTCATCGCGAGCTCTGCGCTGAGTGCCTTCGGCTTTGCCGCTCGTGTTTTTTGGCAAGCTGCACCTTTCCTGCTTTGCAATGATCCCCTTCGGGGCTCATTGCGACCCCAATGATGAGTGCCTTTGGCGCTCATCGCATGACTCGCAATGAGCACCTTCAACGCTCATTGCGAGCCTCTCCCCCTGTGTACTTTATCTGCCTTTCTAGTTTAGGGGCCTACTGCCTTGGGATAAGTGTTACTGCCTTGGGTTCAGTGTTACTGGCTTGAGTTAAATGTTACTGCCTTGTATTAAGTGTTACTGATTTGCGTTAAGTCTTAGTGCTTATTTCCGTCCTTCAGCCTCGTTTTACGTCCGTCGGCCTCGTTTTTGTCGTGTTTATATTTTTTCGGCAGACATTTTTTTCTCGCTTCTGTGATTTTCATTCTTGAAGAAAGGCAAAATAAGCCTCAAATTAATTTGCAACCTCACTCACCGGCTCCCTGACTCTCCCCCTGTGCTTTGTGTGAGTGTGTAAGTGAATTTGAGGCATATTTGTGTGTTTTTGCATGTTTTTCCAATTTGGTGGTTCAACTGTTAAAGTCGTATTTTTGCGAGCCCCGCTGTCCATCGACGTGCTTTGGGTCCTAAGTCATACGGTCCATAATTTTTGCCAAGTCCCTCGTGTCTCAGGCTGAATGCCAGCTCATTGCAACCTAAGTCCCGCATGCTCACAGTGCAATGAGCTCCTTTGGTGCTCATTGCAGCCTAAGACCCGCTTGCCTCAATGGCTCACCTCGCAGTTGCGGCCCGTATCTACATGTTTCGGGTCCTAAGTCATACGGCCCGTAATTTTTGTGATAGCTCTAAGTACGGTGGATCCAAAGAATACTTAAGACATGTCAAATATTACATTCTGGTAAAGAAACTGGGCCTTGCTTTCTTAAGAGCTTAGGTTGTGGTAGGGCATCCAAGAGGGGATGTTGCATAGTCATGTGGCGACATTAGTTAGTAGGGAGGGAGATAAGTCAGGAGAGGCGATGGTGCTTTGGGTATCATCAAATCAGAGATAATACTGGAACACAGAAGAATGTATTGGTACGCCAAGGAAGGCACAGAAAATAAATGAACCCAAAACAGAGCATTGAGGTACCCTGACAGTGAGTGGTGATGTTGATGACATTGCACCAAAGTACAAGATACTAATGGAATTAGATAAATATGATTGGGACCCGAAAAATGCAGTATCACAGAGACCAAGAGAACTGAGAGTCTGGAAAAGAAGTGAGTGGTCTGTGTCTCACTGAAGTGTTGCACACATAGACCAGATTACAGAGCATCAAATAAGGAGAAAATATATTAGACTGTTATAGACCAGTCATCCTAGTAGTTTGTCTTGTTTCTGGACTATGGAAGGGGTGTGGTGTCCATTTAGATTTCAAACTAAAGCTCTAACTTTCTGCCTGTTCACTCCTATGCCAACATCTCCCCCACCCCTCCCTCCACTTATAACTACAAACACACAATCCCCATCATCCAGCTCTCATGATGTGTTGTAACACAAAATTAACTCATGTACTTATAAACAAGATCTTTAAAACATTCTGAGTTTTCCCCTCAAAATGTTTTTGTCCATGGTTTACACATCTGCTAATATATTTTTTTCTCTTGAACTGCAGTGGCCCTTTAAGTTTTTGATCTTCAAGTAAGTTTATAAAATTGCAGTGCCTTCTCTGTTCTCAGATATTTAATTACAATGGGCATTGGCTCACCTTATTTCATTATCTCATTACAATGGACATTGGATCACCTTATTTCTAAACGGACATTGTAGCCACAGCTGAAGGTCAGAACATTTTCATTTATAAGCATAAAGAACATGAAAAGTAGACTTCATGAACTTCAGCTGAAAAGACATTTAATTAGAATTGTCTGTTTTGCAATTGATTTCTTGCAGCACAGACAAGGTACATTACCTCAAGCATTTAAAGCCTTTAATGAGTACCCATGTCAGGTGCTTTGAGCTTGCAAAATGCAGGTTTAGAAAGCTAATTGGAAATTATCCATTCTTAGAAAATGCAATCAACATATGTAAACATCAGACACTACAGGCCATTTTGTGCGATGATGAACTTTAGTAACGACTAAAATCTTTAACTAAAGCCTAATGGTAGGTCCACTTGTTTAGCCCTTGGATAATGTATTTATCTTTGTATGCTTAGGGCATATTATCATAAGTACAGTTACAACATTCCTTCAAGACATTTGTTAACAGTGCTTGTAAATTATAGTACAGAGAACTCTTCACATAATACTTATCCATGGGTGTGATTTGCTATGCTCTGTAGCTTCCATTAATTGAACAAAGAGAAAATTAGTTTTACAAATTGTCACAATATTTCAATTAAAACTTCTTAAAGAGATTCTAATGGTTCATATTTTCTTTTACTTAAATACTTGTTAATTGTAGTCATTTTTAGCCTTGCTACTTTAATACTGATTGTACATTTTTAAACAATTGAACTTTGATGGTCAATCTGGTAATGTTAGGTATTGTCCCTAACATTATTTACTTTCTTATGTATACTTATGGCTAATCAGATTTCTTTAACTGCAGCTTGGCATATAAAATGAAATGTAATTGTCTAACAGTGTACATAAGAAAATAAACAATATTACGGAAGCCAGCAGATTGCCTGTCTGTTAGTTTAGTCAGAGTATGTAAATACAAAATCATCTTTCAATATTAAGAAAAGTCTTAATAAAAACGTATTTAAAGCTTTGGAAAATATAAGTCCACATAATCCCTTTCATTTCTTGGTATTGATATGTTTAAATGTATTGGCAAGAGTTTTATGCATTCATTGTATTTAGAGAAATATTTTTTTTTTTAAGATTTCCTAGATTTATTTGAATGTGTATATCTACCCACCCACCACCATCACTTTTAGCATAACTGTCTACACTCTTTCCTGCTCATCTTTTTTCTCCTTTCTTTGTTTACAGTATTCCTCTTTTTATCGTTATGTGTTCTATTTGATCTTAATTTACTTTCTTCTTTTACTTCCCTTTCTCCCCTGCTCTTCATGATTATCTGTTTTCATCCTTCTCCTACCTCAAACTATTCAACTTCATGGACTGCCATCAGCTAGTTTATTTTCCCCTCCAATTTTACTTTCTCCCTTTAGGTTTCTATTGACCTCATGCTATCCAAATTTAACTAGCGACAATTAAGTAGCATCACACTCTGGTTTCCTTTAGTCACAGTTGGTTCTGGATTTTTGGCAATCTAACTTAAGATGTAGACTCTTTGCTCACTGTGTCTTAGGGAGTTCTGCTAAAACATCTAGGGTACATCTGGGGATTGCTGTTTCTCCTGTTCAGGGTAGAATTGCCTGGTATTTCGGGGCTGAATCACTCTAGTGAGTGGGACCAGACTGATATACTACTGGATATTTCTCAATGGTCCAAAATATAAAAGCAAGTCTACATTAGAACTTGCCATTTGATACTATATCAGCCCTATTAAATTAGCTCAACGTGTAAAAGTGTAGCCCGTAAGACTTATGGCTATTAAAATGGCCCCCGTAAAGCAAGTCGCTAAAGATCTGCGGGTTATGAACGAAAAAAACCTACGGGACGTGCAACATGGAACTTCGCGGCTGCAAATCCTTTGTTCTGTCAAGCCCGTAACTATTACGTTTCTAATCATTCTATGAAATTGCAACAAATTCACTGGCGTTCAACCCGTAGCATGCAAATGGAGCCAAGAAGCCAATGGGTACTAGAGAGGACCTGCAAGGGGGTTACAGTCCAATCAGTAGCACTGTAAATGCAAATGTCAACACACTACTGTACTTATATTAAAAAGGAAAGTGTTGTTAGGTATTGAAATTAATAGCACAGCAATCTGAAGCTCGCAAATCGATAACATAAAATCCTTTTTTTAATGTTTAAATTCTGTGTTATATCAATCCCGGCAATCAATGTGTTAATATATATAATGGAACTCGCATGGACTTGAAAATCATCAGCCTTATTAAATTGCGATTCAGCAAATTTAAAAGGGCTCTATCTAAGCACACAGCATATTTTATTTACAGAAGTTTTTAGTTAGTGAAGACCTTGCTTTTGGATAGAAGTTCACTAACTAAAAACTTCTGTAAAAAAATATGCTGTGTGCTTAAATAGAGCCCTTTTAAATTTGCAGAATCGCAATTTAATAAGGCTGCATATTTATAGGGTTGTCAATATTGCATGGTTTCTGCAATGTGAGTCCAATTGTAACTCGTAATTGAAACCCGTAAGACTTTGAAATCCCACCTCCATTTTTCAGTGCCGTAATTGTGACGATCTCTGTTGTCGTTTTCTTCATCTAAATACGTAACTACGCGCATCCAACGTTCAACAAATGGTTTACGGTTTTGCGTTTCAAGCCCGTAACTTGCGGCCAGCCCGAATTTAATAGCTCTGTAACTCGAACAAATTTCAAGCCCAAAGCCGTTGCGTGTCTCATGATGCACTTACGGCTTTCTAATTTAATAGGGCTGTTAGAGTATATTCCTCACACAATGTAAAGCACTTATACAGTGAAGTTATAATCTAAAAAGTAAATATTGGAAAAGACATAAGACCGAAGTTCAAACTGGAAATTTGGCAGAGCAGCCAGGCCAAGAAGTTCTTATCTGCCTCTGAATTCTATATTTCTCTTTTTCTAAAGAACAGTACAAGCCAAAATCTCCCAGATACAAAATGTTCATAGAGTAACTGTGGGCTATAAAAAGCCATTACACATTCTCAGTGTTTCCAGACAGTAAATTTGCCAAAACTTTTTGAACAGTAAAGAGTTTCAGTGGAAGGTTTTTATTAAATACACTATTGAAGGATTGAACATTACCTGACAAAAGAAGACTCAAAAAGCACATAAAGAGTGCTACAAATTATGAGTAAACTTAACAATAACTTAAAACTGTAGATAAATAGATTTGTAATAAAATATAAATCAGAAGAAAAACAGTGAGATTATTTGGTCTAGTATAAAGTTGATTACAAGACACTGTATAGGCAACAAAAGATAGATTGGTCACGCAAGGAATTAATTATGAAGTAATCCTCATCAGTTACTTGTTTCTGTCATATGTTGTGATATGCAGATTTGCAAAATAATACTTTATGTGAGTCAGCACCCCTCAAACTAAGGAGAGATCTGGAGGTGTGTCCCACAGCAATAACATGACCATCAGAGCACTGGGCAAACTGTTCTGCCTGAGATTTGGCTCATGCATAGGTGTGTTCTTATTTCAATGTCATCATCATCATCATTAATGTGCATGCTTGGGCTGGAATATTGTGTTACTATAATGCCGGGTCTGGCCTTCTGCCTGGTCAGCCTTGGAATCTGATGCACTAATCTAATATCTTTTCAACGTCAACATGTTTCAATAAAAATATTAGTCAAGGAGTACTTTATCAAATAAGGTAACTTCTTACTCAATCGCAAAAACAAGTGAAACATTAAGGGAGATATAAAAAAAAAAAAATCTTTGGAATAGCTTAAAGGATATATGACGAAAAAGTTGATCCTGCGAAAAGGCATACTGACATAAAGCCATATTTTAATTAGAAAAAATACATTTTGCTTTACCTGCTGGACTCTGGAGGCACCCATGATACTTTGGTGAAGGTTGCATGTGTGAAAGTAGGCTTGCAGTTATTGATGTGAGCTAATATTAATATGTGCAAATCATATATGTTGTTCATATTATTTTTATTGATTTTGTTGTTGTGAGCTGTCTATTCGTGTGCAGGGGAAGGGGATAGGGGGCAAATTCTAAAATGTCCCATGAATTCATAAATCCTCCCACTCCGCTCTGCTCTCCCACCCCTCCCTAGACGTTTCAGTAGATAAAAATTGCCTTTAGTATATCAGTTGTCAGATTAAATTTTCTGTATACAAATACAAACAAAATTAAGATTATCTCTAAATATGATTTATATTCATTACTTACACAACTACTAATATTCATAGTTTGCTAAATACTTGAAAAATGCATGTTTTTCCCTAAAATATGTTTCTTAAGAATTGTCCAAGGTTTCAAAACGAGATAGACCAGGAGGTTCTTATCAGCCACTATACACCCCATCTCTCTGCTTCTAAAGTACAGTACAAGCCAAAGTCATCCAGCTGCAAAATTGTTACATCAAGTAACTGTGGGCAATAAAAAAGCATTTACACGTTTCTCAGTGTTTCCAGACATTAAAATCGTCATCATTTTTTCAACAGAACAGAAATGTTTTCATTGCCTCCATATTTGCTTATTAAATTGTTCTTTCGCATTTAGAAAAGGGCTATTTATGGCTATGTAATGGTGAACAGAACCAATACATTTCGCTGTAGCTTCAACTTAGCAAACAGTTCTTGGAAAAGAAAATAATAATTGGGGGAAGGAGTTTCCAAAAATGTTTGTACTGACTGAAACATGTAAGGCTGTACAGCTTGTTCCTACAACATCAATAGCAGGAATTCTTCCAAAAATGTAATAAATACACAGACTGTAAGTGTAAAGAAATGAAAACAGAACACACTTGCAAAGTATGGTTTATATTGTAGATTACAAACTATTATGTCCCCAGACTTTCTCATGCTTCTCAAAACATGAAACTGTTCCATATTGGCATAGTATCAGCATTTTTGTACCTATTCATAATGTTTACTATGTAACTCATCCTTTCTATGAATTACTGGAACAGCATGTATTATGGGAATATTTTTCACCACATTGAATGAATAATACAAAAATATATCATTTGCAGGTGTTTACTAGTCAATGAAAGTTTTTGCCATTAAAATGCAAGTATATAAATATGTTGTCATTTGAACGTGTGTGTGTGTGTGTGTAATGCTTTCTTCATGATATTACAATATCCAGTTTGTTTCTATATTCTAAGGACATATATATATATATATATATATATATATATATATACAGTGGATATAAAAAGTCTAAACACTCCTGTTAAAATGTCAGGTTTCTGTGCTGTAAAAAAATGAGACAAAGATAAATCATTTCAGAACTTTTTCCACCTTTAATGTGACCTATAAACTGTACAACTCAATTGAAAAACAAACTGAAATATTTTAGATGGAGGGAAGAAAAATAAAAAATAAAAATAATGTGGTTGCATAAGTCTGCACACCCTCTTATAACTGGGGATGTAGCTGTGTTCAGCTAAATCGTGTTAAATAAGAGTCAGCATACACCTGCCATCATTTAAAGTGCCTCTGATTAAGCACCAAATAAAGTTCAGCTGCTCTAGTTGGTCTTTCCTGACATTTTCTTAGTCGCATCCCACCGCAAAAGCCATGGTCCACAGAGAGCTTCCAAAGGTTTAGAGAGCTCATTGTTAAAAGGTATCAGTCAGAAGAAGGGTACAAAATAATTTCCAAGGCATTAGATATACCATGGAACACAGTGAAGACAGTCATCATCAAGTGGAGAAAATATGGCACAACAGTGACATTGATTAAGTATATCACTGTAAAAAAGTTCCTTGGTGCCTAACACTTTAACAATGGTAATAATAGTAGAAAAAATATATAGGAACTATAGGGTTTGGAATGGATGATTCCTTTAAATGAGCTACTAGCTGGTATATTCTTGAGTACATACAGTCTTCCCTCATATGGCAAAATAAATTTGCTAATCCTTGGGAGGACAAAAGTATGAAAATATATAAATAGTGTTTAGCTCAAAAAAGTGTGGTTAAAACCAATGTAGAAAAAAGCGCATGGAAGTACTTTACTGGTTATGAAAAAAGGTAGAGGGGGGTTTATAAAAAATATGTACAAATGATGTGTTATAGCATACAATAGTGATGCAACTCCTGTTTGCCTGAGACTATATGTCATTAATGCTGACTGGCAATTCACAGTAGTCACAAGGAGTAAAGTAACACAGGCAAAAAATAGCTCAAACATATATAAACCTCTCTATTGTAATCAATAAACCAAATAACTAGAGTACTTGCGCTTAGGTGATAGTCCCGACGGTCCCGTTTGACCTCTTGTAATTTGTTCTAAAGTACGAAGTATGGAGAGAGGATCTAAAAACACTAATTTATATATATATATACAGTATCTCACAAAAGTGAGTACACCCCTCACATTTTTGTGACAACACTAAAGAAATGACATCACAGAGCTGGTGGATGTTAGAGAACTTGCACTCCCCCACCTTCCATTTGAGGATGCCCCACAGATGCTCAATAGGGTTTAGGTCTGGTGACATGCTTGGCCAGTCCATCACCTTTACCTTCAGCTTCTTTAGCAAGGCAGTGGTTGTCTTGGAGGTGTGTTTGGGGTCTTTATCATGTTGGAATACTGCCCTGTGGCCCGACACCCTGACTTCTGAACACAAGAGATGTGCGTGCCACCATATTTGCGCTGACAAATGCATGCACCAACACCAGTGCTCCCTAGAACAGGGTGCCCGACAATATCGCAGGCGATAATTAAGAAGGTTGCATGGCAGGTAGTAGCATTACTGCGGTACATGTGGTAGCATTAATTGCACTGGGGTCCAGCTGCACCCCCACCAGACTCACAACGAGTGAGAGGCGGTGAGGAGCCTGAAGGTTAAGGAGCTATATGAGACTGAGCTGGCAGATGCACGGAGGTCACTGGATGATCGGGTGCGCTATAGTAAGGTGCTCTCTCTTTGTGCACGCTGCTGTTGGTGCGAGCATTTGTCGGGTTCACAAATGCAGCCCAGTCTCCGAAGAGAGGGGATCATGCTCTGCTTCAGTATGTCACAGCACATGTTAGCATTCATGGTTCCCTCAATGAACTGTAGCTCCCCAGTGCCGGCAGCACTCATGCAGGCCCAGACCAAACATATATACACATATGTCTATATGTGTATATATGTTTTCTATAACATGTTATGTTGATTCCCCCTATATGCATTTTCCTGCCGATGTCAGATGCTGTCACCACTCTCCTTGCATCACTGTTTACGTTCAAACTGAGGGTTTCAGCTCATATCAGTGTTTTTGTGTTCTTTATGCCTTATCCCTTTATCTGCCATTTAGGGATAATTTCAACTACCTTTCCTCAGTATAGATGTATACTTTTGATGGTGGGAATGTCATGGTCTGGGCCTGTGTAACGGTACCCCCCACACATAGAAGGGGGCGCCCAGGCCGTTCTAGCTGATCCGCCCGTCCAGTGATATAGGGACAGCTACTGCAGGACACCCAATCCCCCAAGAACTGGATCCAAGGGGAAAATACTGCAAGCCTGCAACTGGAACCTCACGAATAGCCGCTAGCAGCTGAACAGGAAAAGCACCCCCAAAGATGCCCACACTCCTGGCAGTCAGTCTGCAACAGCATCCCATGAATTCCCCCAAGCACGAGACACACGCTCTGTGGTTGAGGGTCAAGCAGTGAACTCTCTTCTTTATTAAAACCAAGACATATATAAAAAAACATTTCCACATACACCGTAGGGGCAGTGACTACCTTTGGTCAACCCCTAATTACCTATGGCCAATCAGACAGGGTCCCTACTAGGAACCATGAGACTCCTCCCATGGGCCACCCCCAGGCGTGGCTACTATGCTCATTCTCACCCAGACTGTCCCAGTGAACACTTCCTGTTTGCTCCTGGACTATGACCCTGGGGAAACCCCATACACTGGCCCTTTGTTCAAGTCCTGGCGACACCCTGTGTTTACCTAATGGGGGGATGGTCAGAATCTGTACCACATTTCTACACATTTTTCATAACTTTAAAAGTATGCATCACATTCACATAAAACATACATTTTCAGAATCAGCATACTCCAAATACAAACATGTGTCAAAATGATACAAATTGGTCCAGTGGTTCAAAAGTTAGATCACAGTCCTTTCTGACCAAATGAAGCATGGCTTTGTAGGTGGAAAGTCAACATGGGCCGTAGTCAAACGGCAGAATGTGGGCCTCCAAGCTTCTCCAATTCGCAGTGACGAGACTGATCTCGTCACATCTCTCCCCCTTTCCAAACAGACTAACAGGATATCTGACCTTCCGGTCAGATTCCTGATTAGTCCAGAAGGCCACCCACAAAACACAATCAGCAGTACAGCCCACCCACAATAACTGGTTACTACACCTGGGTAGAGGAGAAACTTGTCCATGTCCAGGTGCCTCACCACGGCAGTGCTGGGCACTGGTAAGCTGCCTTGGTGGGTTGCTGAGTGGGCAGAGACCAGCGATACTCTGCCCTGGTGCCAGCGCTACCACGGAAGTAGCCTGTTTGGGGCCTGGTTGTAGGGGGGGGAGACCAACGGTCTCCCCTTTGGCTAAACAGCCCTGTTGCTGGGGGACAGGACCAACCGTCTCTGCCCCTGGTAGCTCAGCCTGTTGCTGGAGAATGGAGTCTGAGCTCTCAATTCCCTGCAGCTCACCCTGACGCTGGGGAGGGAAGATGCTGCTCTCCTCGACTTGCAAGGTACACTTCCACTGGGGAGGGGAGACAATGCTCTCCACTCCCTGCACTTCACACTGGTGCTGGGGATCTGGGCTAGCCACCCAGCATCCCTGTAGGGCCGGTGGAGAGACCTCGGTCCCATCTCCACCTGCCGCCTGGGGTTCCTCCCAATAAACCTCTACAATATCTTCCCAGCTGAAGGGGTCTGGATCTGGGTCTCTCACCTTGTTGTAATGCTGAGCCTTCACAATGGAGTGGAAGAGATCTCGGTAGTCCTTCTCCAGTTCCCACTCCAGGGTTGCTAGGTGAACAAGGTCTTGCTCTACCTCATGGGGGTCATCCCAGTCATGCCTAGCCTCCCTCTCATAGAAAATATCCTCAAGTCTGGTCTGCGCAGGGCTCACGAAGTCAGGCTCTGCAAATGACTGCCATAACAAGCCAGGACCATCAAACTCCTCTCCCTCTGGCTTGTCATGCTCGGCTGTCCAGGGTGTATACTGTGCCATATACCACCAGAGCGCCTGGTAGGCATCCTCCAGCCATAGCTCCTGCCATGCACGGAGCTTTAGTTCCTCCACCCATTCCTCAAGGGGCTGCTCTCCCAGGAAGGGCATGCGCAGGGCCACTTGCTTCTGCAACCGCTGCTTTTCACTGGGGAGACTCTCACCCCGCTGGTATTGTACATTATCCAGGGCCTGGTACCATATGCCTTTCCTTAATGCATCCCGGCCATCCAGGTCCTCATCTTCGTATAGCACTGCTGGTTCCATTCTGCTGCTTTTAGGGTCGCTGTGCTGGGACATGCGTTGCCCCCAACTTGTAAATCCACAGAATGGTGTCTCCTGTAGCTGTCCTTCTGGCTGTGGGAACAATCCCACCGCTGCCACCAGTGTAACGGTACCCCCCACATATAGAAGGGGGCGCCCAGGCCGTTCTAGCCGATCCGCCCGTCCAGTGATATAGGGACAGCTACTGCAGGACACCCAATCCCCCAAGAACTGGATCCAAGGGGAAAATACTGCAAGCCTGCAACTGGAACCTCACGAATAGCCGCTAGCAGCTGAACAGGAAAAGCACCCCCAAAGATGCCCACACTCCTGGCAGTCAGTCTGCAACAGCATCCCATGAATTCCCCCAAGCACGAGACACACGCTCTGTGGTTGAGGGTCAAGCAGTGAACTCTCTTCTTTATTAAAACCAAGACATATATAAAAAACCATTTCCACATACACCGTAGGGGCAGTGACTACCTTTGGTCAACCCCTAATTACCTATGGCCAATCAGACAGGGTCCCTACTAGGAACCATGAGACTCCTCCCATGGGCCACCCCCAGGCGTGGCTACTATGCTCATTCTCACCCAGACTGTCCCAGTGAACACTTCCTGTTTGCTCCTGGACTATGCCCCTGGGGAAACCCCATACACTGGCCCTTTGTTCAAGTCCTGGCGACACCCTGTGTTTACCTAATGGGGGGATGGTCAGAATCTGTACCACATTTCTACACATTTTTCATAACTTTAAAAGTATGCATCACATTCACATAAAACATAAATTTCAGAATCAGCATACTCCAAATACAAACATGTGTCAAAATGATACAAATTGGTCCAGTGGTTCAAAAGTTAGATCACAGTCCTTTCTGACCAAATGAAGCATGGCTTTGTAGGTGGAAAGTCAACATGGGCCGTAGTCAAACGGCAGAATGTGGGCCTCCAAGCTTCTCCAATTCGCAGTGACGAGACTGATCTCGTCACAGCCTGCATGATTGCTGCAGGTCTAGGAGTTGGCGGGTTTTCAAAGTGCATAGAAGAGATTGTTAGGTCACAGAAAGAAAGTAGGTAGGAGTTTTTTTTTATTACTGCAACATTACTCTATATATAAATTACACATCATACATAGTTTACTGATAACACATAATTCACTTACACATAAAGTAATAAAATCACACATAGATACATATTTAAAGGTAGCCCACATTCCATATGCACCCATACCCCCACCGTATATACCCAAGATGTGATGTGCTGCGGTATATAGGGTCACGGAGAGTCAGACACAACTGGATGACTAAACAACAATGACTGTCTCCTTAACTGCTTTTGAAAGATCTCAGCACGGTTTTTTAGGTGGGCAGTATTCAGTACACCTAGCTTTTTAGAGAAAAATCAGCTACTATAAAGCCTACGCAGCTTCAGTAACTTGCGTTAGGACTGTTATTTGCGATTGGAAACAGCTTTAGGTAAGTTTCAATGGAAGCGCAAATTTAGAGGGATTGTGTTTGATCGGTTACAAAATTATGCTACAGCTTGCACTAGAAGTGCCGACGTAAAGAAAAAACATAGAGCGCGATTCAATTGAGCACTCATAAGTTACTGGAGCCTGTCAGTAGGGCTGTAAGTTCATTTGCTATTCAATTTGCACCTTTTTGCGGGCTCCAAATGGGTTATGGCCTTGAAAACTTTGCGATGGTTAAACGCGGAACTTACTCTCGAAGCCTTTGATCTTTTGCAAGAGTTCCGAGTGCTAAAATCGCAGATTCAATCGCTATTCAATTGCTACAATTCCCGAAGCCGGCAAATGCTTTCACACCTGTAAACGGCAAATGTAGGAGAAAATCCTACAAGTGCTAGAGAGGACCCAGAAGGGGTTTACCACTGTCTTCAGCACTGTAAAGGCAAATAAAAAATCAATACTGCACTGTAAATAACAGGGAAAGCGATGATAGACATTAGAATTAAATTCACAACAGTCCCAAGCTCGAAAATCGGCAGTAAAAAAAAAGGATTTTTATGTTTTATTTCAGGGTTATATCGATCTCGGGAATCAATAAGTTAATACATATCAGGCCACCCACATGGACTAGAACAGTATTGGCATTCATTTTTAATATCATTTCATTTTGAGGGTTTGGGAGTCCCATCACATTTCGGATCCCCGAACCTAATTGATTGACATGTAACCTCTATGTTTTACTGCCTTAATAATCACAGTCTCGTTTTCTATTGGCTGTTTTAAAATTGGAGGATACAGTCTTATTTAATTGATCATATTCCCGCCCGGAACTGCTACAAACAAGTACATGGTTTATGGGCTCCGACAGTATATATTAAAAGAACACTGTACAATTAAAACTATATATATGTTGAGTCTGACTATGAGCATCATTAAAAGAGGAAAAGTTTATTAAGATAAATTGTAATTAGAAAACAAATGTGATGCCTCTGCTAGATTCCAGAGGGATCCGTAATATATTTGTAGAACTTGTTTGTGAGAGGGGCATTCATATTTCTGAATAGCAATGTTTGCATTTTATGATTCAAGCAGCCTGGGCCAGTGAGGAGCAAGGGGTGTGGTGTCAATTTCAATCAGATCCAGTTAATAAAACGGTCTTCATATTCCGTCTTCCCCTGCCCACCCTGCTGATAGATAAACACACCCTCATGGTCCAGCTCTCAGGAAATGATGTAAAAAACACAAAATGGATACCTATCCTTAAAAATCCTGATTTTTCCAAAAAAAAATAAACTTATGCCTTTCAAAGCAGCTAATGTAGTTATTTTTTGTATATAATTGAACCACAGAAGCCCTTTAACATAAAAGTATGAGCAACATTCATTAAATAGGAAACATTTTAATGTCAAATAATATAATCTATGATCCCAGAAATGTTTTGGTAGGAGTCACTGAGAGAAAACAGAATCTCTGTTACACCGAATTATACCTCCATTTCCATTATATTCAAGCAAGTATGAACACCACATCCCCATATGTCCGATCTTTTGCCTGCGTTACAGTTATATGATCATGATTAAAAATGTTTATCTTTAGAATATTAAGTGTCATAGATGTGTGTCTTTTTCTTGCATCCATATTTGTTTGGGGCCAAGAAATATAAATTAAACTACTAGGGCCTCATTCTATTATCGGCCGTTGGAGATGCGGGGCCGCAAGGACCGGCCGCAAGCTATTTGCCTATTCTATTCCCTTCCGGTCGGGGATTCCGGCAGGCTTGCGGCCGGCGCCTTGCTATCCCTTGCGGCCGCTCGCGCCGGAGGAAAGCCTTTGATCTAAAACGTCCGCAAGAGTTTCGGCCGCAAGAAAATCCTGGTTGCTATTCAATTCCCTCGGGAACCCTCTCTGCAAGGCTAAAACCGAGCCGCAGCTTACTTGCAGGAAAAAGGTCCCGCTAGCACCAATTAAGCACATTATAAAGCCGAAATAAAGCCATCCTGCACTCTTATGAGACTATAAAGTGATTGTAGGTGTTAGCAAAAATAGCACAACATTCCCCTACACTCAAATCTGTAAATAAATTATTTTTTAATTTATGTCACATATCCATGTAAAAAGTCCAGAGGGCTTGGAGCACCTCAGACCCGCCCATGCAGCGGCCGGAAAATAAACAGTTAATGTAAACTCGGATTTGGGCTGATGTGCAAGCTTGAGAGGGGGTTGCTATTAATCCTCATGTCCCCCAATATGATCCCTAGCATTTACAGAGCTTTACAGTGCCGTCTTGAATTTATTTTTGCGTTTAAAGATTTCTGAGCTTGCGGCCGGTTGCAAGATATACGGCCGACCGTAAGGGCAGATCCTTGCGGGCCGTATAATTGAATTGCAAGATAACGGAACCCCCGCAAGGAATCGCAGCCTTGCGGCCGATTTACGGCCGATAATAGAATGAAGCCCCTAGTATTTTATTTACTTTTAAACACAGCTGCATTTGCCTATTCTACTTTACATGTATTAAAGGACCACAAAAGTCGTCATGTGTGCTCCACACCATCAGTTAGAAAGTGGAAGATCATGTGGAAGTTGTCTTTACATTTCTAAAATTGACTTAGATATTGTCATTTTAGTTTCGTCCCTGAAGCCCTCCCACAAGAAGTTGAATACATAATAAGGCTGGAATCTGTAACTTACACATTGTATTATAGGATTACAGTATATTTAGCAGCAGAATGCGGTGGCACAGTGGTAACTAACTTGCTTTGAAGATATATTTATCGTTGGTAAGGGTTTGATTCCCCTGCCTTCCACTTGTATATTTTTTTTGTTTTTTAAATAATGTACTATTTTTTATGTCAATCATATGTGTATATATATATATATATATATATATATATATATATATATATATATATATATATATATGTTGATTAATTCTGTGAGCTAGTGATTTAAAAAATATGTATGTATATATATATACAGTATACATATATATATATATATATATATATATATATATATATATATACAGTATATATATAATTTTAATTAACTTGTTCACACACATAATTATTCAAATAAATATTTTTAAAATAAAGAAAAATTCACACAGTTACATCATATTATATTATGTAACCTAAACAACATATTTCTGATTTTTTTTTAACCCAAGACTCTCTGCACTAGAGACAACAATAGCAATATGCCACAGACTCTGATGCTGCATATGCTGACTAGAGCAGTTACAAGTGGTTACAAATTACTCGGCACTGCCTGTTTCAAAGCTTCTACATGTGATTCTAAGTGGTACAGCACTCATTACTCATTCAGGCAGAGGCAACACACTAAAACAGCATGACTTCAATTCATCATAACGCCATGAATTCAGCATCAATTTTAAAAATAAAAACACTTTTTCCAAGTGCTGTCTCACCCTCTATCTAATGGTGCAGAGCACATAATGGGGACTTTTGTCATCCTTTAAGTTCACATTGTTATACACAAATACTTCCTGTCATTTTTTATCACCAACAAATACTTTTTTTTAGTATCTTGCTGGAATACTATTTAAGAAGAACTTTTCCAGAAGCTCTTTAAAGGGGCAGTGTAAGCACTTTTAATTTTAAACCTATTTTTAGTTCATTATTTATTAACATAAAAACAGCAGAAAATCAAGGTTTGATTTAAAAACACATAATAACAGCTAACTAGTATTCATACATTAAAAATATTACCGTAGTAGTTGGATTATCAAAGCTTTTGTAGAAAATGAAAGAAGAACCCTTTGGTGTTTAAAATGTTTTCTATTAAAATATTCTGTCAACTCATCCTTTAAAATGTATCACCCACTACACAGGTGCTTAAACTGAGAGACATGTCTCTCTCTGAAGGTGTTATGGGTTTGACAGGGGCTTTGAAAGTCATGAAAAATAGATCATTGCTAATTGAAATGTGGAGAAGAACACAGGAAGAAGCTTAGCGTAGCATTGGACTTGCACGACACAGGAAACCTACTCAGAGACCGTACTTTAGGATCTCATGATCTCATATGCACACTGCCCACTCTACTGCCCCCTAAATGTGTGTTACCCTAGGCGTGGGCCTTGTGATCTAGGCAGACACAAGCCACTGCCTCACGCCATGTAGCCTCAGATCTTTGTAACTGAAAAAGCTATGTTATGTATATAGGAGGAAATAATATGGAAGTGATAAGGTACAAAATTTATAAGCAAATTTCAGAGCTGACATAGTCATACCAATTTCTGTCATGTTACTGTACACATTGACAAAATGTAGCAATAAGAGAAATACAAATGCATACAAGGCTAAAATGAAGAATAACAAATGCAGAAATTCATTGTGTAAAACAAATATTATAAAAGTTATAGCGTAATGCTAGCTCCGCTTTCTACACAACAGTAATTGTTGCTATAAATCAGACTGCAACCAGCTCTGGAAACAGTGAGCCACATACTGAAAAATAACATGATGCAAAATAACAAATACAGCATATTTAAAGAGACAGGACGAGTGTGAAATGTAGGATTTCACTATAATAGAATAAAATAATGAAAATAAAATCACTTCATTGTATATGAACTGAAAACGAGTCAAAGCACATAGAACAATATGAAGGCAATATTTAAAGTACCACTGAATTGTCATATGATCATATTCTTTTTGGAAGAATTTGACATAATAACGTGCAACATTTTCCAACAAAACGTAAAATAAATAGATACATGTTTAAATACGTATTTAATTTTACTTTATTGATTACATTTTTAAAAAGGGTTATTGAACCAGAGAGGGGTCAGAGGTACTGTGGATTAAGATAAGATATGTGTTCATTTCTGTTTCTCTAAATAGCACACTTATAGGAGGGCCCCCTCAAACTACAGAAAGTCTAGCAGTCTGAGATTAAATCCTCCATGACAATTTAAATTTAAGATTTTCTCTAAAGTGCTTTTAAAATCCTGACTTACATGACTAATACAATTATTAGTTTATTAAATACTTCACAAACATTTGATGTTTATACCAGTGTAAAGTGGTTCTTTTAACTCATGAACAGAATAACAGTACTAGAGTATCCTGCCTTTGTCCTATGATCCTCTGACATAGACACAGATCTATTTAATTTTTAACCTTGGTGCTTTCCCATAGTCTGCACTTTTCTAATGTAGCAAGATTAGATTCATGATTGACTCCCCATTTTATCTACTGTATATACAGTGCCTTGCAAAAGTATTCACCCCCCTTGACTTTTTACCTTTTTTGTTACATTCCAGCCTTAAGTTCAATGTTTTGTTAATCTGAATTTTATGTGATGGATCAGAACACAATAGTCTAAGTTGGTGAAGAGAAATGAGAAAAATATATACATAAAACTATTTTTTAGAAATAGAAAAAAGAAAATTGGCATGTGCATATGTATTCATCCCCTTTGTTATGAAGCACTTAAAAAGCTCTGGTGCAACCAATTACCTTCAGAAGTCACATAATTAGTGAAATGATGTCCACCTGTTTGCAATCTAAGTATCATATGATCTGTCATTACATATACACACCTTTTTTCAAAAGCCCCAGAGGCTGCAACACCTAAGCAAGAGGCACTACTAACCACAATAGTCTAAGTTGGTGAAGAGAAATGAGAAAAATATATATATAAAACTATTTTTTAGAAATAGAAAAAAGAAAATTGGCATGTGCATATGTATTCACCCCCTTTGTTATGAAGCACTTAAAAAGCTCTGGTGCAACCAATTACCTTCAGAAGTCACATAATTAGTGAAATGATGTCCACCTGTTTGCAATCTAAGTATCATATGATCTGTCATTACATATACACACCTTTTTTCAAAAGCCCCAGAGGCTGCAACACCTAAGCAAGAGGCACTACTAACCAAACACTGCCATGAAGACCAAGGAACTCTCCAAACAAGTAAGGGACAATGTTTTTGAGAAGAACAAGTCAGGGTTAGGTTATAAAAAATATCCAAATCTTTGATGATCCCAAGGAGCACCATCAAATCTATCATAACCAAATGGAAAGAACATGGCACAACAGCAAACCTGCCAAGAGACGGCCGCCCACCAAAACTCATGGACCGGGCAAGGAGGGCATTAATCAGAGAGGCAGCACAGAGACCTAAGGTAACCCTGGAGGAGCTGCTGAGTTCCTGGAGTATCTGTACATAGGATGACAATAAGCCGTACGCTCCATAGAGTTGGGCTTTATGGTAGAGTGGCCAGAAGAAAGCCATTACATTTCATCAAAAAACAAAATGGCATGTTTGAGTTTGCGAAAAGGCATGTGGGAGACTCCCAAAATGTATGGAGGAAGGTGCTGTGGTCTGATGAGACAAAAATTTTACTTTTCAGCCATCAAAGAAAACGCTACTGTATGTCTGGTGCAAACACAACACATCACATCACCCAAAGATCACCATCCCCACAGTGAAACATGGTGGTGGCAGGATCATGCTGTGGGGATGTTTTTCAGCAGCCAGGACTGGAAAACTGGTCAGAACTTGGGAAAAGATGGATGGTGCTAAATGCAGGGATATTCTTGAGCAAACCCTCTACTACTCTGTGCGTGATTTGAGGCTTGGACGGAGGTTGACCTTCCAGCAGGACAATGACCCCAAACACACTGCTAAAGCAACACTTGAGTGGTTTACGGTGTAACATGTAAATGTGTTGGAATTGCCTAGTCAAAGCCCAAACCTCAATCCAATAGAAAATCTAGACTTAAAGATTTCTGTTCTGTGATTGCCGTAAAAGGTGGCTCTACAAAGTGTTTACTTTAGGGGGGTGAATAGTTATGCACATTGACTTTTTCTGTTATCTTGTCCTATTTTTTGTTTGCTTTACAATAAAAAAAAAAAACATCTTCACAGTTGTGGGCATGTTCTGTAAATTAAATGATGCAAATCCAGGTTGTGAGGCAACAAAACACGAAAAATGCCAAGGGGGGGTGAATACTTTTGCAAGGCACTGTATGTTTATATGGAATTGTGGAAGGGGCCCTCTGTTGCTCTGCCTCTTCCTGAAGGAGAAGCCCCTTTCACTTTCATAAGCACTTCCTGTTCCCCTCTTTCTTGCTCACCATTTCTGAGTCTGTGCCTGCAGGGTGATTTTCAGTTCTTTCTCACCTTTGGGTGCACTGTGCCCATTCCTGGATGATTTTTGTCTTTGTTACTTTTGGCCCCTTTTCGTCTTGTCCTAGGTTTTCCAGTTTCATTTCCTTGTAGCTTTTCAACATTCCCTGTAGTACATATTCTGGCTCCTTTCACTTGTCCGTGAGAGCACTCCTATCGCAGACGATCAATGATACCACCTCTCGCTTTTCACCTCACATCTACTAAGCAACATAATTTCCTAATATTTAAGGTAAGCTTTCAACTTTCCTCCAGTCCTTTATGGTGTATCTCGGCCCAAAATTAGATGCATCCTTGCCCACGTCCAAGCTTATGCTTTTCACCTTTTTGGCCTAAATCTGCTAAGCTTGTTAACTTTCTGTAAACCCTCCATAGTAGATTCCAACCCAAAAGCAGCATCCTTGTCCGTGCCCAAGGTTAAACTTTTTGGCTTCTTTAAGGCCGCTTTTGCAGATTTCGGACCAAATCTGCTAAGCTTTTTGAATTTCCTTAAACCCTCTATAGTGGATTTTGGCCCAAATCTACTGAGCAGCATCCTTATCCATTTCCAAGGCTCTTTGGCTTTCCATTAGCCCTCCTTTTCAGATTCCTTGAATCAACCTTGCTAGGTATCACCTCAATGTGCTTTCCATAAGTCCTAAATCAACCTTTAATGCATCAAAAATCCTCCTTCAGTAATTACTTTTTAAAATATATATCCAACCCCTTTTATAACTTATCTTTCGAATGCGCTGTCACCACCTTCTTTGGGTGAGAATTCCACAGTTTAACCACCCTTACTGTGAAGAACCCTTTTATTTCTTTAAGGTGGAATTATTTTACTTCTAACTTCAAAGGATGTCCTCTTGTCAGTTGGAAACCTCTTGCCACAAAAAGTACACTTGACAAAACCTTGACAAATCCTTATATTTACCCTGGATGTATTTATATGTGGTAGTTTATATCTCCTCTTAGGCATCTTTTTTTCTAGAGAAAAACTTTGGTCTTTCTTCATAACTTAGCCTTCCATTCCCCTTAGTAGTTTTGTTACCATTTTATATGGCTCTTAAATGTCCATTACATGAAGTGGTGTCCACAATTGTACTCCGTATTCCAAATGAGGACGTGCTAGGGATTTGTATAGTGGCAGAATTATATTTACTTTCCTTGATTCTATACCCTTCTTAATATATGCTAATATGTTACTTGCCTTTGCAGCTGCTGCTTGGCATTTAGCACTGTTACCTAGATGGTTGTCCACAAGCGCTCCCAAATCCCTTTCTACCTCAGATATCCCTAGATTTGCTCCATTAAGATTATTATTTACATGCTTACTTTTCTTTCCCAAATGCATAACTTTCAATGTATTTGTATTAAATATCATCTGTAAATAAGTTGCCCATTTTCCTAGATTATGTAAATCCCTTTGGAGATAAAGTACACCATTTAAAAAGGAGAGGACCTAATACTGAACCCCGGGGAACCCCAATTACCACATTAGTCCAAACAGTTTACAACAATGCATTCAACAAACTTTGTGGTGCTTTGTTTGTCCAGGTGGCTGGATCCTGTAATAGAAGTTGTACCACATAACCACGTTGATGATGTGTGCAGTGGTGTGTTTCTGCCTAGGCCCCAAAGGTTTAGGCCTAGGACAGTACATATTCAGGGGACAGCAGGGTGTCTGAAGTTTTGGAGCAGTGCCATTGGATTTTATTGAATACTGTACACACAAACATATCTATACACAGTGACAATCTTGTCTGTAAGTGTACCTGACATTTGTATTTATATATCTGTGTATATACATGAACACTTGCATGCTTGTGATTGTATATATATATATATATATATATATATATATATATATAGGTGCATGGGTATGTTTAGGGTATAAAAAGGGAAATGGGGAGTGGTAACAGGAGTACGCTGGGAGTACAAATTTAAATGGCACAAAGCCTAAATACTTTGAAGATGGAATATAGAGATTCATAATTTCCTGCCAGCCAGCCAGCCAATGACATGTTAAGTGAGATGGGAGAAAAGAAGGAGGTCAAATCAGAAAACGATAATATTTTTGTTGTTGTTGTTTAGTCATTCAGTTGTGTCAGTGAATCTTTGGACCACAGCACACCATGTACATCTGTCAGCCACTGCCACTCTGAGCTCCATCAAGCTCAATTTCATTGCTTCAATGATCTTTTTCTTTACATTTACACCTCTGCCATCCCCTTCTTGTGCCTTCAAATTCTCAGAGCATCAGCGTCTTCACTAGGGAATCCTGTCTTCCCATGATATAGACAAAAATAGTTGAGCTTTAACCTCTTGATCATACCTTCCGCTGAACAATTTGGCTTGATTTCCTATAGTATTAATTCATTGCATCTTCTTACAGTCCAAGGTTCTCCAACCAGTTTTCAAAGATGCCAGTTCTATGGCACTCAGCCTTCTTTATGGTCCGTCTTTCACATCCATATATTACTGCTTGCAATACCATAGTTTTATCTATGCAATACCATAGTTTTAACCATAGTTTTTAATGTCATGGTTGCAGACACCATCTGAAGAGATCTTGGAGCCTAGGTAGTAATATCTTTTTTCTAGGCAGTAGACAAAGTGCATATTTTTTAGACAAATAGATTTTTTTAAATATTACTTTAAATATATTGTAAATAGCATGTAGGAGGAAAGCCTCACACTTCCAACTGACAACTGTTGGCAGGGGTTAAAGTTAGTTTTTTTAGAGCTTTAATGCCTCTTACTTGTCACTAACATAATTGTTTAGACTTTTGCATATGGAACTTAAATGGCCATGAAAAGCTCACAGTTTTTAAAATATATTGCCTATGTTTATTTGTATATTAAAACATTACCATGTTCACAAGTGCTTACAAGCTCGTTGCTGAATTACTGCTGAGACACAGTCTCGGGCCTCAGTTGATGCAGAAGGCGAAACGTGCGTTAGGCCAATAGCAAGGGCATTGCAAGTTTGTGAAGTCACATGTCATTCCCCGGTCAGTGAGAAACAGAAGCATATGTTTCAGTTATATAGAACACAAATGTATCAATAGGAGTACAGAAGCGACAGAGAATTCCTAAGTTTTGTACCAATTAGTGTGTTATTCCACCTGTGGATATATCAATCTGTTGAATTGTTAGAGTGTTGGAAAATAAGTTAATACACTGTGGGGAAAGAGTGAGATAAGATAGAAACTGCTCATATAATCTCTGAAGCTGCTCCTCCAGGTTCCCCAGTATAGTGAGATTATAGCTGTTATGTTTTGATGATGATTATGGGAAAGTGCTATATCCGGCTGTGATTGAACAGAGAAATTATAGGAATCAATATTATTAGGAATGCAAAAACTGTAGCTGAAAATACTTATTATAATTAATAGACTTACAGCCCTATTAAATTCCCTTAGCGTGTAAAACCGTAGCCTGTAATGTAGCCCACAAGACTTACGGCTATTAAATTGGCCCCATAAAGCAACCCGCTAACGATCTGCGGGGTAAAGGTGGAAAAACCCTACGGGACGTTGAAATTTAAACTACTCAGCTGCATATTCTTTGATCTGTCAAGCCTGTAACTGTTATGTTCGAAAATCGCTATTAGTTTGCTACGAATCCACTGGCGTTCAAACACGTAACCCGCAAATAGAGCCAAAAAGCCAACAGGTATTAGAGAGGCCCCGCCAAGGGGTTAAAGTCTTATCCGTAGCACTGTAAATGCAAATAAAAAAGAAATACTACTATATTTTCAATTAAAGGGAAAGTGATAGCACAACATTCTCAAGCTTGCAAATCTGCAATGTAAAATACTTTTATTTCTGTTTAATTTCCGTGTGATACCGATAAAATCCTCTATTTTTCAGTGACGTAATGATGACGATCTTATTTGCCATTGGCGCCGTCTAAACCCTTAAAGCCATCTAAACCATTTACGGGTTTGACTAATTGATCATGTTCACGGCTGCACATCCAACGTTCTCAAGAATGGTTTACGGGTTTGCGTCTATGGCCCGTAACTCACGGCATGCTTCAATTTAATAGCTCTGTAATGTAGCTGAGTTTCAAGCCCGCAGCATTTATGGGTGTGCCGATGCTGTTACAGGCTTCAAATTTAATGGAGCTGTTAGACCAGGGTGCCTAATTTTATATTTGTAATTGTTGTTCTATTGGGTTTTATTAATAGGATTATGTTAGCTATTCATAATAAAAGTTAAATTTTAAGTTTTATTTGTGTCTATTCGATAAAAGAATACTTTTAGGGAAACAAGGAAGTTAAGTGACTTTTTCTTTCTTTTTCTTTAATATAGAGTGTTGATAAAACTAATCCAGGTCTCACCTTAGATTCCCATAATTATAAGGTACTGTGCACAATTAGTAGTTGGACAAAATAAATTTAGTACATCTGATACTATAGAAACATTGTATGCATAAGCTACATGGGGCAGACATATACAGGGTCTGTTTGTAGGTTATAGTGACTAAAATCAGAGCTTTTAAGCACTAGATAATATTAAAACAAACTGCCTAAGTGTTTATTTGCATATCTAAAAATAATTTTATTAACAACAGGAAACTTTTCATGTTCCTTTAATACATTGAGGAAGTATAGAGCAAAACACGTTCCTCTCCTCTCTTAAATTTTATTTTACTATTGTAATTCACAGCAAGCAAACAGCAACCCAACTGACTGTTGTTGTTGCCAGAAGAGAGGATATACTGATTGATAAAAAATCTTACGATGCCTTGATTGTGGTTGTTGGAGAGGATTATGCACACATAGCAGATCTTGGTGCTGGGTCAAAGAGTTGTGAGAGCCAAACACAGATAAAATGTATTGGTCTCATGCCAGAGACACATACATGAATACAGTAGTTCATCCAATGCGTTGGATTCCATTTACATAAAAATTACTTTAAAACTAGGAAGATTGAGCAGATTCCAACTTGTAGATGAAACTCATGCTGTGATTCTGAGAAGCTGCAGCAGACGAAAGCCACCATCACATAGTACATGATCACCTTATCTCTGGACACATTTTATTATGGTTAACATTTCACTAATTGATTGTCACAGAGGAATGCAGTTTAGAAGATATGTTGTAGTCCCTATTTAGGATGTTAGTTTTTTTCTTGTAAAACTATTTTATGTTATTTTGTATGCAAATTTCATTTCTATTCAGGCAGTTTGTTCATCTGCAAGCAGTACTACCAAATTATGTAAGTAAACTATATACTGTATAGAGGCTCTATTAATGACACCTCCGAGCAAAATGATTTCACCCTCCATAAATAAACACATATATCATAATTTAATCTTATGATTGATATTATGTTTAATATGTACCAGTGCGCATATGGCTGTGGAAATGCATAGTCCTGCAATATTATGTTAATCAAACCCAGCAGTTATACACTTGTAAGCTGAGCATGTCATCCTTCATAACAAAAAAAAGGGACAAAGAGAGAAAGCGGAAGATCTCCTTGTATAGATAGCTAGGATCTGCAAGTGGGCACACCAATAAAATATTTGTGAATGCCCTCACATTAAGTAACCAAAGGTATGAGGTATTATGAGCACTCCCGCCAATCTGACATTCAATGTCTTCTCAAGATTCTCACCAGAAATCAGTACACAGTAGTTCCTACTACTTCTACCTCCTGTATATTTTCAAGGACAAGAAGAATTTGAGGTACATAGAATTGTATATTCCAAGCCTATGGAAGAGGATTGCATTTATTGGTTCATTAGAAGGGTTTTGGGCCTGAGGAATTTTCCTGGGTCTTATCTCAGGACTTCCAAAGGAGTGACCCTAGCAAGCCGTCTTTGAGTCATCCAAAGAGCTTAAGAGTTACAGGTTTCAAAAAAATTACGGATTTAACAGACAACATTTTTTTCAAGACCGTAATTCGGAAGCCGAAAGATGCCAATTAATTAAAAAATGTACTTACAACCTCACACACAGCACAGGGGGAGAGTCAGGTAGCCTGTAAGTGAGGTTGCAAGCTAATTTGATATTAAATTGGTGTTTTTGGGAGGTCTAAACAAAATGACCGCCGTAAAGTCGTAACTTTTTTCAAACCCATAAATCGGAAACACATTTTGGGTTTGGGGAAAATGAACAATTTCCCAAGCCCGCAAACGGTTTCACACCCGTAAATGCAAACAGGAGCACAGAGGAGGGAGAGGGGGGAGAAAGACACAGAGGTGGAAAGAGACACCGGGGAGGGAGTGTGGGGGGGGGGGGGAGAGACACAGGGGGAAGAGAGGGGGAAAGAAACACATGGGAGGAACATAAGGGGAAAAATAACCCAGGGGAGGGAGAGGGGGCAGAGAGACACAGGAGGCAGAGGTCCGAAGGTGCTCATTGCGAAGCCCATAAAGTAGAGGGGGGTAGAGGCTCGCAATGAGCGCAGAAGGCGCTCATTTTGGGGCACGAAAGTTGTGGGTTGGCTGAGGCCTTCAATGAGTAGTAAAGCCGCTCATTGCAAGGCTCGTGATGAGTGCCAAAGGTGCTCATCATGAGACCCGTAAAATAGAGGGGGGGAGGCTCGCAATGAGCGCTGAAGGCACTAATCATGATGCCTGCAAGTTAGACAGGGGAGAACCTCACATTGTGTGGCAAACAGCATTGCTAGGCTTCAAATTTAAGGGGGGGGTGCCTTGCATTGTGTGGCAAACAGCATTGCCGGGTTTCAAATTTTATTGCCATCATTTTTGTTGGGCAAGTCGCTAGTTTAATATATATATATATATATATATATATATATATATATATATATATATATACATTCTGTAGAATCTCAGTTAACCAGAACTCTCAAGAAACCAGGAAAAAAATGAATACTGTACTTTAAGGAAACATTTTAATTTACAGGGCTCAACAAATGCCAGAAGGCAGGTTGTCATGCCACAAAATGCTTATAGGCACCTAGATTTCATCCACTGTATGTCTCTGCAATTGAGTTTTACCTTACCAGACAGGTAAGAGTAACTGAAGCAGGGCAGTGTTGGCGTTATATTCCCCGGGTTCAGCAACGCACCCTCCAGCCAAATGTACCTGTGTGTAAGTGAGGAGTGAAAGCTTCTGCTGCCAGAACAGCCCTCACTGACAAATATATTTAGCAGATCATCCTATGTGCAGCTAATCTAGGCCTCATTTATATTTAACTCTCAAGCAACCAGAAACTACATTTATCTGGCATCTACTAATCCCCATGGGTGCCGGTTAACTGAGAGTCTACTGTATTTATATATACATTTTAATGGAGAAGCAGCTTAGAATTGCAAAATCATATAGTGGGTGAATAGATGCTGAAGTCTGAAATACTAAAGTTCACTGTTAAGACTAACCTTAGTGAATTAGGCCCCATGATTTTAATTCAGTAATGTAACTTGAACTATACAAATGTATCACTCAATACACCCAAGGGTATTTTATATTAATATGATAATAAAAACTTGCCTAACTATACATTTTAAAGAAAATTCTCTCTGTTTTCCATTATATTTGGAAAAGAAGGAATGTGCCTTTCAGAGATTCTCAGTTACAAACAAAACCTTATGGGACAAAATGATTTTTTGTAAAAGAGCAGGCAATTTAACCTCTTTTGGCTAGAAGCAAGATGCATGACTGATGTTTTTTCCAAGGAATTGAAGTAGGCAGTTTATTTTTTTCTGTTGAGTTTCAATTCCTATGATTTCATTGCTATGCAATCTGGAGAAATCTTGGGGGCTTAGGAATGTTTTAGCTATTTCAATATGTTATCATAACTGAGAATTAAATACAGAAAGCGAAAATGCTACATTGAAACAAAACAATTTATCAATGTCTACTGCCGATCTCAATAGAGGATACTAGTATAACTCAAAGTACCACAAAATTAGCTATATACAGTGGATATAAAAAGTCTACACACCCCTGTTAAAATGTCAGGTTTCTGTGCTGTAAAAAAATGATACAAAGATAAATCATTTCAGAACTTTTTCCACCTTTAATGTGACCTATAAACTGTACAATGCAATTGAAAAAAAAACTGAAATATTTTAGGTAGAGGGAAGAAAAAAATATAAAAATAAAATAATATGGTTGCATAAGTATGCACACCCTTAAACTAATACTTAGTTGAAGCACCTTTTGATTTTATTACAGCACTCAGTCTTTTTGGGTATGAGTCTATCAGCATGGCACATTTTGACTTGGCAAGATTTGCCCACTCTTCTTTGCAAAAACACTCCAAATCAGTCAGATTGCGAGAGCATCTCCTGTGCACAGCCCTCTTCAGATCACCCCACTGATTTTCAATCGGATTCAGGTCTGGGCTCTGGCTGGTCCATTCCAAAACTTTAATCTTCTTCTGGTGAAGCCATTCCTTTGTTGATTTGGATGTATGCTTTGGGTCGTTGTCATGCTGAAAGATGAAGTTCCTCTTCATGTTTAGCTTTCTAGCAGAAGCCTGAAGGTTTTGTGCCAATATTCACTGGTATTTGGAACTGATCATAATTCCCTCTATCTTAACTAAGGCCCCAGTTCCAGCTGAAGAAAAACAGCCCCAAAGCATGATGCTGCCACCACCATGCTTCACTTTGGGTATGGTGTTCTTTTGGTGATGTGCAGTGTTGTTTTTGTGCCAAACATATCTTTTGGAATTATGGCCAAAAAGTTTAACCTTGGTTTCATCAGACAATAACACCTTTTCCCACATGCTTTTGGGAGACTTCGGACTTAGCCTGGCTTGGATGTTTTTCTTTGTAAGAAAAGGCTTTTGTCTTGCCACTCTACCCCATAGCCCAGACATATGAAGAATATGGGAGATTGTTGTCACATGTACCACACAGCTAGTTCTTGCCAGATATTCCTGCAGCTCCTTTAATGTTGCTGTAGGCCTCTTGGTAGCCTCCCAGACCAGTTTTCTTCTCGTCTTTTCATCAATTTTGGAGGGAGCTCCAGTTCTTGGTAATGTCACTGTTGTGCCATATTTTCTCCACTTGATGATGACTGTCTTCCCTGTGTTCCATGGTATATCTTATGCCTTGGAAATTCCTTTGTACCCTTCTCCTGACTGATACCTTTTAACAATGAGATCCCTCTGATTCTTTGGAAGCTCTCTGTGGACCATGGCTTTTGCTGTGGCATGCGACTAAGACCATTTCAGGAAAGACCAACTAGAGCAGCTGAACTTTCTTTGGGGTTAATCAGAGGCACTTTAAATGATGGCAGGTGTATGCTGACTCCTATTTAACACGATTTGGAATGTGATTGCTTAATTCTGAACACAGCTACATCCCCAGACTTCTGCAACCACATTATTTTTATTTTTATTCCCTCCACCTAAAGGATTTCAGTTTGTTTTTCAATTGAGTTGTACAGTTTATAGGTCACATTAAAAGTGATAAAAGTTCTGAAATTATTTATCTTTGTCTCATTTTTTTACAGCACAGAAACCTGACATTTTAACAGGGGTGTGTAGACTTTTTATATCCACTGTATGCCCTGCACCATCATTTAGACGGTGGAAAATCATGTGGAAAATGTGTATACATATTTAAAATTGATTAAGAATTAACTAAGATATTGCCATTTTAGTTTAGCCTTTGAAGCCCTCCCACACGAATCTGCATAAATAATAAGGCTAGAGTGGTGGTGTAGTGGTAAGTGCATAATTTTAAACAATTATTTCATTGGTAAGCCATAGTTTAAATTCCCATGCCATCCACATTTTTTTTTGCTTTGACTAATGTACTTATTTATTTATATATATCAATGATAAGTGTGTTAATAAATACATTAGTCAATTAAAAAAAACAAGTTGAAGCCATTGGATTAGAACCAATGACTTACTACTGAAAACATTCTATGAAACCACACAATTTAAACTACACCAATACACTCTGCTCTAAAAAGTATGTTTAATAGTTAAACTCATTTCACTGCTCTATCTATTTTGAATAATTATGCGATCTAGTTATTACATTTTATATATATATATATATATATATATATATATATATAAATTGCTAGTATATATATATTTTTATATATATATATATATATATATATATATTTATATATATATATATATATATATATATATGTCTATATTGTTTAAATAAGTATTTCACATAATTATTATATTTTTTTAAAATAAATAAACAAGCAGAAAGAGAACAAGACAGTTACCTCATATTGACATATGCTTTAGTATATATCCTAAATAACATATTACTGAATTTTTAAAGAGTAAGAGTAAGCATAAATATAAATATCTATTCCTGTGGGAATTTGAGCCCTGGACATTCTCCACTACAGCTTCACAACTGATTAGTTGCTATAATAACTGCTAGAATATAATGAAGTAGTTACTATGTCTTAACCACTTGTTGATTCAAAGATTCCATGCCTGATTCTAATTAATATTCATTATGTACCGCATGGTACAGAGTTCATTACTGGTTCAGGCAGAAGCGACACACTGAAGTAGCCTGACTTTAATTGATCATAACTCCATGATTAACTTCACTATTATTGTATTCATTTTTCTAGGTGTCATTGATGTTTAATCATATATATAGTTATTTGAATGCGAGTTTGTGTGTTTTACGCTCGCAATAAAATCCCCAAGTTGTGCAATGCGCAGCTTTCGCGCATGCACAGGAGCCGCGCATGCACAGTTCGCTACGATAGCAGCACATGCGCAATGCGCAATGGGAGCCACACATGATCATTGTGCTACAACTTCAATTAATCATAATTCCATGATTAACTTCACTATTTTCGTATTCCTTTTTCTAGGTGTCATTGATGTTTAATCACATATATAGTTGTGGTAATGCGAGTTTGTGTGTAATTCTCACATTGAAATCTGCAAGTTCCCAGTTGCGCAATGCGTGGCAAAAGCCGCGCATGTGCAATGGGCAGCGGTAGCCGCGCATGTGCAACGTGCGGCAAAAGCCGTGCATGCGCAATGCACAGTGGGAGCCTCACATGCACAACAGGAGCCGTGCATTGCTCTACGAAAGCAGCACCTGAGCAATGCACAACGGGAGATGCACATTGCGCATGCATGGCTCTTGTAGCGCAAAGTAAATGCACGGCTATCGTAGCGTAATGCGCATGCGTGGCTCCATTGCACATTGTGCAATGCACGACTATCTTTGCGCAATGGGCATGCGTGGCTCCTGTTGCGCATTGCACAAGAGGGTGGGAGAGGGTGAGAAGAGAGACAGGGTAGAGGGTGGGAGAGAGACGGGGAGAGGGGGGAAAGAGACACAGGAGAGGGGGAGAGAGAAAGGGCAGAGGGGGGGGGGAGAGAGACAAGAGAGGGGTTGAGAGGCACAGGAGAGGGGGAAAGAGACAGGGAGGGAAAGGGGGAAGAGACACAAGGGAGGGAGAGGGGGAAGAGACATGGGGAGGGAGAGGGAGGGAAGAGACGCAGGGGAGGGATATGGGGGAAGAGACACAGGGGAAGGAGAGGAGGGGAAAGAGACACAGGAGAGGAAGAGGAGGGAAAGAGACGGGAGGGAGAGGTGGGGGAGACACAAGGAAGTGAGGAGAGACAGGGGAGGGAGAGAGGGGGAAAGAAAGGAGACACAGGGGAGGGGGTGTTGGGGGGAAGGAGACACAGGGGAGGGAGAGGGGGGATAGAGACTTAGGGGAGTGAGAGGGGAAGGGGGGAGAGACACAGGGGAGAGAAAGGGGTAGAAGAGACAAAGGAGGAGGGTAGACACATTGAAGGGAGAGGGGGGAGACAACCAGGAGAGGGGGGGGGGGCAGAGAAATAAAACATTATCCTGTAATTTGTGATGGGCAAGTTACTAGTACCTATATATTTCTGCAGTTTGCTCCCTCTGTATGTATGATCTAATACTAGTACAACACTGTGTGGGTGCAAAGACTGTTTTCATTTAACTAAAAGTCAGACTTTGTTTACCTTTGGGGGAGAGACATCTGCCTGAAAGAGGATGGAATTAGTAGGTCAATACAGTCATGCAGTAATGTGTTAATCTCTTCTGGTCTCCAAATATTCCTCCAAATACCACTCTTTTCCCATTATTACCTCATACTACTCTTGCCCACAGGGCCTATCCCATGCAGCCCTACTATATGGAATTATGAACCTTGCTCTGTAAGACAATTCCCAACCACAAATTCAAACACTCTGTGAAAAGCAATTCAGATAAAATTATAACCACACTCCCTAAAACCACTTCACACTGAAAAACATTATATATATCTTTGAAAATGTAATTATTACTAATAAATCAGAAAAAAAGTCATGTAGCTAGTTTTTTTTAATTAGAGAAAAGTACATTTTGATGTTGCAGGACTCTGGATGGATACATGATACAATGGTAGAAGTTGTGTGTGTGTGAGGGGTATTTACATTTCTGGAGAGATATGGTTGCAGTGAATGATGCACGGTGTCTTCTTCTCAGCCAGTGAAGGAGAAACAGTGTGATGTCAGTTTCAGTCTTATCCTATCACCTGTACTTTTGCCTGCTCTGTCCTCCCACACCCCTCCCTCCACTGATAAGTACAAACACATACACACCCATTATCCAGCTTCCAGAATCTGATGTAACAAACACAAAATTGATTTCTGTATTCATATGTTTTATGTGTATGGCTTACACAGCTGCTAATATTGTTGGTTTGGTATGTACTTGACAAACAAGTGTCTTTTTTCTTGAACTGTAGTAGGCCTTATTATCAGACACATTAAATGGCTTCCATCGGTCCAGCTGACTTTACTGCCTTCAATACTCTGTACACCTAGTTAGATCATAAACTATCAAGGCAAAATACCCACAATTCCTTCTCCAATATTATGTATTCTTGCAGTTACGCTTTTATCCTTCTATTTAGTGCTTCAGAATATGTAGGTGCTTTATAAATAAATGATAAGATTAATAGTAACACAAATAAAAAGTGGTTAGTATTACAATAACGGAACAGTTAATTTCTTTTAAACCTCACAGATAGTGAATGTGTTCAGCTGTATCAATGAATTATACAATTGTTACTTTGATGGGCCATGACTTTGCACAAGATGAAGCTGAGGAAAATATCATGTGATACAACACCATCAATTCTGAGAAACATATTTAGCCTTATTAAATTGCGATTCGGGCAAATGAATAGGGCTCTATAAAAGCACATAGCATATTTTTTTTACAGAAGTTTTTAGTTAGTGAAGACATTGCTTTTGGATAGAAGTTCACTAACTAAAAACTTCTGTAAAATAAATATGCTATGTGCTTATATAGAGCCCTATTCAATTGGCCAAATCACAATTTAATAATAAGGCTGAGTATGTCTAGTGCCATGCATGTTGCAAACTTCATATAAGCTTGTGCAGAAATCATTTCTTCTTTACAATATCCAGTAAGAAGCTGTATCAGAACTGGCCTTTTCATGTCACATGGGAAGCTGTCATGATCCTCCAAAAAGAGAAATGGTTAAAAAACTGTGAGAATTATATGGCCTTAGTCCTTGACATGACCTACAATTTTTAAGAAAATTGTACCTCTGGTAAATTACTGAGAAGGACAACTGCAAAGTTTTATCAAGGATGGAAGTGTATTTCATAATGTATATGAGATATTTTGACATTAAGGATGGGATTATGACTGCTTTGACAACCCTGGCAAATTAATTTCAAAATGATTGTGTCTCAATAGAGCTAAAGCCTGAAACATGGATATGCAATGTTTTCTTGTTGTTCTAGAGTTGATGATACTAATATGGCAAAATATGATTTGATTGACTTTCAAGTTAAAAAAAGTGTAAAAGAAATTACAGAAAAATGATTTACTGGAACTCTGGTGCTGATCAATGAGGGCATTACCAGTCATAATCGTGCAAATCTGGGTTTTCAGCATTGCTGGCCATAAAAAACAAGTTCTGAAATGGTTCTGAATTTATGTTCCAACAATAGCCTTCTTAAACAATGCATATTTTTTTACATATATTCTTTACTGTACTGCATCTGATTGAATTCTGAGTTGAATAATGGTTTATAAAATAATTATCAATAGTAATTATTGCACTGGAGCCCTCTAGAAATATATTACAAATAAATAAAGTGAATTTCTTGAGGATATGGAGTAATATATGTCAGGGATGGGCAACTTATTTTATATAAAGATCCACCTAGCCGTCCACAACGTAGGTGTAATTTATTTTTTAACAATGATTATAATAAATGCTAAAATCCACCCTGGAAAAGAGGTAAGGGAATGCATATTGTGAAAGAGGTATAGACAGTGGTGGGAAGTGTTTTGTGTAGCAAAGAAGAAGGACATGCTAATTTTAGGTGAGAAATGTCTACATGATTACCACTTTAAAGTACAGGCGTTGAAGACATGAAACCCGTCACTTATATAGATATATTAATGCAATTAATTCTTAGAGCCTTAGCTTCAGTGAGGGCTTTATCTGCTATGCCTTGCATTATTATTCATCTCCTTTGTACTACAAACTGGAATTAAAGTGTACTGTACGTATTTAAGATTTTTACCATTTGATTAATACAACAAACTTGATATTCTGAATGTGCAAAAATAATTTTATTAAGCTAGGTGTCATAGGCAATACATTTAGAGGACGACATGATAGAAATCTTCATAGATGGGTTACAGAGCTTTTGAAAAGGCACAGGTTTCTTCTTTATGTGTCTATTAGCAGCTATTAGCAGTATGTTTATTCTTTTAAGGGAAGTGGTGTAATAGACATTAGTACATGTATGTATATGTAATGAACAAATATAAAGAAACCTCTAAATGCACCAATCTCACTGATCTGGAAAAGGGAGAATTGGGATATTCAAAAAGATACAAGCACAAACAAAACATCATAACATGCAAAAAAAAAAACTCAGACTTGCTGATTCAACTAACAATATACATATGAATTTATCTTACAGGCACGGCAAGACTCAATGGCTTCTACTTTCTAATCAGATCTGAGAATTTGGAATCCTAATTGACCAGTTTGGAGACCCATAAATAAGAGTAGCAGGAGCATGCTGTGTCTTTAATAGGAGTCAGTCAGTGAGATGATTATGGTGCTTTCAGGAACTTAGTGAGAAGGAGAGATTGGTGGTATGTAAGAAATGAGAAGCAGAGCTAGTATGAAGTACTGATACGTTCTGTATGTGGATGTGCACAGAGGAGCAGAATGGCACAGACATAGTGAACTTGACATTAGCTCCCATGCCCTGTTTGTTTTATCATAGTGCCGCACCTTTCGGGTCTGCAACTTCACTCTCACCTCCTCCTTCCACCCCACAAAATAACTTTCTCATGACACCTGACTAGAGAGTCATGGGCTTTCTGTGAAGCATAAACAAACTGAAATTTAAATGTAGTGTAATGCCATTGAGGCACCCCTCCTATTTCTAAATCTAGCCTTGGTCGATTCTATGGTTAATGCTCTCCTTAAAGCCCTGTTACATCCATGTTGTCTCTTCTCTCACCCTTTCACTGATTGATTCTTAGTAAGTGATGTAACACAACATACACTTATGATGAGGAGTGAAAGCAACAGCAGACAGACAGAAATAAAACACTACAGCAAAAGGTAAGTGCATGTAAAAGTTAAACATGTAAAGGCTACTTTCATTTTTATTCTTATTGAAAACATTTTGTCCTGCCCACAATGACCTATTAAGCTCTTTTATCCTCTTTACATTTTCTCTTTACCTTGAACATCAGTTGCATATAGTCTCACTTTCAGGTTTGAAAAATAAATCTTAATTGAGCACCTTTCCTAGAAATTCTTACTGATACTAACTTTAAATTACATGTTTTCATTTGAATAATTCTGAAAACATAAAAGGTGTTTCATCTTAATTTAACACCTTATATTTAAATGGGGTATATCATTGATAATTGGGAACTATAGTAAAATTAGCACTTCTTCAGAGGTGATAAAAGAGCAGAAGATGTTCTACATATGAGTGATTCAAATGAATATTTTAGTTTCTATTCTACAATGAATCGTGGTGAAATGTAAAATTTAATTTATCGCTAAAAAAATATGTTCTATTACGTTTATTAAATTTAAAGGACAACTGAATATCTTCTTTAAAATGTTTTCCTCTTGTATATGTACATAATATATATATATATAAAAATAAAATCTAAAATAAAGATCTAAAATAAAGATATAACACTACTTAAACTTTCTATTTTACAGTATGGGTGTAGCCATTTTATCCTTTATTTGTAATGTGCCAACATATTCCTTAACACCATATAGGGGTTAAGTACAAGGCAAAAACAATATTAACACATTGCAAAAGAATGAAGGGCCCTGTTTTTGAGCTTAAAATCAAACGTACATAGTGTTTGCTTCCAAACTAACAATCTAAAGGATTTGGGTGTGATACAGGAGGGTCCAAATAAGGACGAAGGTGATGAGCTTTTTTAAACAGATGCGGTTTTAGTGAGTTTTTGCATGTTTTGAGGCAGTAAAATAGTCTAGTGGAGTAATGCAAGGGGGTTTTGTAGAGTAGGGGCAGCACGAGAAAAGCCCTGAATTGGAGGGGGGGGGGGGGGAGTTAAAGGAGGAGATCGGAGAGGAGGAAAGAAGAAGGTCATTAGCAGAGTGAAGAGGGTGTTTGGGGAAGTATTTTGAGAAGAGAGCAGATATATAAGGGTGCACTGTTGTTGAAAGCTTTATACTTTAGTGTTATTATTTTAAATTGTATTCTAGCAGCTTTGGAAAGCCAGTGGAGAGACTGATAGAGAGAAGCTGCAGACACTGAGCATTGAGTATGGTAGATGAGTCTAGTGGAGGCGTATGGATTTAAGTGGAGACAGGTCGGTAATGGGGAGGCCAGCAAGGAGAAAATGAGAAGATGTTGTGATTGATTGTATGTGAGGAATTAAAGAGAGGGCGGAGTCCAATAGAACCCCAAGACAACGGGTCTGGTATGTGGGAGGGGTGATGGCATATTCAACAATAAGAGATATTTGAGTAGTGGAAGCTGTAGTAGAGGGAGGAGGAAAATAAGGTCTTTGAATCACACTAGAAGAGAGGGGGATAGATCTGGTGCTGAAATGTAGATTTGAGTGTCATCTGCATATAGATGATATTGAAATTAGTAAGTAAAGTCTAAGTTTTACCCTCCTAAATATCTTTTTTACAACATTAAATTGCAAAAGTTCTCATTTTTTTATTTCGTTTTTAGTAATCATTAAGCAGCTGAACACTGTTACTACATAAAAATAAAAACACATATACTGTATGTAATACTTTTTATTATGTTTAGAAGGCAAGATAACAAGTGCTTACCTCTAAAAAGTCTGCATTCACCGCTACAACAATTTAATGGGTAATAAAATGTAGGGAGAAGCTATATGTGCTTACACTGCAATGATGTTTTCTTTTCTTGTTTTCTATTTGCCTTTCTCTACACTTGGCACCCAAGTATAAGGCTGATATGTTAATGGTTAAGTTTCACTTAACTTGAGTCAGTCTTCTGTGAAAGAGATAACTTATAGAATTCAAATATATGTTTAAATGTTTTAGCAGTGGTGGAGCTTGTGAATGGAGGGCCCTGGTGCAAAAAAAAAGATGTTGGCCCCTTAACATGAATATAATATATATATATATATATATATATATATATATATATATATATATATATATATATATTTATTTATTTATATATATATATATGTTATATACCTCCCCCCCAGGGCCCCTTAGCACACCATTCCCCATCTTCCCTTTCCCATCTCCCCCTTCACCTCATCTCCACTTCCCCATCTCCCCTTGTCTTCATCTCCCCTTCCCCCTTTCCCATCCCCTCCTCTTACTGTATGTTGTGGATACGGGTGCTCAGTGGCTGTGTAGCCTTCCCCTGCCAGCATGTCACTAGAATGGGGCAGGAGGGGGGGCGGGGAAGGAGAAAGGTAAGTGGGAGATAGGGGAATGGCGTACACAGTGCCCCTGTTGCAACATGCTGACTGCACCTGCGGTAGATCCGGCACTGCATTTTAGCACTTACCTTTTATTGCTACAAATCTTTTGTATGTTAGCTTATAAAAGCTGCTGAAGAGCACAAAAAGAATGTAATTTTCCCAGCCTAGAACTCAGCAGCAGTTTGACTAGCTGTTGAATTGGCTCTTACATTTTTGACCGAATCAGTTTCCAGAGCTCAGTATCAGTGACAAAAAGTTAAAATGGCAGCTCCTACTCTCCACAAACATGGAGAAATAACTGGCAAACTAGGCAAGTTCCATACTTTTACATAGGTATTTAATATTTTCTAGGACTGTTCTTCAAAATAAAAAAAAAAGGTGGACACAGACACAACATAATGCTACACTACATATCATAATAATAATCCCATAATAAGCATGGGTTTTCATAAATTATTTAAAGAATATTTTGACTTGCATGCATATCTGTTTTAATTATCTATTTCTTTAATTAATAATCATCTGAACATTTTTAAACCATCCTCATGTACCCAAAAAATAAGCTAGGTGAGATCAATAAACATGTACCCCAAATCAAAACTTAAAAGTAAAGAGAGTGAATAATACAGGTGAATAATACAGGTGCCTGGAGCCCCTTCAGTGCATAGGGGCTTTACACTCACTGGAGCCCCCATTATCAGTGTTAATTTGTTCAATCAAACCTTGTCCCCAACTAAATTATGATAATATAAAATTGTTTTTTTAATAAAGTAAAAATTTGATGGTGTGAATACAAATGTGACCTAATTATATTATGAGAGACTTTGGGCCCGATTCACTTGCCCAGTTTGTAAATGTATGCACACTTAAAATCACTCTTAATAATGCTACATATTCTGCAAAAATAACTTATTGGCACTAATGAATTATTAAGTCAATAGAATGCATATAAACATTTATAATAAAAAAAACACCGAAAGCCAAATTTATGAGTTCAAGACATTTACAAGTGGCTAATAGAATATGGCCCTTTAATGTCAGGGAAGACATTGCAATTATGCAGTTGTGGAATCCAACATTTTGGCTTCAGCATATGAATTTCCTGAGGTGGGAGGAGTCCTTGGATGCACAGAAAGTACTATACAATAGGAATATGGCAGTTACATTTTCTCAGCAATAATTAACAGAAGTCTGTAATATTAGAAATCTCTATCTGCTCTGATCACTGCAGTCAAATCTAGACCTGTCAGAAAATGCAATGCTAGACACACACACACACTAGAGTACAAATACAACTTTTAAAAGGTGCATTGAATTTATTTTCTTCAAAAATCATTTGCTAAACAAACAAATTAAACCCATTTTTTTCACTTTTGGCAGGAACTCCTACATATTTATCAAGTTGTGGCACAGCCTGAAGCTGACTTTTCTGTAGCTGTAATAATAATAATAATAATAATAGTAATAAAGGCAGTAATAGAGGTACCAGGGCTAGTAGTGGTGCACGTTTCCATCTTGCAGCTTCCTTATCCCCTCTTATTATCAGCAGCCAATCTCAGGCTCAGGCTGGTGCAGTTTCTTGGGTGATCCAGGGGGGCTAGTAGGGCATTAGTGCATAGGTAGGTCGTTTTTTTCCCCCCCTGGTACCAGCTGGGATTGATGGTTTTAGGGATGCTCAGGTGGGGGCCCCTTCTAGGGATTCATCTCCTGATAGGGAGGTGGGAGGTCAAAAAGGGGGTTCTGGTGAGGGTAGTACCGGGGGGAATCTCAAATGGGGTTGTCACCAAGCCAGGTTCCCAGCAGCAGGATTCAGAGCTCGGCAATGGCCCAAGGGGTGGAGGACAGCTTCCCTAGGATGGAGCCAGGAGAACAAAGGGAGGTTAGTGATGATTTGCTGGACCAGTTATCACCGGTATCCCTTTCTGATAGGGAGGAGGGGTCACCTGCGAGGCGGATAAGCATATTACCACCAGTGGGGGTTGCTGACATTAATGGGGATTTATGTATGAATTATATTACAGGCAGCAGAACGGCTGGGTCACGGCATGGCAAGCCATCACAGCTGCACAGGAGAAGGACCTTCACTGCCAGATCATCATCGCCAGATGGGGGTACAGATGCCAACAAGGAAACGCCTTCTACCTCACGGAGAGCTGGTAAGGACGTTCGCTCTATCACACTTAAAAAAAGTAGGGTGTGTGCACGCAGTCAGCTGGACGGAGGTGATGCCCCAAACCCAGTAAGGACCAGGGACATATCGGGTAGGGCCAACATCACAAATGGAGAAGGCGCACAGGTCACAACAACTGAGCGGATGGGCATCTTACTTGAGGCGGGACACCAGCATGGCAGGTGGTCAGGTAAGACCATGCAAGGAATGCATGCAGTTTTAGACAAACTACACACCCTGTTAAACAGTTTACAGCAGTACCATGTGAAACAAGAGGACAGCGGCAGCCTGGGTCCCGCCAGGTTCTGTAACTGATTTGCCAGTAGTAGTGAGCATTGTTAGCCAGCCTGTCAGCAAAGGTCAGGGGGGAAGCGAGTAGCTCAGGTACTCAGGCAGGAGGTGGGGGTCAGAAGGAAGATAAAAATAAAAAGGAGGAAATGCTTATCATTGCAGACACATCTAGGGCTAAACCATCATTATGTCAATTGGGCCCCCTGGGTTTACCCAAGGAGGTGAGAGAGAAGATCTGGAAACATGACTTTATAGAGTTATTTTCCCTCTTGCCACTAGACAGTTAATTTGAAGTTCATGAGAGAAAGGATGAGACAAAAAAGGAAGAGAAGGAGAGGAAGTGCAGATACCGTAGAATACCAAAAACATTCTCTAATTGGTTACAGGCTTTTGTCATCTTGGCCAGTATCATTGTAAAGTTGTACCCTGAGCAATGCTCCGCGCTATTTTGTTATCTTGATGAAATAGAAAGCATACAATGAATATACGGGGGCATGGCACGGTGGGCGTATGATGAGCACTTTCGCCAGAACTTATCAGCAAACTAAGACATGAGATGGTATGAAAGGGACATGGGCACTTGGATGAAAATAGTAACCCCCCTTAGATTGGGCAATTCCTTTTGGGGTTCATCCGCAAATAGCAAGTCAGGGCTATAGTCCATCAAGGCCAAAAAAGGCCATTGCTTCCAATTTAATGAGAGTACGTGCAAATGGGGGTCAAATTGTAGGTTGAAGCATGAATGTTCAGAGTGTGGTAAGCAGCACCCCTCTTTAAATGCTTCAGGAAGCTTAGATCTACCGCAGAGGCGCCTGAAAAAGGCGCAAACACCGATTCAGTTAGGAGGGATGGTTAGGGCAGTACGCTAAAAATTGGGGTCACGCCAAAGGGGCAGATCTTTTATTAAAATGTTTTCTGTTAGGTTTCCCTATTCCCACTTCACTGCAATTACCGGTGAGGTGGTTTCCCAGCAATTTGCTGTCAGCCAAGCAGTATCCTTCTATCATTTCTGATAAACTAAAGAAAGAGGTCGCCCTGGGGAGAATGGTAGGCCCTTTTAGTCATTCACCATTACAAAACCTAGGTATATCCCTGTTAGGTTTAGTGCCAAAAAAGAAGGCAGGTAAATCTAATTCATCACCTGTTATACCCAAAGGGGGGTCAGTCAACGACGGGATAGATAAGACTTTGGTGTCAGTTCAGTATGATTCTGTTGACAAGGCCATCAATCTGGTCCGCAAGGCAGGGAGGGGAGTGTGGTTGGCAAAGTTTGACATAGAATCGGCATTCAGGTTACTCCCAGTCTATCCAGACTCACATCATCTTTTAGACTGTTGTTTCAAGGGCGGGTTTTATGTCGACCTTTGCTTGCCTATGGGATGCTCAATTTCTTGCTCCTATTTCGAGGCCTTTAGCACGTTTGTTCAGTGGGTAGTGGAGCAGGTATCGCACGGAGGATATATCATCCATTACCTAGACGACTTCTTGATGGTAGGATCATCTTTATCACAAGCTAGTTATAGAATGTTTTCTTAAAGAGGCCCGTGACTTTGGGACTCCGCTAGCAGCTGATAAATCAGTAGGACCTGCCACTAATATTAATTTCTTGGGGATAAATATAGACTTAGTGGGTTTCAGAAGATCACTCCCGTTGGACTAAGTGCGAGACCTAGTCAAGTCTATAGGTGAGCTTTTGAGCAAAAAGAAGGCCACTCTGAGGGAGTTTCAATCTATATTGGGTAGGCTAAACTTTGCTTGTAGTATAATACCAAGGGGAAAGATTTTCAGCAACTGCTTATCATTGGCCACGTCAGGAGTTGAAAACCACATTATCTGATCAGAATTAATAGTTCCATGAGAGAGGACCTCGGGGTCTGGAAGTTATTTCTAGTGCAGTTCAATGGCAGGATGTTTTTTATGGTGGACCGGGTGAGTAGTGGCGACAATAGATTTGTTCATGGTCGCTGCAGGGACGCACAGGTTTTGGGGCTTATTTCAGACGGGCATTGTGTCAGCAGTCATGGCCAGAGCACTGGGTCCAGTCTGGTCTTATTAAGAATATTGCATTCCTTGAGCTTTGCCCTATAGTAGTATCAATACAATTATGGGGTGATCAGTTGAGCAATCAACACGTGATATTCCACGGCGACAACCTAACCGTAGTCTCTGCAATAAACTCATTGTCAGCCATCTCACTACGAGTGGTACGTCTCCTCAGGCACCTGGTTCTGGGGTGTTTAATGAAGAACATCCTGTGTAGGTCCGTCCAGATACCAGGTAGTAAGAACTCTATTGCTGATGTGCTATCATGGGCTTAGTGGAACAGGTTTAGAGCTGTAGAGCCAAGAGCAAGTGTGGAAGCTACCCCCTCCTTCATATGGCATTATGGGAATTGGGTTTGGCCTGGTAAGACCAGGTTAATGGAGGCACAGGCCTTTTACTAACTTACGCTGCCAAGCCAGCAATGCCGCAGTGATCTCAGGTTGGGGAATATATATAAATAACAATTTTCACTAATAAAATGTACAGAAATAACTAATTTGGGAGAGGCACATACATTAAAGCCATATGCTGACAAATAATTAGGGCAATGGCAATTATGGCAGGATGTTATTTATGTTACAATGGAGGTAGTATGGTAATAACCTGCTTGCTTATGTTATGTTTAAAAAACAAAAAAGTTAATAATACTTAATGGGTTTTTCTGTGTTGTGTGTTCCAGGTTCTAGGCCAGTGGCCAAGTGGATAATCAGCCACCCGTATATCTACTGGGCCCGCCATATGGCTGCTTCAAAAGATAAGGGGTTACAGCAAAATTTTGATGACAGGGAAATGGTCATAAAATGGTTTGGGACTAGAGGGTTACGTTAGAATGAGTTACTCCCCAAGATAGTCCAATATGCCCATTTGTTAAAGCCCCCCGGACATACTGGTCATTCATGCAGGAGGTAAAAACCTCGGGGTCTATTCGCTAAAAGACTTGATTCTAGTGATAAAAAAGGATATTGATAGGCTGCGCCATCTATTCCCTAATATGGTCATCCTATGGTCTGACAAGATATTGTACCTTAAATGGAGACAGCTGATATCAGTCCCAATCTTGAATAATTGCCATAGGAAGGTTAATAAGGTTATATCTAGTCATGTCAGGAATCTGGGGTGTTCGCCATAAAGCACAGCTACTTGGAGGGTCCAGAGGGCCCTAGTTTTTACTCTAGGGATAGGGGCCACTCAAATGAATTTGGATGGCGAATCTTCAACTTTGACCTCATGGAAGGTATTTGCAAGGCCGCAGCAGCTATGGGTGTGAATCCCCCTTTATTAGGGATTGGGGGTCTCAGGTTTCTTTGAGTGTGCCTAGTTAGTGCGGCTCACTCTTTGTGGGATGGAGAGCACCTAGTTAGGGTGGTGCTCTCGTGGCGGGCGGTGCTTGCCCACATATGGCTGGTTTATTGGAAACAACAGTGATGGATATAAGTAAAGGGCATGGGGTCCCTTTCAGTTCATGGTGGTAGTGGGCAATGCACCTTTCTGGGTTGTTAATAGTTGTTAATAGTTATTAATGGTTATATTTATAACTAGCGACTTGCCCGTCAAAAAATGACGCCAATTAAATGTGTATGTTTTGAATACTGTTTTGCAAGTAATACAGGGAGTGCAGAATTATTAGGCAAGTTGTATTTTTGAGGATTAATTTTATTATTGAACAACAACCATGTTCTCAATGAACCCAAAAAACTAATTAATATCAAAGCTGAATATTTTTGGAAGTAGTTTTTAGTTTGTTTTTAGTTTTAGCTATTTTAGGGGGATATCTGTGTGTGCAGGTGACTATTACTGTGCATAGTTATTAGGCAACTTAACAAAAAACAAATATATACCCATTTCAATTATTTATTTTTACCAGTGAAACCAATATAACATCTCAACATTCACAAATATACATTTCTGACATTCAAAAACAAAACAAAAACAAATCAGTGACCAATATAGCCACCTTTCTTTGCAAGGACACTCAAAAGCCTGCCATCCATGGATTCTGTCAGTGTTTTGATCTGTTCACCATCAACATTGCGTGCAGCAGCAACCACAGCCTCCCAGACACTGTTCAGAGAGGTGTACTGTTTTCCCTCCTTGTAAATCTCACATTTGATGATGGACCACAGGTTCTCAATGGGGTTCAGATCAGGTGAACAAGGAGGCCATGTCATTAGATTTTCTTCTTTTATACCCTTTCTTGCCAGCCACGCTGTGGAGTACTTGGACGCGTGTGATGGAGCATTGTCCTGCATGAAAATCATGTTTTTCTTGAAGGATGCAGACTTCTTACTGTACCACTGCTTGAAGAAGGTGTCTTCCAGGAACTGGCAGTAGGACTGGGAGTTGAGCTTGACTCCATCCTCAACCCGAAAAGGCCCCACAAGCTCATCTTTGATGATAACAGCCCAAACCAGTACTCCACCTCCACCTTGCTGGCGTCTGAGTCGGACTGGAGCTCTCTGCCCTTTACCAATCCAGCTACGGGCCCATCCATCTGGCCCATCAAGACTCACTCTCATTTCATCAGTCCATAAAACCTTAGAAAAATCAGTCTTGAGATATTTCTTGGCCCAGTCTTGACGTTTCAGCTTGTGTGTCTTGTTCAGTGGTGGTCGTCTTTCAGCCTTTCTTACCTTGGCCATGTCTCTGAGTATTGCACACCTTGTGCTTTTGGGCACTCCAGTGATGTTGCAGCTCTGAAATATGGCCAAACTGGTGGCAAGTGGCATCGTGGCAGCTGCACGCTTGACCTTTCTCAGTTCATGGGCAGTTATTTTGCGCCTTGGTTTTTCCACACGCTTCTTGCGACCCTGTTGACTATTTTGAATGAAACGCTTGATTGTTCGATGATCACGCTTCAGAAGCTTTGCAATTTTAAGAGTGCTGCATCCCTCTGCAAGATTTCTCACTATTTTTTACTCTTCTGAGCCTGTCAATTCCTTCTTTTGACCCATTTTGCCAAAGGAAAGGAAGTTGCCTAATAATTATGCATACCTGATATAGGGTGTTGATGTCATTAGACCACACACCTTCTAATTACAGAGATGCACATCACCTAATATGCTTAATTGGTAGTAGGCTTTCGAGCCTATACAGCTTGGAGTAAGACAACATGCATAAAGAGGATGATGTGGTCAAAATACTCATTTGCCTAATAATTCTGCACTCCCTGTATGCGTAGTTGACACTTGTAACCTTTTTCTTGTCTATAAAGAAATACAATTATTACATGAAACATGTTTATTATTTTAACATGCAACTTGTAGGGGACCAACGGTTAAATGATGTTTTTTTAAGAGTAGTAACATTTTAATTGAAGAACAGGTCAACATTGTATTAATGAGTAGAGATGTCCCGAATAGTTAGCCGGCGGACTGTTCCCGGCGAACATAGCATGTTCGCGTTCACGTCGAACTGCGAACATATGCGAGATTCGACCCGCCCCCTATACTTTATCATTGAGCAAACTTTGACCCTGCATGTCACAGTCAGCAGACACATGCCAGCCAATCAGCAGCATACACTCCCTTCCAGAGCCTTCTCACTCATGGACAGCAGCCATTTTGGAATCATAACTAACTTGCAGTCTTACTGAGAGGAGGCTGAGTGTAGGTGATACTGCATCAATAGGGAAAACCATAGCTAGGCTACTGTACCCAGTGTGCAATACAGTCCTGAAGGACTCTTTTGATCTCTGCTGCAAGGACACCCCTGTGTCTCTTCCCCCCCTTATCATCATCCTCCCCTCACCTTAGCACCCAACCATAAAACCCCTCACACTTATCCATAACACCCATCAACCTAACACCTAACCCTAACAACCCTCACACTTATTCCTAACACCCCTCACCCTAACCCTAACACCCCTCACACTTATCCCTAACACCCCTCACCCTAACCCTAACACTCCTCAAACTTATCCCTAACACCCCTCACCCTAACCCTAACACCCCTCACACTTATCCCTAACACCCCTCACCCTAACCCTAACACCCCTCACACTTATCCCTAACACCCCTCACCCTAACCCTAACACCCCTCACACTTATCCCTAACACCTAACCCTAACACCTAACCCTAACACCCCTTACACTTATCCCTAACACCCCTCACCCTAACCCTAACACCCCTCACACTTATCCCTAACACCCCTCACCCTAACCCTAACACCCCTCACACTTATCCCTAACACCCCTCACCCTAACCCTAACACTCCTCAAACTTATCCCTAACACCCCTCACCCTTACCCTAACACCCCTCACACTTATCCCTAACACCCCTCACCCTAACCCTAACACCCCTCACACTTATCCCTAACACCCCTCACCCTAACCCTAACACCCCTCACACTTATCCCTAACACCTAACCCTAACACCTAACCCTAACACCCCTTACACTTATCCCTAACACCCCTCACCCTAACCCTAACACCCCTCACATGTATCCCTAACACCCCTCACCCTAACCCTAACACCCCTCACACTTATCCCTAACGCACCTCACCCTAACCCTAACACCCCTTACACTTATCCCTAACACCCCTCACCCTAACACCCCTCACACTTATCCCTAACACCCCTCACCCTAAAACCTAACCCCCTCACCCTTATCCCTAACACCCCTTACCCTAACACCCCTCACACTTATCCCTGTCTCGTCCCCCTCTTATCATCAAGGGAGGGGGGAGGATGTTGAGGGAGGGGGGAAGAGACACAGGGGAGGATGATGAGGGAGGGGGGAAACAGACACAGGGGAGGATGATGAGGGAGGGGGAAACAGACACAGGGGAGGATGATGAGGGAGGGGGTAAAGAGATAAAGGGGAGGATTATGAGGGAGGTGGGAGGATGATGAGGGAGGGGGGATGAGACACAGGGGAGGGTGATGATGGAGGGGGGAAGAGACACAGGGGAGGATGATGAGGGAGGGGGTAAAGAGATACAGGGGAGGATGATGAGGGAGGGGTAAAGAGATACAGGGGAGGGTGATGAGGAAGGGGGGAAAGAGACACAGGGGAGGATGATGAGGGAGGGGGGAAGAGACACAGGGGAAGATGATGAGGGAGGGGGAAAAGAGACACAGGGGAGGATGATGAGGGAGGGGGGAAAGAGACACAGGGGACGATGATGATGGAGGGGGGAAGAGACACAGGGAAGGATGATGAGGGAGGGGGTAAAGAGATACAGAGCAGGATGATGAGGGAGGGGTAAAGAGATACAGGGGAGGGTGATGAGGAAGGGGGGAAAGAGACACAGGGGAGGATGATGATGGAGGGGGGAAGAGACACAGGGGAGGATGATGAGGGAGGGGGTAAAGAGATACAGGGGAGGATGATGAGGGAGGGGGTAAAGAGATACACGGGAGGATGATGAGGATGATATAACTTCTGCAAGTGCACAGTGCCACTCATATCTGTTGTCACAGTAGCTTGCACGCATAGTACCAATCTGTCAAAACCTGTAATGATGAATGAGGTCTAGAGTAGCCTGGTTCCCTTATCCTCTACAGGTTGAGACATAATGTTTGGGTGACTCCAGACCAACACATGAGTACAAGCAGCACACAAACTCAAAGCCGCCATCCTCCTCCTGGTCCAGCATCATCAGCCACATCAACCACTGCTGTCCTCCTTGCCCCCTCTCAACCATCCGCCACTCCGTCTCTCGCCTTGAGCAGTTCCTGCTCATCTGCCCATAGTCAGGTGCCTGTAAAGGACATGTTTGAGTGTAAGAAGCTAATTTCACAAAGTGCCCCAAATTTGAAGTGATACGACCAACAAAGCATCTTTTTCCATCTCCCGGTCCCAAAAATTCAGGCCTTATACACGTGCCCTGATAGGTGACGTAACAAGTATTAAACTGATAAGAGTGGTACTTACAAACAAGCCACTCCTATATGGTGGCACCTTTGATTGCACTTGCCGTGCCCCAAAATTGAAGTGATACGACCAACAAAGCATCTTTTTCCATCTCCCGGTTCTAAAAATCCAGGCCTTATACACGCCCCCTGATAGGTGCTGTAACAGGTATTAAACTGATAAGAGTAGTACTTACAAACACGCCACTCCTATCTGGTGGCACCTTTGATTACACTTGCCGTGCCCCAAAATTGAAGTGATACGACCAACAAAGCATCTTTTTCCATCTCCCGGTTCTAAAAATCCAGGCCTTATACACGCCCCCTGATAGGTGCTGTAACAGGTATTAAACTGATAAGAGTAGTACTTACAAACACGCCACTCCTATCTGGTGGCACCTTTGATTGCACGTGCCGTGCCCCAAAATTGAAGTGATACGACCAACAAAGCATCTTTTTCCATCTCCTGGTTCTAAAAATCCAGGCCTTATACACTCCCCCTGATATGTGCTGTAACAGGTATTAAACTGACAAGAGTAGTACTACTTAACACACCTTATAATAATGCAGAGAGAGGCAACGCAGTGAGAGGAGTCTGAAGAAGAAGAGTCAGAGGAGGAAGGTGGCTTTGAGGAGGTGGAAGACCAAACACAGCAGGCGTCCCAGGGGGCTTGTTGTCACCTTTCGGGGACCCTTGGTGGCTGGGTGGAGGAAGAGACCTTCAATGACATCAGTGAGGACAAGGAACGGGACATGGCTAGCTTGGTATCCAACCTTGTGCAAATGGGGAGTTTGCGGTTGTGCAAAGGGACTGTTTGCGGTTGTTTGCGGTGCATTAAACGGGGAGATTGGTCTGTTACTGTGAAGCGGGCCTAACCCTTACACTACCTTATCGATACAACATCATACCTGATGTTTTAAAGCACGTTATTCCAAACAATTTAGGAATGTTAGTTAATTTATGCCCTTTATGGCTTAAAACCAGACTTTGCATCAACTATGTAATTTTCCGTGGGAGTTTTGACATGGATCCCCCTCCGGCATGCCACAGTCCAGGTGTTAGTCCCGTTAAAACAACTTTCCCATCACTATTGTGGCCAGAAAGTGTCCCTGTGGGTTTTAAAATTCGCCTGCCCATTGAAGTCTATGGCGGTTCGCCGATGTTCGCCGGTTCGCGTTCGCTGTTCGCGAACCGAAAATGTTATGTTCGCGACATCACTATTAATGAGTATTGTAAACTTGACATAATGTTTTGTAACATGCAACTTATAGATTAACAACTGAGGAAGGCAAACAGTAAAAACCCTCCTTGAAACTTAGCTAATTGTATCAAAGGGGGAAACAAAATAATTCCTTCCTGACCCCTTGGTTGAAGTATTAGTTGTGTATTAATGACAGAGGGTCCCCTGCGGCCAATCTTCCTGCAACAGTCTTCAGGCAGTGTCTGTTAAAAAAGAAAAAGATACATTTTTTGTATTTGTATTTTTTTAATAACAGCATGTTTTTTTTTTTAATCCAATGTATTTTTGTATATTATGTGTTGTCCTTTCTTTGTTGTGGATAAAATTGTGGAGATTTCAGTAGGTGCAGGGCTGCAAATTATTTTGTACTATCCTGTTTTGTGTAGACCAATGTTGTCATTAGAGTTTTAGGTTCTCAGTTTAGGCTTATAGGTTAGGGCACAGAAAACAGAATGTATTTTTAAATTTGGTATGTGTTAGCAATATTTCTTATACTATGCTGTTTTCTGTACGCCACTTTTGGGATGCTAGATTTAGGTTATGGGTTAGGGTTAGAGGTTGTTGCAGACAAAACAGGATTCATTGTTCCATTTTAAATGTGTTACCAATATTTGTTGAAGTATCGTGTTTTGTGTGCACCATAATTGGTAGTAAGGGCTTAATATTTTTTATTTGTTTTCATTTTGACATTGGCGCACAGCAAACAGGATAGGTGTTTTTTTTACTTGTTATACTTGGTTGAAGTATTAGTTGTGTATCAATGACAGAGGGATCCATGCTGCCAATGTTCCTGCAACACTCTTCAGGCAGTGTCTGTTAAAAAAGAGAAAGAGAAATGTTTTTTTTTTTTTTTTTTTGGGGTGGGTGTAACAACAGCATGGTCTTTTTCTAAATCTAACGTATTTGTGTATATTACCTATTTCTCTATCTCTGTGTTGTGTAAAATTGTTGAGATTTGACAGTCCACGCTGCAAATTCTTTAGTGACGCTGTTGATGCACAGTCTGTTGGAAATGTGAAGAAAAGGGAAATATTGAAATGCAGGATAAATATATATGTGTCTCTATTTTGTTTTTTTTTAAATAGATATAAATAAAATCTATGTTATCTCTTTTTTTTTTTTATTGAGCTTAGTGTAGGGCACATAGACATATCTTTGTGTTTGAAATCTTAGTATACATAAATACAGTTGTGGTTGGCAATATTTGCATAATTTTTTTTTATTTTTGGGGGTTTCTGGATTTCTTAATAAATAGCATGTGAAATGGTGGCGAATTTCGTACGTGCCGCATAATGTGTGTTACGTGCCGCATGAAGTGTTCTTGAGTGTTGGTTCTGTTTTGCGAGTACGTTTAGTAATTTTACGTTGTTAGCCTCATTTTGTTTTTTTTCGTCGGCCATTTTTTCTGTTGCTTCAGGGATTTTCAAGTGTGGAAAGTGTGGAAATGTTAGTGAAATCGAGGTATAACCTGCCTTGCAGACGTCCTGGGTGTCCCCCCTTGCTGTGGGTAATGCTTTAATTTTTTTTTTGTGTTTATTTTTTGTGTTTGCAGTATTTCCCGGTGTGCGTGGTTTGTCCGTTAAGTCCGTATTTTTGCAAGTCTGTAATATTTTTATGGGTTGTATTGTTGTTGTTGTAAGGACGCATTTCTTTTTTTCCTAAGTCTTGCGGCTTGTATTTTTTTGTCCGTAGTTCGTCATTGCATTTTGTAAGTGGTTGTGAGGCGCCGTAGAGCCTCCACCTCTGCAAATGCGGCCCTTCGCTTCGCGAGTGTCCGTATTTGTGGTCCGAAAGTTGTAGTGGATCGTAGGGATGAAAAGTCTGTAGTTCGTCATTGCGTGATTCTTTTTTAATTTTATGTCCCGCTGGTGTGAGCGTTTGTAAGCGGTTGTGAGGCGTCGTAGAGCCTCCACCTCCACAAATGCGGCCCCTCGCTTTGCGAGGGTCTGCATTTGCAGTGTGAAAGTTATAGGGGGTCGTAGCGATGAGTGCCTATGGCGCTCATCTCCACCAGCGCAAGGAGCGCCTTTGTTTCACGAGGGCAGCAGTTGCGGCGGGCTCTCTATGCGAGCCCGCAATCGTTAGCAACAACCCACATGCTGACAACTATATATGTGATTCTTCAATAAAGGATCTGTGACCTGTTTACTCCATACTTTGTGTCTGAGTCATATGTTCTGTTATATATATGTAAGTTAGTCGTATGTAATTGACTATGCACCTGTCAAGGCAGCTTACGGCTGAACAAAGTTTAGGAGAGTAGGCAGTTGACTGGGATAGGAATACGGAGACTGTATTTAGTTTAGTTAGGGTTAAGTGGGATGGGTCTATCCAGGGTGGGGTGGTTGGCTATATATTCACTTCCCTTCCTGGTGGCTGCCTTTTTGATTCAGGTACCAGTAGGCATGATAACTAATCTCCCTCCCTTCCTCTCCAGGTTTTATCCTCAGTTGCAGCAGGTGTGGAAAGAGGATTATGTCTGCAGAATGTCGCAGTTCCTGTTTGGCAGGGGGTAATTGCCCACATATGGCTCGTTTATTGGAAACAACAGTGATGGATATAAGTAAAGGGCACAGGGTCCCTTTCAGTTTATGGTGGCAGTGGGCAATGCACCTCTCTGGGTTGTTAATAATTGTTAATAGTTATAAATGGTTATATTTATAATTCTTCAATAATGGAGCTGCGGCCTGTTTAACCCATACTTTGTGTCTGAGTAATATGTTCTGTTTTATATATGTACTAGCGAATTGCCCATCAAAAAATGACGGCAATGAAATTGTAAGGTAGCTAATGCTGTTTGGTGTGTAATAATGAAATACATAATACATTAATAAATGAATATACTTTACCTATTTTGAAGCATTGTGTTGAAGAGCTGGCAATGTGTTTTGATGTTGCTGCAGCATTAGTGGTGTGGAGGTGCTGTGTAAGCGTGATGAATGTGTGCAGTGTAATAATGTGCGTGCGCGAGACCAAACCGTTAGCGTAGTCGTGTACTTCCGCATTGTCGTAAAATGGCGGGTAATGTGTGGTATGCGTCTTAGCGGAATATCCGTAGGTCTTTTGTGGTGTTTTGTAAGTTTCTTGTGGTGTTTTGCGAGTTTCTTATGGTGTTTTGCGTGTTTAGAGTGCTGTAGCCTCGTTTTCGTTTTGTTCGGCGGCCATTTTTTCTCTCACTTAGTGATTTTTTTAGTGTTCAAACTCTTTTATTTTTAGTTAAATGAAGCTGTAAGTTGTTTTTCTGTGGTCCTGGATGGTTCCTCTTGCTGTAGGTAAGCTTTTTATGTATGTGGTGTGTGTATTGATTGTGTTTTGAATTTTGTAATGTTCGCGAGTTGCGTACGATTGTTGCGAGGTCGTAATGTGTGGTAACGTGTCTCGTTTGTTGTTTGTGTTGCGAGGTAAAGTTTGCGAGGGTCGTAGTTGGTGTGTCGTGTTGTTTGCGTGGTCGCGGTTGCTGTGTGGTTGTTTGCGTTTGAAAGTAAATTTTGCTACGCGAGCCCGCAAGCGTTAGCAACAACTCGTACGCTCACAACTATATATGTGATGTTTCAGTTAGTCAGGCATATGCAATTGACTATGCACCTGTCAATAGTTTATATTGCCCTTTTAATCCCAGTAAGGAATGTGGAAATGTGCAATAGCTTGAAAAAGATGGTATGAGGTCCAGCCTAAACATCAGAGAAAAAACAGCAGTTTTCAATGTAAGGTTTGTCACAAACCCCAATGAAAAGTTTTTTAAACATATCTTTACAAAGTCTTGAAAGCTGAATAATTACAGTGGCTTTAACTCAGTGTGAGACTAAGTTTTGAATATAATTACTGAATAGAATTTCTTGTGGAAATAACATGTTCACATAATTCAGTAACGTTACTGTATGATTAGATATTTTTGAACACAGCTACTAATTTGCTCTAAACAGAAACCCAAAACTGAAGACAGAATTTTTATTTAGAAAAAATTAAGTCAGATAATTACCACTATAACTTTAGTGGTAATTATTTCATTGTGTTAAATCTTCATCCACAAAGTAAAATAGGGATTTTGGACCTGATCCACCAAACATCTCTGTAATGTATCTGCCAACACCTAACAAAGGACTGTTTCGTATTTTTTCATGTATCTAAAACATTTGAATTCAGTGTACGTTATCTTTCAAAGTTACACATATATTTTGAGTCTATAACGCAAAAATATGATACTTTTGTAATATAAAAGGCTCATGTTCAATCGAACAGATTTATGCCCATGGCTCATACAAAGAGGTTTTAGGTTCTTTCATGTTAGTCCAAAGAGAAAATGTATATATTTAACCATTTAAATGCAGTAGTTGGAGTAAACTTTTTAGATGAATATATAAACGGCCTTCATTTTAGTATTACAAATCAAGAATAGGAGTGCCAATTTTATCTGGTGGTGAGTATGAAAAATGAATCTTCATTAACCCTAAATTTCTGGTAAATCATCCATAATTTGTAGCTTGAAACATGCTACACGTACTGAATCTAATTCTCTATAAGTAAGTGATTTTTATATCAGTTTTATTATGCTTCTATATTAACATATTTTATTTTATTGAATTAAGATTAAATTATCATATCCATGTTCATATAGTTCCTATCCATAGTACTAAAGCACCTAAAAAAACATGGTAAAATGACCACTATGGTCATGTTTTTAAAAATCATTATTTAGAAGAACTACGCTTTAAAATAATAGAAACTCTTAATTTATTATATTTTATATGCAATTATGGTGCTAGTAAAATCAACATGTTGGCTACAGCATATTGACTTCCTGAGGTGGGTAGAGACGTTGGAAGCACAGGAAGTGCCTGTATGCACAATAGGAATATGGCAATTACATCAGACAGGGTTCTAAGTAGGATTAAACAGACGTTCATTGTAAATTAATAAACAAAGGGTCTGTCAATGAGTGTGTACTTATAGAAGTATTTATCTGCTTCCTTTACTACAGGCAAATATAAACCAGACAAAGCTCTGCTAGACCTCTAAAGTACACTATATACTATCTGTAAACCCGAACAGATAATTATCTTCTCTAAAGACATACACGTAGTAGATTAAAAATTGTCCACTTTATTAATACATAATTAAAATAAAAAATAAGATGAAAAAAAGTTGATTAAAATAAGTAAAACATTAACTGTCCCCACTATTGTCACCTATAACTGCTCTGTATAGTAATGAATCCCTTTAAACAATAATAATCACAGAATTGCAAATATCACAAAAAATAAGGGAAATCTCATAGATATTAACAGGAAGTGCATCAATAATAATGGATGGTATAATAATTATATCCAACATATCAAAGAGTTATTATATAACTTATTAAGGTGCAGCAGTGCCTTAATATGAGTAATTGTATCTAGACACACAATGCAAAAAGTATTTGTTTCAAATCATGTCTTATAATGATAATAAATCATATTCGACAATATTATAGTAAAAAATATCAACATAGAATAAAGAGAAATCACCAGAATATTGAAAAAAGTACAACAATTGTAATTGTCTTATAATGGTAACTTCAGTGATAATAGAAAAAAGTGCAAGGCGCAGATAATGTATTTGAATTAATTCATATCATAGTGACAGAAATACTGAAAAAGTGCACAGTGCCAATGGTATTAATATATTGTTGTCTTGATATTGGGCTATAGCCAAATTAGCATAGATGCTAGGGATATTAATCTAGAGGCAATACATATAATATGCAATAAATCCTAACCCTTGGTTCCTACAAGTACTGTTTTGGTGGTACTAGGAGCCACCACAGGCTCCCTAATCCCTAATGTAGTAGGAAACTGCTTCTCTGTCTAGTGATCAATGGCCTTGTATATATCTATACTAATAATGTGGTGGAACTAGGGATCCACCTATTACACCTTATTAATAGCACAAAATTCTACACTCACCTCCTGATGCTAAATGTATACATATATAACCTGCCAGTTATGAGAAGTACAATACAATGTCGAAAACGATTGGCAATAAAGTTAAATAGATTCAATACATGGCGCAATGATATCGGCACATCCTCGAATAACATACAGTGTCAAAAGCGATTGTAATTAAACTTAGATAGATTCAATACATAACTCAGTAGTATCAGCACATTCTCTTCAGCGTCCTACGTCATAGAGAGGGGACAGTCTCTGCTTTCCAGGATCTGAAGCACGCGTTTCGCTTCCTCCTGTTAATACCTATGAGACTTCCCTTATTTTTGGGGATATTTGCAATTCTGTGGAGATTTTTATTGTTTAAAGGGATTCATTACTATACAGAGCAATTATAGATGACATGTTAATGTATGATTTTCAAGGGCATGTGCATCAATAGTGGGGACAGGTGAAGTTTTACTTATTTTCATCAATGTTTTTTTCATCTTATTTTTAATTTTAATTATGTATTAATAATGTTGACAATTTTTAATCTACTACACCTATGTCTTTAGAGGAAAGAATTCTCTGTAAGGGTTTTATGGATAGTATTATAAATGTTCTGTTGCATTCTTTTCTAAAATATAAATACAAGTTTTAAAAGCTGCATTGAATTTATTTTCTTCAAATACTGATTTTATTAATCAGTTGCTAAATTAACAGATTTTATGTTCACTGTTACAGGATTTTAAACTTCATGGCGCAACAAGACACACCAGGCAAGATAGAAAAACAAAGGCACAAAAACATAGTGCCGCATTTAATTTGGTGCTCGCAACTCAATCGCAAACAGGCAAATGTTAGTTGGGTCGGAGTTACGATTTTGACAACTGCAGGGATTTTCAGCATGTAACCTGCAGATCATTTGCTGGTAGCAAAAAGATGCCAATTGAATAGCAAATTAGTTCACAGGCTACATTATGGGCTCCAGTAACCAACAATTGCTTAATTGAACAAGGCCCATAGAAGTATAGATTTTAATGCATAATGGATAAGAACCAAAAAGGTTAATCTGGTTTGCCATTTCTATCTACCAAAATGGTTGGATTCATTATTCCTCAGGATAGCCATATGCTTATCCCAGGCATTTTTAATTTCCTTCAAGGCATATATAAGTTTCCTGGATTATAAATGCACCTGATAGAGGAGAATCAGTAGTGTATGCAGACATTTTTGTATGAAAAAAATACCAAAATAAACATTTACAAACTCACCCTGATATTTGCTAAATTCCTTCTGTTTGCATGCTGCAGCTTTTGTGAGTTGACACCCATGAAAATCCCTACTAAGATTAGCATAAAATTCATAGTTTGTTTTTGGCCAATCAGGAGAAAGCATAGGTTAGCTGATATTATATTCATATTAAACTCTGGGGTTCCTGTGTTGCAAAGCAGCCTGAGATATGTAGCCTCTCTGTCTCTATATCCTTGTGCTTTAATTCAGCTGTGAGCTCAGACTCCACACAACCATGTGATTCTATCCAGCAGCAATTACTTCCTTTGAAAATTCAAAGTCTGTACCTGGCTGCCTTTCCTCTGTGTACTTGGTTATGTAAGCTTCCTGTGGGTGTACAAAGCTGGATTTTAATTTCCTGCCTATAACTTTGTAAGTACACTGAACTTATCTATATAACACATATTTTTGGGATAATCACTGCCTGTTTCTTACCAAACATTTAAAACCCAGGAAACTTATGTATAGCTTTAAAGGACCACTGGACTATAATAATAACTAAATATTTTACATTTAATCAAAATTAATCTCCTCTATACTTTTTTTTAAAAGATTTTAGTAAATTATATGGATTATTATTATTGCATGCCTTAATTCAGGGGTCACCAAACTCGGTCCTGGAGGGCCGCACCAGGCCTGGATTTGTGGATATCCTTGCTGCAAACAGGTGAGAATCTTGTTTCTTCAGCCATCCTGATTGACTCACCTGTGCACAGAAAGGAAATCCTCAAATCCATGCCTGGTGCGGCCCTCCAGGACCGAGTTTGGTGACCCCTGCCTTAATTAATCCCTCATATTGCTCATATACTGTATTTACGCAAAGCTAGTGCGTCATCGAATTGAATGCGCACTCCAAATTTTGAATCCATGAATCAAAAAAATGTTTTTGCTGGAGAATGTAATGTCCATTTGTCATTTGTACAAGAAGTACCGAACAGTGAGTTTATGTTACCAACTTTATTATAAATTACACTGCTGTACAACAATTTGATCATATTGCATCATACATATAGTGTTACAACATACATGTAATTAACAGTAATTACAACATTTACAATATACCGGTAATTAACAGTAATAATGACATACCAGCAATTACAGTAACAGTAATGACAACATACCAGCAATTAACATTCTTGTAATTAACAATATCAGCACTATTTGTCTTCTTCTTTATTCCCCTCATCATCTGTATCTTCGGAGATGTCAATATCAGATTCACTTCTGTTTTCCCCGTTATCTTTGGACTTGCTCCAGAAGATGTCATCTTCAGTGCTGTCTAATGCATTAGAAATACCTGGTCTGTGCTTTTCTTTTTACTATTACCGGTAATGCAATGCTATCGATGGCGCACTAGATTCTAATGCTCACGAAAAAAGGTGCGCATTAGATTTGCGTAAATACGGTATATAGACACATATTTTCTATTTTCTACAACTATGCATGTTTCAGTTTGAGTTGTCTCTTAAAATCTTATATTTCAGAGACCATTACAGATCTTGCAGTCTTTTACAAGTTGCATCAAGTCTTACGTGTACTATTTATTATACCTATATAGACTTTCTCAATTTTACATTTTCTAATAAAAGTAGAGATTTTTTATTAGACATGGTGATATTATTTAGCTCAGAGGATTTATACTTTGGAGTAGAAATGTCTCTCTTATTCTCATATTATTAATACAATGTATATAAAAAGGATTTCCTTTACATCTCTTATATCTTTGCTTAACTTTTATTTTTTAATAAAGTGTTACATCAGTCTTGCTTGTGAGAGTGGCTTTTTAAGCAGTACAGTGCTAGCCTAGTGGGATATTTGCTTACAAAATAACAGGACAATAAAAATGTGAAAGTTGTGTTTATCATTCTATGATGCTGTCCTTGGGCCTCATTCTAATCGCAAGTCTGAGATTCCTTGCAATTGGGTTATGGCCCGCGTAGTGCTATGTTTACACTGCTATTCAATTGAGTGGCGCCGCAAGGAGGTCCCCTTTACTACTGATCGCAAACAATGCAATCGGCCGCAAGGCTGTAACTCGTGTTTCAAGTCTGCAAACATTGTTGAAATGTAAATGCAAATATAAATTCAATCCAGCACTGTAAAGCACTGTAAATGATGGGGTATACAATGGGGGATATGAGGATTAAAAGCATAACATTCTCAAATTGGTACATTGCCACAATACAATACTTGATTTCACGTTTAATTTCTGTCCACGTTACGGGCTTGGAGGTTATTCAAGGTAAGAAATTAAATGTGAAATCAAGGATTGTATTGTTGCGATGTGCCAGCTTGAGAATGTTGTGCCTTTAATCCTCATGTGACCCATTGTGTAACCCATCATTTACGGTGTTTTACAGGGCTGTCTTGAATTTTAATTTGCATTTACAGTGCTCCGAGTTTCCTGGCTTGAACCACGAGTTGTGGGCTTGCGAACACGAATAATGAGTTACGGGCTTGGATGATCATTCAAGTCCGTAGGACCGCAAAGGTCTTACTTTCAAAATGTAGCACTGATTTAGCAAATAAAAAAGCCATCCTGTACTTTTGTTAAAAGAGAAAGTGATGTTAGTTCTTAGAATTAATAGGACAACATTCACAATCTCGCAAATTGGCATAATAACTACTTTACTTCATGTTAAATATCCGTCATAAGGTCCGACGGGCTTCAACCTCCAAGCCCAGAGGTTGAATTCAAAAGTCTTATGGGCTTTGAGGTTGAAGCCTGTGGGACTTTATGACTAAAATTTAACATGAAATAAATGAGTTTTATTTGTCGATTTGAGAGTAGGGGAATGTTGTGCTATTAATTCTAAGACCTAAAATCACTTTCACTTCTAATAAAAGTACAGGATGGCTTTTTTATTTTGCTTAATTAGTGCTACGATATGTAAGTAAGAGTCTTGCGGGACCTCTTTGGTGTAAGTAAACTGTGGCTCGAATTTAGCGATTTAGGGGCTTGACTGAAGGGTGAGTGCAGCATTTGAATAGTGATTTGGGATTTCTTGCCACAAGATCAAAGGCATTCATGGAAGTAAGTTGCTCAAGGCTCGTAAGCCGCCGGGTCCGGCAAATAGAATTGCTAAGTAGCGTGGCTATTTATTCCAAAAAAGGAGGTTAATGCTTTCAAACCATTATTTCAGAAAGAAAACATATAGTAGAACAGTACAGTAGAAAAAACAAAAAATGCATTCAATGTCCCTTTAAAGAAAACCTTTAAAGGCCTTTAAAGGCACCTTATATATGGCGTAGTGTGACAAAATTATTCAGATGGTAACACAGTAACAGCACCCGGCTTCTCTGGATTAGACCTAGTGCTGTCAGTCTGACAACTACTGTACTCTGCTTGTTTTTGGTTATATCTGGCACTTTACAGTTCTCTCTGTAGTTGAGGGTTTATTGATTTGCTTTCACTCCCCGTTTAGCCTCCAATATCTCACATTGGGAAATTCTATCTATTGTGTTATATCAATTGTTACAGCATTGGACTTTCTGTTTGACTTACTGTATGACTTGTTAACCTTGTTTTTTCCAGTCTAGATATTCTGCTGTAGTTAAACCAGTTTTAACAACAGATTAATTACTAACTATCCATTTAGCTACTCACTCTACTGTGAATTTGTACAGATACATTTAAATACAAGTTATACATGCAAAGTTGATCTTGTGGTTGGAGAAATAGAATAAATTGCTGACTGTTTTGTTATTTGTATGTTGTGACATATAATACTGGAGAGATGAGCCTTATTTTTAAACACATATGAATACACATATATGTACATGAACAACAATTTATATCTATATCTATCTATCTATCTATTTATCAGTGTTTTATAATACACCACATGATTGGGCTGAGTGTTCTTATGAGCTTGCATTCTAATCTTACTAAGGTTTTCTATAGAAACTGACCCCCTGTATTACTACATTGGCACGTGCATATGTAGCTACAGGTATCTGCACAGAGATGGGCTATATGTTCTGTCTTCCTTGTAAAATATCTACAATATTTGCAAAGCTTTATATTTCAAGGGATCTACATCCGCTTCACTACTCCAACCCCCCCCCCCCCCCCGCATCAATTTTTAATTGAAGAAAACCTGCAGAATGTACTACTGAAAATAAAATAAAAAAATAATTCCTCTGATTCACTGTGTTAGAACACTGGCTCTTGCCTATTTAGTCACATTAATCTATCTGTCTATCTGTCTATCTATCTATCTATCTATCTATCTGTCTATATCTATCTATCTATCTATCATTCTACCAATACATACTAATCACATATAATAGTTGTCAAACTGTGATTCCTCATCACGCTTGCGACAAATCGCAGTTTGACAACTGTGCATTGCGCAACGGTGCAGTGTTCGTCTGCGGCCCGCACATTGCGTGCAGAGGAGGAGGGGAGACACACAGGGAAGGAGGGGGAAGATAGAGGAGAGGGGGAAGAGACACAGGGCAGGGAGAGGAGTGGGGACAAACACAGGGCAGGGAGAGGAGCGGGAAGAGACACAGGGGAGGTAGGAGACACACAGGGGTGGGAGAGGAGGGGGTAGACACACATGGGGGAGACACAGAGGAGGGGGAGAGACACAGGGGAATGAGAGGGGGGAGAGACACAGAGGACGGGGAGAGACAAAGGAGGGTAGACACATAGGGGGAGGAGAGACACAGAGGAGGGGGGAAGAGACACAGGGGAGGTGGGAGACACACAGGGGTGGGAGAGGAGGGGGTAGACACACATGGGGGGAGACACAGAGGAGGGGGGAGAGACACAGGGGAATGAGAGGGGGGGAGAGACACAGAAGACGGGGAGAGACACAGAGGAGGGTAGACACATAGGGGGAGGAGAGACACAGAGGAGGGGGGAAGAGACACAGGGGAGGTGGGAGACACACAGGGGTGGGAGAGGAGGGGGTAGACACACATGGGGGAGACACAGAGGAGGGGGGAGAGACAAAGGGAAATGAGAGGGGGAGAGACACAGAGGACAGGGAGAGACACAGGGGAGTGAGAGGAGGGGGGATAGACACAGGGGAGTGAGATGAGGGGGTAGAGACACAAATGAGTGAGGGGTAAGAGACACAGGGAAGAGAGATGAGGGGGAAGAGACACAGGGGAGGGGGGGAGACACAGGGGAATGAGAGGGGAAGAGACACAGAGGAGGGAGGGAGAGTAGCAGGGGAGTGAGAGGAGGGGGGAAGAGACATAGGGGAGTGAGAAAATGGGGGAGAGACACAGGGGAATGACAGGGGGAGAGTCACAGAGGGGGAGAAACACAGAGGAGGGGGGAGACACACGGGAGTGAGAGGAGGGGGAAGAGACACAGGGGAGTGAGAGGAGGGGGAAGAGACACAGGGGAGTGAGAGGGGAAGAGACACAAGGGAGTGAGAGGAGGGGGGAGAGACACAGGGGAGTCAGAGGAGGGGGAGAGAGACACAAAGGAGTGGGAGGATGGGGGAAGAGACACAGGGGAGGGGGGAAGAGACACATAGGAGGGGGAGACACAGGGGTAGTAGAGGAGGGGGTAGACACATAGGGGAGGGAGAGGAGGAGGGAGACACAGGGGAATGAGAGGGTGGGAGAGACACAGAGGAGGGGGAGACACAGGGGAGTGAGAGGAGGGGGGAAAGACACAGGGGAGTGAGAGGGGCGAGAGACAAAAAGGAGTGAGAGGAGGGAGAAGTGACACAGAGGAGGAAGGGGAGACACACAGGGGAGGGAGAGGAGGGGGAAAGAGACAAAGGGGAGGGGGAGACACACAGGGGGGAGAGGAGGGGTAGACACACAGGGGAGGAGGAGGGTGAAAAGACACAGGGGAGACATGGGGGAAAGAGACACAGGGGAGGGAGAGGGGGCAAGAGACACAGGGGAGGGAGAGGGGGCAAGAGACACAGGGGAGGGAGAGGTGGGGAAAGAGACATGGGGGGACAGGGGGGAAAGACACAGGGGGGAGAGGGGGGAAAAACACAGGGGGGAAGGAGACACAAGGGAAGGTGAGGAGGGGGGAAATGAGACACAAGGGAGGGGGAGACACAGGGGTAGTAGAGGAGGGGGTAGACACATAGGGGAGGGAGAGGGAGACACAGGGGAATGAGAGGGTGGGAGAGACACAGAGGAGGGGGAGACACAGGGGAGTGAGAGGAGGGGGGAAAGACACAGGGGAGTGAGAGCGGGGAGAGACAAAAAGGAGTGAGAGGAGGGAGAAGTGACACAGAGGAGGAAGGGGAGACACACAGGGGAGGGAGAGGAGGGGGAAAGAGACAAATGGGAGGGGGAGACACACAGGGGGGAGAGGAGGGGTAGACACACAGGGGAGGAGGAGGGTGAAAAGACATAGGGGAGACATGGGGGAAAGAGACACAGGGGAGGGAGAGGGGGCAAGAGACACAGGGGAGGGAGAGGTGGGGAAAGAGACACGGGGGGACAGGGGGGAAAGACACAGGGGGAGAGGGGGGAAAAAGACAGGGGGGGAAGGAGACACAAGGGAAGGCGAGGAGGGGGGAAAAGAGACACAAGGGAGGAAGTAGACAGAGGGAGAAACTTGCCATGAGCGCCGGAGGCGCTCATCGCGAGGACAGTAAAGTAGAAGGGGAGAGGCTCCCATTGTGTGGCCCAGCCGGGGCTGAAGGAGAGAAGGCCGGGGACATCGCGGGGAGGTAAGTTAAATGTATATTTAGATGTTTATTTGTGTATTTTATTTATTGTTTATATATTGTATTCATGTATTCATGTATTGTGTTTTTTTTTTTTAACAGGGCCGCGCCGGAAGAGCTTAACAGTGACTGGACATGCTGTAAAGGTGAGTTGAATATGTAGAATGTATAGAATGTTTATTTATTTGATGTTAATGTTTTGTACTAATTTTTTTTTTTGTTTGACCCATAGGTTAGTGATCTGAAGCAACATCTTAAAGGTAAGTGGTCTTAATTTATTGATTTTAGCTTAGAATTAGGGTCTGTGTATGTAGTTAGGACTGTAATTATTTTATTTTATTTTAGAATAAGGGTCTGTGTATGTAGTTAGGATTTTTTGTATATTAGATAGATAGGGGGATGTATTTGATATAGTTAGGATTTATTTTAAATTAAATAGATTGTATGTTAGATAGATAGGGGGTATTTGATTAGGACTATATGTAATATATTATATGTAATATATTATATTTAATATATTATATTTAATATATTATATGTAATGTCATGTATTGTATGTAATGTATGTAATGTATTATATGTAATATATTATATTTAATATATTATATTTAATATATTATATGTAATGTCATGTATTGTATGTAATGTATGTAATGTATTATATGTAATATATTATATTTAATATATTATATTTAATATATTATATGTAATGTCATGTATTGTATGTAATGTATGTAATGTATTATATGTATTATTGTATTGTGTTTATCTGTCTTTCCTTTTCAGGTGTGTAATTTTTTTTTGTTTTCTGTACTGTAGGTTTTTTTGTTTTTTGTACTGTAGGTTTTTTGTTTTTTGTAATTAGAGTGTTGGGGAGGTTTATTAGGGGGTAGGTAGTGTAGGTAGGTAGTGTAAGTGTTAATAGATTAGTGTAGAGGGGGGTTAGTTTAGATTAAATGGTTTATTGGGGGTTATAGTGTAGTGTTTGTAGTTAGTGTCATGATGGTCCTTGAGGACCATCATGGCACTTATGTGGTTAATGTTGGGTTGTAACAGGCCCATAATGGTAATAATATACCCTTATGGGACTGATGGGGTTAAATAGAGCCTTATGCTGGTCTGTATTGACCATCATGAGTTAATGGGTTAATTTAGGCCTTATGCTGGTCTGTATTGACCATCATGAGTTAATGGGTTAATTTAGGCCTTATGGTGGTCTGTATTGACCATCATGAGTTAATGGGTTAATTTAGGCCTTATGGTGGTCTGGATTGACCATCATGAGTTAATGGGTTAATTTAGGTCTTATGGTGGTCTGGATTGACCATCATGAGTTAATGGGTTAATTTAGGTCTTATGGTGGTCTGGATTGACCATCATGAGTTAATGGGTTAATTTAGGTCTTATGGTGGTCTGTATTGACCATCATGAGTTAATGGGTTAATTTAGGCCTTATGCTGGTCTGTATTGACCATCATGAGTTAATGGGTTAATTTAGGCCTTATGGTGGTCTGGATTGACCATCATGAGTTAATGGGTTAATTTAGGTCTTATGGTGGTCTGTATTGACCATCATGAGTTAATGGGTTAATTTAGGCCTTATGCTGGTCTGTATTGACCATCATGAGTTAATGGGTTAATTTAGGCCTTATGCTGGTCTGTATTGACCATCATGAGTTAATGGGTTAATTTAGGCCTTATGGTGGTCTGGATTGACCATCATGAGTTAATGGGTTAATTTAGGTCTTATGGTGGTCTGGATTGACCATCATGAGTTAATGGGTTAATTTAGGTCTTATGGTGGTCTGGATTGACCACCATGAGTTAATGGGTTAATTTAGGTCTTATGGTGGTCTGGATTGACCATCATGAGTTAATGGGTTAATTTAGGTCTTATGGTGGTCTGGATTGACCACCATGAGTTAATGGGTTAATTTAGGTCTTATGGTGGTCTGGATTGACCATCATGAGTTAATGGGTTAATTTAGGTCTTATGGTGGTCTGGATTGACCACCATGAGTTAATGGGTTAATTTAGGCCTTATGGTGGTCTGGATTGACCATCATGAGTTAATGGGGTAATTATAGTTGCCTGGGGTTATTATTTTTAGTGCGAGTCCTTTCAGGACCTTTACGGTCCTTTGAGGACCCGCGAGGCGGGAAATTTAAAATTGAATTGCAGCAGGGTCACGATCGGTGCCGATCGGGGCCCCCCGCTGCAGGGGGTTTATATGGGGACACTTCGGGGGTCCCGATGGGGACCCCCAGCATAGAGGGGGGTTAATTTTAAGTGCCGCGGCCGGGATTGGCTAATAGTGTGCCGCGGTCCCTTTAAGGAGCCGCGGCGGGGAATTTAAAAGTTTTAAATGCAGCGGGGGGCCTGATCTATGCAGATCGGGGACCCCCCCTGCAATGGGTTTATGTGGGGACACTTCGGGGGTCCCGATGGGGACCCCCAGCATAGAGGGGGGTTAATTTTAAGTGCCGCGGCCGGGATTGGCTAATAGTGTGCCGCGGTCCCTTTAAGGAGCCGCGGCGGGGAATTTAAAAGTTTTAAATGCAGCGGGGGGCCTGATCTATGCAGATCGGGGACCCCCCCTGCAATGGGTTTATGTGGGGACACTTCGGGGGTCCCGATGGGGACCCCCAGCATAGAGGGGGGTTAATTTTAAGTGCCGCGGCCGGGATTGGCTAATAGTGTGCCGCGGTCCCTTTAAGGAGCCGCGGCGGGGAATTTAAAAGTTTTAAATGCAGCGGGGGGCCTGATCTATGCAGATCGGGGACCCCCCCTGCAATGGGTTTATGTGGGGACACTTCGGGGGTCCCGATGGGGACCCCCAGCATAGAGGGGGGTTAATTTTAAGTGCCGCGGCCGGGATTGGCTAATAGTGTGCCGCGGTCCCTTTAAGGAGCCGCGGCGGGGAATTTAAAAGTTTTAAATGCAGCGGGGGGCCTGATCTATGCAGATCGGGGACCCCCGCTGCAAGGGGTTAATGTGGGGGTGCTGCAGGGGTCCTGATAGAGACCCCTGCAGCATGGGGATGTGTATAGGGTGCAGGGGGGAGCCTCACGCTGCTGTCTCGGGCTGTTCCGAGGCAGCACGTAGAGGCTTTCGGATCCCTTGCGTGGACTTTTTGTCCACGTAGGGATTCTTACGATATGCGAGACTCGTGCATAGATTTAAGGCTACGTAGCTCTCTCGGAGCCTATTCTCGGCCATTTTCTCGCAGTCATATCGTAAAGCAGGCTGCGAGAGATTCGGTTCTCGCAAACAGCAGGAAAACTGCCTTTTGCGAGCACCGAGAGAACTACGAGGGAGAATTTAATAGGGCCCTATATTACTTCCTTTTAATCCGTTATGAATGGAAATTTGAAAAGAATATGGCTTCTGTAATGAAAGAAATTGTATTATTTTTGCTTGCCTAGTTTCCATTTACTTGTCGCTTGCTTTAGTATATTGTGTCAACTCTGAATATGTTTGTGTCAAATATGAGTAAAAAAGGTTTGCACATAATGTGCTAATGTAAACAAAGTAACAACGTAACATAGATAGAGGAAAATGATATAAACAATGAATATACAGGGAAAGGCAGAAGTAACACTCTTGTTTCATGAGCTTGTAATGTATACCAAATCTTATAGAAAATATATAAACACATCATTTTAATTGTAACAGATGGACTTGTTGACTTAATAACCTTTGTGTTCAAGGTTCCCGGAGGAAAATGGCCCATCTACTAACAACGGAACTGATAGTGAAGCTGGTGAGTTTACTACCAGCAGGATGATGCATGTGTTGTGTATCACAGGATAGTTGGACATACATTTCGAAGGGAGATGGCTATGGCGCCATGGGCCACTGCAGTGGTCGGCTCAGTCCCCAGACCTAACGCTGCCCAATTATTTTTTGTGGGGTGTCCTTAAAGATCTTGTGTACAAGAACCAACCCAGAAACGTTGATGAAGTGAATGTCAAAATTTGGGACAAATTTGCTGGAATTAGTGTAGAATTATGTTGTAAGAATTGCACAAGATGGACCTAAAATGTTGTAAGAGTGTGGTTGTGTTATGTAAGATTCTACTTCTGTAATAAAATACTTGGTATAGATTACAAATTCATGAAAAAAAGAATGGTACTTCTTCCTGACCCTGTATAATTACACATTATTTGTTATTACTTTGATAGTCATCTATGATAATTTATATAATATACATTTATAATTTTAGTTATTTATGTAAACCTCCAGAATAAAACTGATTCCTAAAAGATAAGGAACACTCATTTTAAAATAAAGAAAGAGACACCTGGATGACAGCAAACACAGGCTACAAACTCCAGGTTTGCCATTTAATGGACTTAATCCAATACTTCACCATATCTATATCTTAATCAACCATCAAATTAATTTAAAGGTGTGGGGAGAGTAATGGCATGCCCCTTTATGCCCCCATTTGGACATTTGGTACATAAGCTATAACCCTATACATGTATTCAATTACTACAACTAGGCCTAGGATGTCTAACACACATGGCCATTCCAGTTGTGTCATTTCCCTATCAAACAATCCTAATAAGTTATTTAAGTACCTCCTTCTTTTTCTCACCCAAAAGAGCCTAGCCCAATTTTACACACGGAAATGCCTTCTGGGGCCAGCACAAGATGGATGTGATATCTCTATGTTTTGTTGTTTCCAGCCTCCTGTTTAGGGTCTGGAGACCCTTATCTCCAGTGAATACATCTCATGTCATTGGCTTTTAGTCATTGTGTGGCTTACCACTTGTAATTTGATATATATGTTGTTTTCTTTAGTTTTGTAATTCGAATAGTGTGATTCAATTATTGTTTGCAAGGAAAGGTCTAAGATGTCCATGGTGAAACTATCATTAGGCTAGCTGGACTTACTATCTTAATTGTGTTACCTTTTGTTACTGTGTACTCAGACTCATTGAATTACTTGCACATGTTTGTTCTACTATGTATGTTCCTATGGGCTTTCAATAAAGGGCATTACCCCTTTTGAAAATATACACGGGTCAGCTGCATTTCTGTGGTGTGGAAAAGTTTTTTTTTATTACTTATTCCATTCCAGCTACCAGAGAATTTAGACTCTACCTGGCAGAATTGCATCCCTGCTCTCCACAGACACTTAAGCAAGGCTCCTTCCCAAGGAATCCCCAGAGGAGAAGACCTAACCTGTATGATCCATTGGCTGATCACTCCTTGTGACACTTATCCCATACAATTTAATTTTTCAGGACACAGGATAATTTACAACATATATCATACAAGCTGCGGCCCTATCTGGTCAAACTTGGCAATGTTACTACTGCACACAAAGGGACAAATTAATTAACATGGCTCCAAATGAATTACCTGTCCTATATCATGACTTCATACATGTAAGTGTAAACAGACTGACTGACTGACATTGGGAATGGGGTAGCACATGCGTGTTATAAGTCTCTTTCCATCAGTGCAGGAAACATATTGGTTGGCAAAGATGCAATGGTTGGTATTAATTCAATAGTGATGTATAATAACAATAAACATGGCAAAATGATAAGGCACCTTACACAATTCCTAATATTCTCCCGTTACTGTAGCCCGTAATGTAGCCCACAAAAGTTACTGCTATTACATTAGCCTCTTTTAGCTACCCGCAATCGATCTGCAGGTTACAGGCTGAAAAGCAACTGCGGTTGTCAAAATAGTAATTCCGACCCAGCTAAGCCTTTGATCTGTCAAGACCGCAATCGCTAAAATCGCTATTTAATTGCTATAATTCCTCAAGCCCGCAATTGCTTTCAGACCTGTAAATGGCAAATGTAGCCAAAAATCCTACGAGTACTAGAGAGGACCCGCAAGGGGGTTAAACACCTGTTTGTAACACTATAAAAGCAAATAAAAACTCAATACTGCACTTTAAAATATGGGAAAGTGATGAAAGACATTATATATAATTGCACAACAGTCTCAAGCTCTCAAATCTGCAATAAAAAAATATTTTTTTATGTGTAATTTCGATGTTATATTGATCTCGGAAATACATATAATTGAACTTGCATGTACTAGAATAGTAGACTTTTTTTTTTTTATATTGCAACATTTTTGGATTGTGAGTCCGATCGCAAATCAGACTTCTAAACACTAATTGATTGACGTTTACACGCCATGTTTTACTAACGTCATGATGACGGTCTCATTTACTATTGGCTGTTTCTAAGTCGGTAATTACAGGCTTTCTTAATTGATCATGATCATGCCCTGAAATCACTGGTGTAGGAAGTGGGTGCGAGGGAGGAGGACCACCCTGGGCATAATCTCCTTGGGGGTGGCACCAGCTGCGGAGAGAACGCTGGTCAGTTACTGATGATGCCGCCCCCGTGCTCTTGTTTGTCTGCTGTACTTATACTGCTGTCCATGTATTAATATCACACTGTACCCCAGCCCGGTACTGCAGGTGAACCCTCATCCTGTCACTCACTCTCCAGTCTATCTCACTCACCTCTCTCTGCCAGGAAAGTGCTGGACTGGCCGGGCACTTAGTATAGAGACCATAGAGGTGGTGACAGCACAGAGGAGGAGGAAGCGCGGGGGTTACACCAAGTCACACACTATGTATGTGAGTGTGTGTAAGTCTGTGTGTGTGTGTCTGTGAGGTGAGTTTGTCTGTGTATCTGTGAGTGAGTGTGTCTGTAAGTGAGTGTGTGTATTTAAGTCTTTGTGTGTCTGTGAGAGTTTGTGATTCCGTGTATGTGTCTGTGAGTGTGTGTGTCTTTGAGAGTGTGTCTGAGTTTGTGTCTGTGTGAGTGTGTCTGTGAGTGAGTGTCTGTGAGTGTGTGCCTGTGTGTGTGTCTGTGTGAGTGTATGTGTGTGTTTGTCTGTGTGTGTGTCTGTGATTGTTTGTTTTTGTGAGAGTGTGTGTGTCTGTGTGTGTCTGTGGGTGTATGTGTCTGTGTAAGTATGTCTGTGAGTGTGGGTCTGTGAGTGTGTGCCTGTGTCTGTGTGAGTGTGTGTGCCTGTGTGTGTGTCTGTGTGAGCATGTGTGCCTGTGTGTGTGTCTGTGAGTGTGTTTCTGTGAGTGTGTGTCTGTGTGTATGTGTCTGTGAGTGTTTCTGTGAGTGTGTGTCTGTGTTCATGTGTCTGAGAGTGTGTGCGTCTAAGTCTGTGTGTGTGAGTGAAAGTCTGTGTGAGTGTCTCTGTGTGTAACTCTGTGTGTGTCTGTGAGTGTGTGTATCTGGATGTGTGCTTTTGCCGCCTGCCCCTGAGTTTGACGGCTAAGGGGGGGGGGGGGTCAAACTCCGGGGTAGCCCCGGAAGGCAAAACTGAAGGCAACAGTGGGCTTGGAATTGAATGAGAGACTGCGTTCTGTTCCAGTTCTGGCTGCATTTCCCTGCTCAACTTTTCTATTTGAGTGCCCAATATCCTGAGGCAGCAGGGCCAGGGACCTCCTCATCTACCTACTCTTGGCTTTAGCCAAGCTCGCTATTTATACATCTAGGAAACAGTGTCTGGCAGAGGAGATTCCACTGCTTGTGAGGGCATGTTCCAGGCACTGCTGTGCTCCCGTTTTCAGGCACTGCTGTGCTCCCGTTTTCACCTGGCTTTGTCCGAAATGGCTTCCCCCTTGCACAGGGTTAACAGTTTAGGTGCCAGGATTTATTTTTTGGAGACAGAGTACTGTCTCTTTAAGAGGTGCTCCGGCACTCAGCAAAGGTTTTCAAACTATTTGCGAGTGCTATTTAGTACCCGTAAATTTTTCTTAATTTTTTTCCCTTTACGGGTCTGCCCTATTTTGCACGCTCAGTAACATCTCAATTACATAGGGTTTTGCGGAATGAGTACCTCGTAATTTTTCGGCAGTGCAAAAATCAGTGGAAAGTTTTGAAGTAATTTGCGGCATTGGCTTGCCGCAGTCACTCAGGGGAGGAGTTCGCTCTCAATGATTTTGCAATGATTTTGCAAATAAACCTAATTGATGGAATCTGTAACAGATACATATAAAGAGTGATCACTAAGGTGATCCATGGAACAACTTGGATTACAAAGAAATATAAAATGAAATCAATAAACCTCCACATATAACTAGAACCTTTTTTTCTTTTTTCTCTGTAAAAGGATAGTTGGTACTGTACCATGGTTTAATATTGTTTTAAAAAAAAGATTAAAATGTTTAACCGATCTGGGGACTTGCTCAGCCAATAAGCAGTAATTTAGAGTCATACTTGTCATCCAACCGGTTTTACTTAACATTTTTTCATGTCCCATGTCCCTTTATGTGTCTAGATACTGTTAGTCACATTAAATTAGAACACTGTAAGTTCAAGATGAGACCTTTAGTTACAGAGCTATTAAATTTGCGAGTTACAGGCTTGAGACGCAAACCCATAAACCATTTGTCGAACGTTGGCTGCGCGGCCATGAACATTATTGACTAGTCAAACTTAGATGGAGCCAATGGCAACAGAGATCGTCATAATAACGTCACTGAAAAATGGAGGTTGGATTTTCGAAGTCTTACAGGCTTCAATTACAATTTGCGATCAGACCCACATTCCAGAAATAATGCAATATTGATAAAGCCGTAAATATGATATTCTATTACATGCAAGTTTCATTATATGTATTAACACATTGATTGCCGGGATCGATATAACACGGAATTGAAACAAATTTGAAACAAATTATTTTATATTGCCGTTTTGCGAGCTTCAGAATGTTGTGCTATTTATTTTAATACCTAACATCACTTTCCCTTAACATATAAGTACAGTAGTGTGTGTTTATTTGCATTTACAGTGCTACGGATTGGACTTTACCCCTCTAGTGGGTCCTCTCTAGTATCCGTTGGCTTCTTGGTTCCATTTGTGGGTTACAGGCTTGAATGCCAGTGAATTTGTTGCAATTTAATAGCATGATTGGAAACTTTTTACAGGCTTGACAGATCAAAGAATTGGCAGGCACGCAGTTCAAATTTCCACGTCCCGTAGGGTTTTATCGCACCTAACCCGCAAGTAGTTCGCGGGTAGCTTTAAGAGGCCAATTTAATAGCTGTAAGTCTTGCAGGCTACGTTACGGACTACGAATGTCAACGATGGGGAAATTTAATAGGGCTATGTATGTTTTAAGTGTGCATGCTGTACTGTCATATAGAACAATACATTACAGTTATTATTAAAACAGTTATAAACCTCTTTCAATGATCTTCAAGACTCTCAAAAATATTCTAACACTCTAAGAGGTTTAAAAACACTGAAGAAATGTGTTAGATAGGGAAGGCTATTATAACATATTTTTACAGGGTAGGCTGGACATTGGTAACACTTGATTCTGTTTCTGTCAAAATTCTGCCTTCATAAATTGTTTAATCAGCCATCACATCACATATATAGTTGTGAGTGTACGAGTTTTTGTTAACGCTTGCGGGCTCGCGTAGCGTAGCGAGGGCTGAGGGCGAGGGCCTCAGTTGCTGGCATGGAGCGCTGAAGGCGCTCCTTGCCAGCAACTGCGACCCTCGCAAACTTTACGTCGCAATGCAAACAACACGACACACCAACTACGACCCTCGCAAACTTTACCTCGCAACGCAAACAACATACGAGACACGTTAACACACATTCACCTCGCAACACTCGGACGCAACTCGCGAACATTAAAAAATTCAAAACACAATAAATACACACAGCACATACATAAAAAGCTTACCTACAGCAAGAGGGAGCATCCAGGACCTCAAAAAAGCAACTTACACCTTCATTTCACTCAAAGTAAAAGATTTTAGACACTGAAAAATTCGCTAACCGAGAGAAAAAATGGCCGCCGAACAAAACGAAAACGAGGCTACAAACGCAAACAACAACATACGAGACACGTTAGCACACATTACGACCTCGCAAAAATCGTCCGCAAGTCGCTAGTTAAATATAATGCACAGAAAATAAATATTTACATATTATGTACATGGTTAAAGGAACACTTAATGGTAAATAATTAGATATTTTTGAAAAATCTGTATATGCCTAAAATCATACTTACAAATTTAAGGCTAAGAAAATAATTTCTTTAATTAACCAACCAATTTCTTTATATTACTTAACATAAGTGGTTAGTACACAACAATAATAGACCATAGAGGGAGGCTAGAAACGATGAGTCTGATTCAATTGCAAGCCCACATCTTGCGGGATACAGACTGTATGTCTGCGGTTGTGCTGCAGGCTCCTGTTCGCCTCTGATTCCGGTGCTATTCAATTGAAGGAGCACGCAAGTTACGGGTTAAAAGCCGACTCCGTTAACCATGATGCACTCATCCGTAGCAGTTCATGGAGGGAATATGATCAATTAAGCAAGACTGTAACCTCCCATTTCGAAACAGCCAACATTGAGGTTAGATGTCAATCAATTAGGTTTGGGGGTTCAATATGCCATCAGACTCGTAAACCCTCAAAATACGAAATTATAAAAATGAATGCTAATACTGTCCTACTCCATATGGGTGGCCTGATATGTATTAACTCATTGATTCCAGAGATTGATATAACCCCGAAATAAAACATAAGGATAGGACAAGAAATGTTGTGAACACATACAAAATGTAAGGATCTATCATGTTTTGTATGGTCTTAGTAAAAAAAAAATGGATTGAAAAGTTACTTTAACATTTGCATCTCTCTGTAATTTTCACCAGACACTGCCTGAAGAGCCTCCTCATCTCTAAACAGGATACAACCCCCCACCCCAAAAAAAAGGGTACCCTAACCCCTAATGCTAATAGTGGCACACACAAAACAGGATAGGCTGTTAACACATACAAAATTAAAGGATCTATCCGGTTTTCTGTGAGCCACCCTCTAAGCCTAACCCCATAACCAAAACCAACAGTGGTGGACACAAAAAACAATACCACATAAGAAAAAAAATATATACTGTTTACACATATAAAAAGGAACAAACTGTCCTGTTTTCTGTGTGCCTTTGTGGAAGTGCACTGCAACGTAACTAACCCTCTAAGCCTGACCCCCTAAGCCCCTAATGCCACACTGGCACACACAAAACAGTATAGGACAATAAATGCTGTTAACACATACAAAATAGAAGGACGTATCATGTTTTGTGTGCGCTTTTCACAAAATGCACTGCAACCTAACTAACACAAAACAGGATAGGAGAAGAAAAAAGCAAAACAAAAAAAGTTGCATTTTAAAAAAAAAGAAAGAAAGGATGAAAAGTGTACTACTTATATTTACAGATTACTATGGCGGATAGAGAAAACAAAGAGGAACAGAATAGACGTCAAACACGAGAACATGTACAAAGATGGAAAGATCGACAGACGCCGGAGGAACAGCTAATTCGACGAGAAAAAGAACGACAGAGAATCGCAAGCAAAACACAAGCGGCTGAGAAAGTAACATCCAAGCCCAAGAAGGCAACCAAAAAACAAAAACATGTAGAAAATGTATCAGAGCAATCTGATAAGAATTCTAATGATGATTTAGAGAGTCATAATGATATATTTTGCTAGAATTGTCCTTTAAATCTTTAACAGTAGAGGTTCATAATTGTGGTATGATGAATACTGTAGTGTCTGTCAGTTTTATGGGGCTTATCATTGCCAACAAGAAATACCCAGAGATTGCCAGTTTTTTAGTTGCTGTCAAAAAGGCAAGGTAAGACTGCCACAAAGACAACACTATGACTGAGCCTACTTTCCCTAAATACCCAAATTTCTAGATAAACATAAGATCTTTTAATAGTGCCATATCTTTTGCATCTATAGCTGCTAATGTGCCAGGACATGGCCCGCCCTTACTGCTTCAAAGTACAAGGACAAATTTACCATTGTACTTCACATTTACATCGAGAAGAAGGGGAAGAAAGAAAATTTGCTCAGCTATGTGTCCTTGATTCAATGGAAGCTGTCGAACAACGTATGCAGCTTCAAGAAAATAAAAAATACTTACCCATTGTTTTTATAGAGCTTGATAAAATTATGGCCCAAAACCTGTACACTCAAGCTTATAAAAAAAACAAGAACAACGAATTCATCGAGAACTCAATCGATAACCAATCCCAAAAGTCAATATGGTTCTTAAAAGAGATTGCCATACTGATAAACACCTTTAAAACCTACCAACATCCATTGAGGTTGCAATGGTCTTTCAAAATGATAAGGGAGAATCACCATTTCAGAGGGATATTAGAATATATCCCAGAAATGAGGAGCAACCTTACATTAACATAAGTATCTTAAGTACTAATATGGATCGATATGTCATTGGATGTCTATTGGGGAAGCAGGTTGGTAACCCAATTAACACTTGACAGTTACCCAAATTCAAATTTTCAAGGATCTCCTCGCAATATGCAAGAAGGAACAATGATGCTATGGCTTTTGTAACTAAAATTAGGAAACCAGATTTATGTATTACATTTACATGTAATAGACAATGGCCAGAGATTGTACAGAATCTGCTAATTGGACAAACTGCTTCCGATAGAGCAGATTTAGTGGCAAGAGTCTTCAAAATCAAATTAACTGAATTAATACGTGACATAACCATAACTAACTTATTTGACAAATGTCTAGCTTATGTTTATAACATAGAACTTAAAAAAATGAGGCCTTCCACATGCACATATGCTTATAATCCTTCAAGGAAAATATAAATTGGATACTGGTGATAAAGTGGATTCAGTCATCATTGCTGAACTACCAGATCCAGAAATACATGGTAGACTATATGAGATTGTAACTCATTGCATGATTCATGGACCATGTGCAGATATTAATCCACAGTCACCATGTATGGAAAATAATAAATGCACTAAAGAACTTCCAAAAGATTAAAGAGACAAAACTTATGCTAATTGTGTTGGCTATCCATTAAAAAGAATAAGAGAAGGCCAAAATGCCATTATTCTTGGAAAAAAGGTAGATAACAGATATGTGGTGCCATACAATCCACAGTTGCTCATGAAGTATAATGCACACATTAATGTGGAAGCTTGCACTTCTATAAAATACAATATATTTATGTCTATAAATATATTTACAATGGCTATGATGCCGCTACTGAAGTGGTAAAAAGTGCAGAAAATCCAGAACAAACTAAGTTATTACATGATGAACTTGCATCTCATGTAGATGCTCAATATGTACATTCGCCCGGAGCAATGTGGTGTCTCCTAAAATTTGAAATGCATGATCAATCACATGAAGTATATTGATTAGCTGTAAATTTGCCCCAAAGACACTTAGCTTAGTTTGATGTTGGAAATTAAATAAATACTTGACAAACTACACTAACTGCGTGGTTACAATTAATTTGTAACGACTTGGAGGCAAGGGAATACATTGACATTCCATATTTTTATGTTTTCGTTAATGGATTATGGTGAAAACGAAAAAGGCATGGAATTACAATATTACCAAGAATTTACACAGAGACCTTGAACATTTCTGCTTATGTTTACTCCTTTTAAATGTTCCTGGTGCACAATGTTTTGAACACTTGAGAACTGTTAATGATATATCCTATGAAACATTTCATTTAGGTGTGTGACACAGAAACTTCCTGGCTGATGATACAGAATGGGAAAGATATCTTGAAGAAGCAGCACTATGTCAAATGCCACAGCAGATGAGGGAACAATTTGAATTTATTTGCATCTTCTCAAATGCTCCTAATGCTTTAGCTTTGTGGGGGGACAAATTTGAAATAAATATGTCTGAAGACTTTTCACAACGTTACAATGAGTTTATTGCAGAATTAAAAGCATTACTTTAAATTTGAGAGGTCTTTCTTTCTCATAGATTAAGTTGTGCAAGTTTTAATCTGCCAGATCCAGGACTCATAGAGGAAATCAACTTTTACACTGACTATGACACTGAGCTTCAAAAACAAATAACACAAGAAAAAATTGCGACTTTAAATACATTACAATTGCAAGCATTTACCGCCATAAAAAAATGCACTGGATGATGACATGCTCAAAGAGCTTTATTTCTATCTAGATGGACCTGTTGGATCAGGAAAAATGTATCTATATAATTTTTTGATGAGTTTCATTCGAAAACAGGGTCGCAACAACTGGAATTGCAGCACTTTTGTTAGAAGGTGGAAGAACTGTGCATAGTGGATTTAAACTGCCAGTTCCCATTCTGGAAACATGAGTGTCAGATATTAGAATGACATCATTACAAGCAAAAAAATTAAATAAAAAAAAGTAAATTAATTATAATAGATGAGGCTGCAATGATGTCATTCCTATGCCTTACAATGTATTGAGCGTTTGTTGCGTTAAGTCATGGATAATGATTCGCCATTAGGTGGAAAGGTAATGTTGTTAGGTGGAGATTTTAGGCAAACACTACCTGTCGTACATGGAAATCGAACAGACATTTTCGAAACATGTATAAAGTCAAGTACACTGTGGAAACTATTTACCCATCTTCAATTACAACAAAATATGAGATCAGAAGGACAAAATGAATTCAATGATTGGCTCATTAAAATTGGAGAAGGAAAAAGAGAGAGAATTAATAATTTACCCGATGATAACGTGGAAATTAAATCTGAAATGATTTGCAAACAGGATCTCATATCGACTATATTCCAAAATACAATAACTAACGAGGATTAGGCAGAGCTTGCAAACAAAGTAATATTAACATAAAAAAATAAAGATGCATTGCTTCTGAATAATGAAATATTAAAATAATAGATGCACCACAAAAAAATGATCACATTGCTGATTCTGTACTTGGTGATGACAATGAAAGTCAGACAAACTTTTCAACTGAATTTATTAATTCATTAACTCCATCTGGAATGCCACCACATATTTTGCAGCTGAAAAAAGGTGCAATTGTCATGTTACTGCGAAATATAAACCCAACAAAAGGGCTATGTAATGGGACCAAATTAATTGTTCAAGAATTAAAAGACCATTTCAGAAAATGCTGAAATTCTGAATGGTACCCATAAAGGTGAACAAGTTTTCATACCAAGAAAAGATTTGGCACCAAGTGAAAGTAGCTTGCCTTTTGTACTTCAAAGGAGACAATTTCATATCATCATGGCATTTGCAATGACCATTAATAAATCATAAGGACAAACTTTTAAATCCGTTGGTATCTTTTTAGAAGAACCAGTATTTGCACATGGTCAACTGTTGCATTTTCAAGATGCAAGAATCCAGAGGAAATTTCAGTTTTTATTGAAAAAAAAAACAAAGTTATGGTGATTTATTAGATGATGGGAGAATTTTTACAAACAATATTGTCTACTATGAGGTGCTGTAACTTAAATTACAAAAAAAGGATAACAATACAACAGACGTACAAAAAAAAAGGAAAAGTGCTTTTATCTCAAGGACAAATTCTCAAAAAAAAAACAACAAACATAGAGAACATTGGTTTTATTTTGAGGACGAACTTTTATGTCACTCGGACTCTTTTTAGAGGACCACTATTTCACATAGGAAACTCTATGTGCCATTTTCAATAACTAAAAGAATAACAAACAAAAAGTGAAAAAAAACAACAACAACAACAATAATAAACAGTGGTTATATCCCATAGACAAAGTTACAAGTTTGCTGGGCTCTGTTTAGAGGAACCACTTTGACATCCAAAACAAAACTAAAAAATAAACAGAAGGAATAGTGGTTAAATCCCATAGACAAACTTAAAAGTCTACTGGACTCTGTTTAGAGGAACCACTTGCACATAGACAACTCTATGTGGAACGTTATGAATGCAAAAAAAAATTAAGACACATTAAATAAAAAATAACTTCTTTGTACATAACAAATTAGACATGGAAAAATAACCACATATGGTGGCAAACAGCATTCACAGCCTACACATTTTATTGCCATAATTCTTTGACAGGCAAGTAGCTAGTATTATTATATTATTAAAAATTGTAAATAACTGTTATTGTACAGATGATGATATCAATTAATAATACTACATTTTGTATCAATATTTTAATATATGCTATAATATACCAAAATCTAAAAGTTATGTGAATATCTTGAGCAAACAATCTTAGTGTGATAGAGTATCTAAATCATAACAAATGAGTAGTCCTAACTATACCTCCTACAAAGTGCTAATGTGGCAGTACTGGAGCCCACTACTAACTTCCTGAAATGTACGGAAAAACCTAGTAGTATTAGTTGGGCTCTAATCACAGAAAAATTAAGGATACTATCCCTATAAGCTAAACCTCCAAAACAAAACTATCTAATATACACTACCCTCCTATATATAGATTATCCAAAGTATGAGAACAAGTGACATAGGGATATAAGTAAAATACAGAAATAAGCAACTTCCCTAGAATGTACAGTGTAACATTATATCCGAACAACAGCCGACGCTCGCATTTCACAATGGGTCTGGCCTAGATAGGAGTGTAGTGTAGATCTGTCAATGCCTCCACTTCTTCCCGATCTATTTGTCAGGAACTGAGAATACAGTTTGCCATGATCTTTGTCTTTTTAACATTGAGCAGCAGGCCAGCTTTCACACTCTCTTATTTCATCCTCAGCAATAGTCCCTTTAGTTCATCCTCACTTTAAGCCCTCAGAGTAGAATAATCTGCATATCTGAAGTTGCTGATATTTCTCCCTGCAGTATTGATTCCTGCTTTGGATTCATCTTTAGAATAGTCTATGAAGCAGAAGTAGATGTTTTTCTGGATCTCTCTTGCTTTCTCTGTTATCCAACGGATATAGGCAAATTAATATTTTTTACCTCTGCTTCTGCTTCTGTGAAACCCAGCTTGCACATCTGGAAGTTCCTGCTCCATATAGTGCAGGAGTCATGCTTGCAGGATCTTAATCATTACCTTATTGGAGTGTTAAAAGTGGTCAATTGTTTGATAATTGGAGCACTCTTTGGTACTGTCTTTTTGGTATTGGGATTTAGACTGAACTAGTCAGGCTACTGGCCACTGAATTTTCCAAATTTGTTGGCATAAGGCAAGCAACACTTTTACATCATCATCTTGTAGTATTTTGAATGGTACAGATTGGGTTCCATCAACTCCTGCAGCCTTGTTAATAGCAAGGATTCCTATGGCCCATCTCACTTCACTCTCCAAGATATTTGACTCCAGTTCATTGGGAAAACTATTGAGGTTATCAATGCTGTTAAGATCGTTCCTGTATAGATTTTTAGTGTATTCCTTCCACCTCTTATTTAGCTGATATGCTCTAGTTAAACCGCCACCACTTTTGTCTTTTATCATACCCATTTTGGCATGAAAGGTTCCTTTGAGACAAACAATTTTCTTGAAGAGATCTCTTGACTTATCCCTTCTTTTAGCTTCTTCTATCTTGTTGTATTGTTCCTTATAGAATGTCTCCTTGTCTCTTTTTCTTATTCTCTAGAATTCCGTATTCAGTTGCAGAAATACTGTATTTTTCTATATTTACTACCTTTCTTTTTTCTTCTTTCATGGACTACTTTCAAAGCCTCACAAAATATCGAGTTTGCCTACATAGTTTTCTTTCTCTTGTGTATTTTCTTTGTCTCTGTTTTCTGTACAGTGTCACACATTTAAAGCATTCTATCTACCATGTCAAACTATTATTTACCTCCACTGTATATGCACTGGGGAGAATATTCAAATCCGTCTCGTGATTTTCCCTCTTTTCTTCAGTTTAATTTTGAACTTTGCAATAAGAAGCTCATGATCTGAGCCACAATAGGCTCCATGTCCTGTTTACTGACTGTATAGAGCTCCTCGATCTTTGACTACAAAGGATATAGTGACTCTGACTTTTTATATTTTCCATATGGTGATGTCCATGTGTAGAGTTGTCTCTGATGCTGTTGGAAGAGGGTGTGCGCTATGACCGCAGAATTATCTACTAATCTCGGATCTGCCAAATTTGCCAGTTATTCCAGGAATCTTTTCGTTCCCTACTTTAGCATTCCAATCTCTCCCTTCTTTTCTTGGTGTTATATATGTGAGGTTTTCAATATTCTTGTAGAATTTGACGTCAATGGTCAGAGAATAGACTTGGATCATTGTGATATTAAATGGCTTGCCTTGCATTTGAATTGGAATAATTGTGTCATTTATTGGGTTGGAACCGAGCAGTGCTTTGGCCACCCTTTAATTAGTTATCATGGATACTCCATTTTTTCTGTGGAATTCTTTACTACAGTAGAAGAGCTGTGGGTTATCTGATATGAAATGTCCCATCCTAGCCCATTTAAGTTCACTAGTTCCCAGGATATAAATGTTTAACCTTGTCATTTCTAACGTCCTTTGCAGCAGTAGAATTTCCTTTCCCCTCCAGACACATCCACGGTAGGGCAACCTATTGACTTTTGTTGAAACACTTCATTAGATCTGCTGCTGCTTGTACTCATGTCTGCCCTTCCACAGTAATGTGGTAGACACCTTCCGACATTAGGGGCTCATCTTCCAGTGCCATATTGTTATGTCTCTGGTTGTGCTTATACATAATGGTTTATTGGCAAAGATACAGCGTGAGTTGCCAGTTCCTTCCCTAGTAGACTGTGATTTGTCTGACTTCTCTGCTATGACCTGCCCATCTTGGGCATAAATAATAAATGTTGATGCCTCTGCTGGTCCCTGAAGGTATCCATGATACTTTTATGAAGGTTGCCTTTAAGAACGTGTGTTTACATTTCTGAAGGAGCAGGGCTTACAATCATGGCTGAAAAATTCGTATGTGTCAAAAATAGGAATAAGAAATCTACAATCTAGCAAGTCCTCCACCTCTCCCTTCTCTCTAACTTTCCCTTCACTGTTTAGCAGATAAGAACTTGCTGTTAGTCTCCAAGTCATCAGGAAGTGTTTAAGTCACAAAAGATGGAAACTTTCTATAAACAAACAGGATCTTCAAAATATAAAATGGTTTTAAGTGTGTGGCTTACACAGTTGCTAATGTTGTTCGTTTGTAAAATACCTTTCAAACATGAGTTATTTCCTAAAATTGGTCATCTAATAAATCTCTTTAATAATGACCTTTATTATATTTAGCAGTTGTGCATATTTATTGTGAAAGTTCCATTATCGTGTATTGCAGGTATTTGTTATTTCTATGCAGTTTTTCTACATACTGTTTTGAAACAAATTCTCAAGAGATGCAGTGACTTTAAGCTGACCCAGCTGCAGTAACCTGCAAAGCTCTCTTGGAATGCAGAATGTTCTGGGATTCTGTCTGGTCAGAGCTTTGGCACCAGAACTATGGCAGCTTTTTGTGGGCAGGCAGCTTCCTCACATTTCTGTTATTGTATCCTCAAAGAGGTTACCATGGCGACTTGCATAAAAATGGCACTATGCCAGTCTGTAAGAGACAGAAAGTACATGGCGAGCTTGCCAGCATTTGTAGTAATCAAGTTTGTATAGATATCCAGTTTTACGCTACTTTTCTTGAGTGAAAATAAATGAAAGCAAGGGTACACAATGCCTTAAATAGGTCTTTTAAGGGCACTGGAAGTGTTATTTGCAACTTCATATTAATTGATTATAATCACAAGGTAAACTACACACATAGTTTTGTTAAAAAAAACATTGTTTTTTTTTAAATGTTTAAAATGTGGGGGCAAGATACCTTGACCTAAGAATACGTGACATAGTGCGTGTATTACGTAGATCCCCACTTACCCATAAATAAAACACAGACACCATTATGGGAATAAGAGAGGCCACAGCCATTTTTTGTAAGACAAATAACAGATAACAGAGGTGACTGCTCACGCCCATCAAGGGAGCCCACCTATGTGAGCCTTCCAGAAACCCGTGCCCAGGAGACCTCATAACCATATAGGTGTATACCAACACCATAAATCTGTTACCACCTAACGAGAGCAATCACCCCCGCCACCAGCTAGCCTATAGCGGCTAGCGCCGCCAACTAACAAAGGCAAGTGCTTCCACAAAGCAAAATTTTACATTTTGAGGCCCACCTCATTGAGATGCACCCCATTCTTTAAATAATACGAGGGAGCATCCGGGATTTCTAGATCAGAATGAATGATAACAAAAAAACCCAAGCGCCTAACAAAGGAAGCAAATATCTTGTTTAACTTGACGCAAGCACCTTCCTGGGTCTAAAGCTACCCTCCACTTTAAACAAGGGGCTATACCTGACCAAATGATCACCAGCCCAGGAAACAGCACCCACAGCCTCCGAAGATCAAACTTAATAATCCTAAAAAGATCCATAATGGAGCCCCCCCCCCCCCCCAGGTCATTACCCCCTAAATTAATTACATTCCAAACATTCTGGAATAAGCTACTATTTCCAAAAAACTATGCAACAAACCTGCAACCTGTAATGACCCAGTGGATGAAAGAACTAAATTTCTCGAAATATGAATAGTGATGTCCCGAACAGTGCACTTTTTGGTTCGCCCCCTATACTTTATCATTGAGGAAACTTTGAACATCATTTATTTATTTTATAATTTTTTGTGTGTAATCTATGCCTGCCTGCCAGCGTGGGTGTGTGACAGACTAACACCTAACAGCTTATATTGTGCTTTTTTTCACTACTCATACCTGGTGGTGTAACATACATTGAAAACAACCATTTTTTGTCTGTAATCTAATTTCAGTTCCCTGCCTGTGTCAGGCTCACAGTTTATATTGTGCTCAGTGACATAAAACAACACTTTTTTTACTGTAATAGATTGAATAGCAATTGCCTGCCTACAGGCGTGTGTGTGAAGCCTATTGCATCTACTCTGCCAACTTTTGCCAGTGCACAGTGATACATCATATCTGGTGCAACCGTAGTGTACAGTGACATAAAACAACACTTTTTTGACTGTAATCGATTGAATATCAGTTGTCTGCCTACAGGCGTGTGTGTGAGGCCTACAGTGCCTACTCTGCCAACTTTTGCCAGTGCACAGTGACACTCATATCTGGTGGCACCTTAGATTGCACGTGCAGTGCTCCAAATTTGAAGTGGGAGGACCGACCAAGCATCTTTTTCCATCTCCCTGTTCCAAAAATCAATGCCATATACACGTCCCCTAATAGTGGACGCAACAGGGATTAAACCGATAGGAATAGTGCTACTTAACAGTACACACCTTATAATAACGCAGACAGAGGCAACGCGTATAATCTTCCATGCTGTGCAGTGGAAGCCCCCAGACTCTGACCTGTGTATAATCTTCCATGCTGGGCAGTGGAAGCCCACAGACTCTGACCTGTGTATAATCTTCCATGCTGTGCAGTGGAAGCCCCCAGACTCTGACCTGTGTATAATCTTCCATGCTGTGCAGTGGAAGCCCCCAGACTCTGGGAGTCTGAAGAAGAGGAGTCAGAGGAGGAAGGTGGCTTTGAGGAGGTGGAAGCCCAAACACAGCTGGCGTCCCAGGGGGCTTGTTGTCACCTTTCGGGGACCTTTGGTGGCTGGGTGGAGGAATAGACCTTCAATGACATCAGTGAGGACAAGGAACGGGACATGGCTAGCTTGGTATCCAACCTTGTGCAAATGGGGAATTTGCGGTTGTGCAAAGGGACTGTTTGCGATGCATTAAACGGGGAGATTGGTCTGTTACTGTGAAGCGGGTGTAACCCTTACACTACCTGATCGATACAACATCATACCTGATGTTTTAAAGCATGTTATTCCAAAAAAATTAGGAATGTTAGGTGATTTATGCCCTTTATGGCTTAAAACCAGACTCTGCATCAACTATGTAATTTTCCGTGGGAGTTTTGCCATGGATCCCCCTCCGGCATGCCACAGTCCAGGTGTTAGTCCCCTTGAAACAACTTTCCCGTCACTATTGTGGCCAGAAAGAGTCCCTGTTGGTTTCTAAATTCGCCTGCCCATTAAAGTCTATGGGGTTCGCCGATGTTCGCCCGTTTGCGAACATTTGCTGGAAGATCGCGTTCGCTGTTTGCGAACCCACAATTTGATGTTCGCGACATCACTAAATATGAACAATACATGGTGCATCCCATTGGTAAGCGCAAGTCAGCGAAGTACTGGTTCTCTGCGCGCAATCCCAACAAAGAATGAGAAGATTTACTGACAGTAGACGAAAAGCAGTTTCAATGTCGACTTTTGCCAACAATGCTCCTTTACCTGCTTTCTTTACCAGATCTACCGCCTGTGAAAAAGAAGCATAAGTCACCGCCGTTGGGGTACTATCAATACCTTCATTGACCCATGAACCTTTTGGGTATGACAAATAATGGATCAAGTAAAAACAGCCTGGCTCCTTCTTAAGGACCAACCCCAATGGGGAAATTCTACGAACAACAAATGGGCAACTGCAGGACGCAGCTTGCCGTACTCCCTTAACTATGGCTGCATCCTTTCTACATGCACCGGTGTCCTCCCCCTTTTAAGCCGCTCCTTCTGGCCTTTGGGGCTTTGCTTTTTTGAAGCAAAAAAAAAAGCGGATGGTGCATGCCGCCTTTAGAACAATCATGCCGATAGTTACACGCCGCTACCCATTTGCACGCGCTCTCATTGAAAGAGAAGCAGCAACCTTTCTTAACCGATGATGATACCCCCAGTTTTAACCCGCCAGCAACCACGGGCCATAATGGAGTGGCGATCTTCAACCAACTCCTCATGTTCCTATCGTCCCACTGCATGTCACCGATATCTCTGGCGAAAGGTAAAATCATAATACCACCACACCAACACTCTGTAAGTTCAATGGATGCCATCTTTCTCATCCAAGTAACAAAAAAGCGTGAAGCAATATTATGCTCGCAAAAATCTGCAGCCAACTATCAAATGTTTTTGGTATTTTTCTGTGACGATTTTTCTCTCATCCCCCTCCTTCTTCGAAACTTCCTTCTTATCATCCAATTTGAACTCTAAGAAACTATCCAAAGGAAGTAGTGAATATAACTCAATAAACTTCCTATGCCAAATCCTCTCTTTTAAGCCCTGAGGGACATGTTCCCCAATAGGTCCAATAGTACAAAGGGAGGTCTTCTTAAGGACCGTATCAGCCACCTTGAACGCAGATGAAGAAGAGGCTGCAGACTGTTTACTGGGCTCACTAACCATACGGCTTGCTGAATCCTGTGTATTAGCCCCGCCAACACCTTACCCAGTAGCTGTGGATGCAACAATATCTATAGCATTGTGCTGAACTTGCTGAGGCCCTACACAAGCATTGCCCACCCCATTAGTTCTGCCCTGACCATCAAGCCTAGCAATAACATCTTTAAGCTCCTCAATTAATGTTATGATCAGTAGAAACCGCACCTGACAAACCCATTGCTTGCAGTATTCACTACGCCATAGTAGTCATCGCTGCACCATTCCTTGGAAGGCAAACTTCTGAATTGCCTAAAATGAGAGGGATAGGCCTCCCTACACTGTACACCCCGTCTATGCTGATCACACCTCTGCTGTTCTACCCCCCCCTGTGAGGTGATGTATGCCTGGTCCCATGTGTGCCTGGCATAGAACATGACCTTTCTCTAGCACTAGAAGCCCGCTGCCTACACAGCCAGACTGTGCGCCCTTCCCTCCTAGGTGACCTTGATCTCGACTTTTGCTGACGTCTAGACATATGCCGGCTTCTACCACCAGAGTAAGAGGGCAGTGGGATCATCTTGTGCACCTTCATCCCGTCTCCTTACTACTGGAGAATGGCACTCATGCCTGCTGTTATGTAATGGACTGTACCTTATACTATGAGAAGACCGTACTTCATGGGTCCCGTCCGAAGGATCCTTCATGGAACAAGGCACCAATTGACGGCGTTTCCTCCTAGCTACATTGTCATGCACCCCCCCCACCCCCAAGCAGTAAGGACCATCCTTCCAGCATCCTGCAAGAGCGCTCCTCTATTGCACCTTCCGTGATAGCACATCTCCCAGGGGAGACCCGCTGCCTTTTATGAATACCTATAGGGCATATAGGACAAGCAATCACATTACCCTCACTTAAATGTGTCTATCACCATATCTCTAAATCCACAGGCCTGCCTACTAAACCTACACCCAGCCCTAAAACATACCCCCCTCAACACACTGCCCTCCAAAACATAATATATGCATGCTACCCGCAACAGACCCAACTAAAACTCTTCCATATGATCTAAAATGGCATGTATGCCAACTAAATGCAAGCAAATAATTATCCCACCCCATAATACCCTAAATCTTCTAGATGGAATAAACCTACAGTACATACAAAGGGGCATGGGATGGGGGAGAGTAAATGGGCCCAGAAAGCATGGCCAAGGAAATAAATATAACATAGATATTCTCCCCATAACCTCACTAACTACAATAATCCCTACTGTCACAACCTACAATGATGATGGAGTCTAGAGGATCCTACTCCTCTTATCTCCTGTAGGTTTTAGACCTAAGTTTGGGTGGCTCCAGACCAATGGACAGAGCATAAGAGCATAAGTCCCTCTATTGGTAGTGTGCCTGGGAAACCTGGAAGGGAGTCAGAAACGATCTCCTCTACCAGCATATGCCCCTGGGTCAATAATACACCTGCACACAAAGTCTTGATGAAAATTATGAAACATGTTTTATTTCAGAACAGCATATTTAACCACATCACACAAGAATGGAGGAAGTGGCTACCGTTAGCCAGCCCCAAATTACCTCTGGACAATCATGAAGGGGAACTGTGTGTGAACCAATAGTCCCCTCCCAGGTCCGCCCACTAGGCGGGGCTAACTAATTAATTTGGGCTCTGAATCTCCAGGGCAAAGCATGCCTTGGCTCTCCTGTGCCCATGCTAGGAAGGCTGAGAAGCCTCAGGCCATCCCATTGTTTCTGGGTGCCTGCCTGTCTGCTCTCCAGCTGTGAGCTCCCCATTGTTAGTACTCTGCTGGACACTTAGCTAATGGGATTAACAGGCCTTTGGGAACAAAGTAGGCTTGGCTGTATTCAACGGGCTTCCCCTCTACAATATAATGACATACTAATATAATAACATACATTCATATTTACAAATATAACACACAATGTTTCACCCACATATAACCAATATATCCCATTAGATCCCCCACAGGATACTCATTACAATGAGCCTAAACATGGGAGGTATGTGAATATGCTAAGGGATAAACTTATAATACTTTATCCCCTAGACCACAACATAACAATATATCAATAACAAGTGGGCCCCAAACCTTTTCTTCCATGCGCCATGAACTTTGTCCAAACACAATATGGCCACTGGCTGATTCATGACACCTACCACCTGCTATAGCTACAAAAAAGGGGAGGTTAACATCCCCTGATAATACTAAACCTACGCCTACATAACTAATAGACATAAAACCATGATATACTGAACCATCTACCCCTTTTTTAAATTTTTTATTTATTTTATTTGCCCCCCAGCCTTCCTACTACCCCTACCCCTATAACTTTATTACCCTTATTACCCCCCCATGTAACCTGCTTGCTGGGTTTACTGGATGCCCACTTTGCGCTGCCCTGAGGCAGATAATCATTATATGTCTGCCCCTGCAAGGCCTCCCCTCATTGTCACACAGTATAAATACCTGGCAGTTTGCCAGCAGCATCTCTCTTACCAGGTCCCTCGCTGTGCGCCAAGTCCTCATGCTGCGGCCAGAGCTTCTTCCGAATATCCCTCCGCGCCGCCGGTGATGTGGCACGTCCTCTGCTCTCCAGCTGGAGGCCTCGACCTTCAAGACTTCTCCTCCTATCAGTGGTGCTGCTCCTCTCCCCTTCACCATGGGCCACTCCTCCAATGACCGGCCGGACCTCTTCTCTTCTAGTGGTGCAGGGGCTGCCTGAAGGGACTTCACTCTGTCCTTGTTATTCAAGATCACCATTGAGAAAGGCCAAGACTTGGCCAAAACGCGTCTGGTGGAATCAAATTTGATCTTTGTATCTTTTATTATAATTACATTATTTATTTTATTGCTGCTGCTATTTTACCTATTTTCACATATTGGTCCTATTTTTTCCTGATGTGAGAGGCTCCATGGATGGGTCATAATTAGATCCACCATTATAAGATTAGAGCAAACATTACATGAATTGTCATTTGTGCTGACCCTAAACTCACTGATATTGGAGCATCTTATGTGAGGCTTACTAACCTCAACAATAGATGTCTCAGTCTGGGGAGTGAGGTCTGGATCTGTGTGTGGACACTGAAGCACTAAGACAGTTTCTATTATTTGTTTTCTATCTTTAATTGTAAAATGTATATTGATATATTGGATATTGAACTATTTAGACACTAAACATCGGGCCGTCTGGATTAAAAACACCAAGCAACATCAGGACGACAGGACAATATCTGTGACATCTCATATATAATGTGAATTGAGATCATATTGAATGTGAGTGTAATGGTTTTAATTATTTGCTATAATAAACCTTGATGTACATATTTCACGATTGGTTTGGCTTTGTGCTTGTCCCTCCCACCCCTCCCACAACCGGGAAGAAGAAAGGACACTATTTGGAGAACTATATCATTCCAAAGTGAGACGATTTGCATTTAATTTCCATCACTTTCCCGCATAGTGGTTTTATTTGGTGTGACGATTGAATAACCTCAGATTAATATCCACTTTGCTCTTCTCTATCTATACCCTTCACTGCACGAGCCAACTTTATATATTCATTTGCACCGTCCTCTTGATATCACTTGTGGAGCACTATAGACATAGCAATCAATCCTTTTGGGAAGTTGCTTTTACTTATTTGTTTACATACTATTTTCATGGGTTGGCTGATATTCATACAGTGGGCAGTGTTCAGAGTATAATTTTATCAATCAAATCCACATATGTTATTCACACTACTGACTTGCCTGCAACATATTTTAAACATGTTAATATTTTGCTTTATGTATTTGCAGTTTAATTGCTATCTAAAAGTACTTAATTTTAATTTGAAATTATTTATATTTTAGTGGCTTTTAACTATATGTCTTTGTTGTATTTTATCAGTAGTTTGTTTTTTGGCAAAAAGTGCAAAAACTACAACCTTTTATTCTTACGTAATTTAATTTAAATACAATAATAATAAATAATTGAATATGTACTTTGTATGGAAACATTGTAGTCAAAGGATTACAAAAATCCAAACAGCTCTAAAAGAAAAAAATAAACTTAATCAAATAAAAAATGATAACATTATAGCAATAAAATTATTCTGCTTAAGCCATATACAATTAGTCCACGGGACGAGATATGTTCCTGAGAATGTCTTTAGGGTGGATTTGTATGTAACTCGAATTCTTGATGAATAATAATAATATTAACAATACTATAATGGCATATATTTGGTGATAATAATACAGTGTAAAACTGGAATAATAATACCCCTGTATTTTAATAAGGTACATAAACTATTGTGCTATTTTTTTAAATTCAAACAAACAGTTAAGTATGGGTCATCTGTAAATCGGGGACCTCCTGTATCTGTTAGATGTTCTCCCATAGCATAATTAAATACACATTTCAGATCTAACAAATTAAGCCTTAAGGGGATTCTGTGACAACTATGAATAGGAACTCAACCTCCCATGCATAATAATCCAAAGGTGTTGTGGTAAAAGGTAACATGCTCCAGAAAAACACTGACAGCCTTATTAAATTGCAATTCGGCCAATTGAATAGGGCTCTATTTAAGCACATAGCATATTTTTTTTACAGAAGTTTTTCAATAGTGATCTTCTATCCAAAAGCAATGTCTTAACTAACGAAAAACTTCTGTAAAAACAATATGCTATGTGCTTAAATAGAGCCCTATTCAATTGGCCGAATTGCAATTTAATAAGGCTGTAAAGTTTTAACCTTTCGCAGTCACTCAGAAAAAAGGCTTTAAAGGGGAGTCAATAAAACATTGTAAAAGATATTATCTGTGAATATTCACATTAATGACAGCATTAAATAGATAACAAGTTGGTCCTAGGCTAGCAGTCTTAGATGTAACCACAGTGAAATCATCTAGATTATTGGTCATTACAGCAATCAGCTCATTTGTAATAGTTAATTGGTGAAGCAATTGTGAGGCTGCATTATCCTGTACTCACAATAAACCAAAATAGGATATCACCCCCAGATATCAAAAAAACATGTGCCGTCAAACCAGTGGGAGGTTTATTGACCAAATAAAATGCAGCTGGAGCACACTAAGAAAGATCTACCGTACTTTGGGTAATCAAAAATCTTACAGTTGTTCTGGAGTGTGGCCATATTCTCAAAAGCACTATCCTTTTGATTCAATACCATAAACCACAAATAAAATGTAATTAATCTCAATGAGAAGAAATCAATCATAATTAATTTGCATTGACTTTAACAGTCCACCTTTTTTCTAACAATGGCTACCAAATACTGAGCATCCCTCCTAGCATTCCTTGGAAAGATACAATCCAAATTAAAATGGTCACGTCCATATCTATATTGTATATAATGTTACTGATAATGAGTTCACATTTCCCAAAAATATTTTACATAAAAAAATAAGACTATTTGGTCCCTTATCACACATGCTGTTTTCTTTTGAATACTGAGACTTTTAACCTATTAAACAGTGACTTCTTTATGTCTAAAAGTTCTACCAAAGCAACGTCACAACTTTACTAACTTCTCAACATATAAACCTCAACTAAAATTCCAAAAATGAAACATGTGGTGCTGGATAGACGAACAGACTTGTAATAGTAATATGCTCACCTCGGTTTACCTCAGTGTTTATGAGGTATTTAATCACAAGATTTGTATGGTGTTTTGTCGTCCATCAGTAACTGCTGCTCTTGATGGAGATACTGTTGTTTATGGATGAGCAACCAGTCTCATAGATGACTATATTGCTGGTTTTATAACTAACTTAAAAATAAGAATGGTATATACAGTACATACACACACCCTCGTTTTGTGATAGCAGCTCACAAACTGGTTGAGATAATGATAGGTTTGTTTATAAAACACAATCAAAAATGTTGGGGGAAATCAATATCCAAATCCAGGATCTAAATATATAAGTAGCAAAGTTATAAAAACAAATATTGTTTTTCAGATAAAAATCAATTGAGTTACGCCGGCAATTCCACAGCTGTATGGATATATATATATATATATATATATATATATATATATATATACTGTATATATATATATATATACATATATATATACATATGTACATGGATATTAAAGTGGACATGAATATAGGCATACTTATAAATACTTAGACTCAAATGTAATAGATACAAAACTATACATATATGTATATATATATATATATATATATATATATATATATACACACAAGTTTCTGCATTGCTATAGTTAATTAAGTTATAAGTGTGTGTATGATGGTATAAGTACATCCCAGTTTTTCCCATATGCATATTTGCACTTTTCATCTCCTATATGATAAGCCATTGCTTATAAAGGTGAGGTACATGGCCCATTAGAACAGATCTTGTGATTAAATACCTCATAAACACTGAGGTAAATCAAGGTGAGCATATTACTATTACAAGTCTATTCATCTATCTGGCACCACTTGGTAATCTACACTAGGAGAGCCTGTGCTTTTTCTCTACCCCGCCCCCCCCACTTATTATTTTTCAGTGGATAAAAAATAGAAACCTCTATCTCTATGGACTACAACTGATTAAAAAAGGGCATGCCCAAACTTGTTTTACCCATGAGAAGTCCAATTGCATATTTTGAGGTTTCAAAAGCATAATTGTTCTCACACAAAGTGTAAGTTGGAAAAATATCACATTTTGTAGTTTTACCACATATGGGGTTTTGTAGGATTTAGAAATATTTAATTGTGTAATACCTGGGCTAGTTTCGTTTTTTGACAATGAGGAAAAATTGAGTTTTTATGATAATAATATGTGCTGGCTAAAATTAGTTAAGAATAGTAGCTGGAAAGTAATGCAAAATAAAAAAGTAAAGGTTTATTTAGAAAATTCTGATATATAGTTTGGCAAACAGTTTGAAAAGCTTTCATTCTCCTGTGACTGATTATTGTATATTTTTTTAAACTACAGAAATCTTGGCTATCAAACCATCCAAAATTCTAGAAACATTTTCTTGGCTCATTTGCACATTTTTTGTAAAAAAAGTGTATTTAAAATGGTAACAGATTCCAAGAACTCAAAGATGATGTATCTTTTATTCAAGATAGGTAACTACCACATAAGATGCTGCTTTTAATGAAAATGATCTAAATAAATTATTACTTTAAAGATGTTGTTCCGTTAACTCTCACAATTAGAACACTTTTATTTATGGCTTCAGAGACATAACCCATATCTCTTTATAATATTCCTCCACCTCCATTTCCTTTTTATATCCTTACACAATGGTGTAGGAATGAAAGAAAATCTAGCGGGGGGGGGGGGGGGGGGGGGGCGATGGTTCGTAGATCCATAAGTGACCTAATTATATATATATATATATATATATATATATATATATACAACTATATTTATTTTTATTCTTTTTTATTCTTTGTTCTCTCTTTCTCTCAATTATCCCTTTCCTCTGTCGCCTCTCCTTTATCCTTTTATCTCTCTTTCTTTTTCACTATCGCTCTTATTATCTCTCTCTCTTCTCCCATTTCCTCACCCCTAACTCTCTTATGTGCCTTCTCTTCCCTTTCCCCTTTCTCTTTTTCCTCTTTCCTATACATTCTCTTTCTCCTTTCCTGTTTTTGCTCTCCATTCTCTATATCCTTCTGTCTTTTCACCCTTCTCTTTCCTTTCCCTTGTCTCTCTCCTTTTATGTCTTTGTTCTCCTTTCTCTCATCTCTCTCTTCTCCACTCTCATTTTCTCTCTCCTCTCCTTTCTATCTTTGTTCTCCATCTCTCTCTCTCCTTTAATTTCTCTTCTTCCTTCTGTCTGTCCTTTCCGTCTTTGCTCTCCTTCTCTCTCTCATTTTCTCTGTCCTCTCCTTTCTCTCGCCCCTATCTGTCTTTGCTCTGCTTTTCTTTCTCTTCTTTTCTCTCTACTCTCCATTTTCTCTCTCCCTTTCTTCCTGCTTTAACCAATTATTTGGCCAAGGCAGTGTAGCTTCTTTTTATTGCAGTGTCACAGCAACTGGTACCTCCTTTGTGTATACCAAAGAAAATGACTTATTTAGCTCACCTGCCTATCTCTTGGTTACTATTTATCCAGCAATGTACAAAATAATAAAAATGAATGCCAATACTGTTCTAGTCCATGTGGGTGACCTGATTTGTATTAACCCATTGATTACCGAGATCGATAGAACACCAAAATGAAACATAAAAGAAAGGAAAATGTTATTGCTGATTTGCGAGCTTGAGACTGTTGTGCAATTAATTCTAATGTCTTTCATCACTTTTCCCATCTTTAAAAATGAAGAATTTATTTTTGTATTTGCATTTACAGTGCTACAAACAGGTGTTTAACCCCTTGCGGGTGCTCTCTGGTACTGGTAGGATTTTCTTCTACATTTGCCATTTACGGATGTGAAAACATTTGCGGGTTTGAGGAATTGTAGCAATCGAATAGCAATTTGCGATTTTAACGATTGTAACTCTTGTGGGCTTGAAAGATCAAAGGCTTAGATGGGGTGTAAGTTACGGTTGTAACAACCGCAGGGATTTTCAGCCTGTAACCCATATATCGTTTGTGCCTCGCAAAAATACGACAATTGAATAGCAAATTAGTTTACAGGCTGCATTACGGGCTCCAGTAACCAACAATTGCTCAATTGAATCGAGGCCTTTATTTTTAGTCAATCAAATAGGAAGAGCTCGCCATACCCCTGATGACAGAGGTAGTAGAAGATATTCAGCTCTGCTTGATGGGAAAATAGATCAAAAGCAGATAATTTTTATTCTATTCTATATTAATATTAAACTGAACACTGTTGTTAAAAGCAACAAACATAGGAGCCTTGTTGGAAAATACACTACATTGTTCCTTTAAGGGCCCGCTTAAGGAAATGGTTTAATGCAGTATAGAATACTTGCACATACAAATAAAAGATGTAACTGTGATTATTTTTAATTTTTTTTGCGTTCTGAAAACATTTTGCCTGTTATCAATTTTAATTAATAAAAATTTAGAAAAAAATGTGACTGCAGTGGTCATTTAAAGATAATTCTTTAAGTTTTAAGGAGTTTTAATTATTTTTAATTTGCTGTAATATTCTACATGCTTTTCTTTTAGCAAACACTGCAATTTGGCACACTCTGAAAACCTTATACTTTGCTATAGTACAGTCCCTGTAAATGTTAGGTCAAGGCCTGTAGTGCTTAAAGTTTGCTTCTCTCTACTGCTGAAAATGCAATTCAGTTAGATGTCCCATAGGAAAAGAGACATTGGCATATAAGGTCACAAAATATTAACTTCTTTGGAGATTCTTCAGAGTGTAGAAAAAAAGATCTTAAACCATCTGAAAGTATATACAGCATATTTTACATTGCTTCTGAAAAACATCAGCTTGAGCAGACTGTCCTCATTTGCTCCGGGGAAGATCTGAAGCATAAAGCAGAAATATGTTCTTTAGACAGGTTAGTTATAAACTTACTGGGTGGAATGGATTGAGAGTTCAACATACTTAGTTATAGGAAAACTGATTATTCCAAATATGAATTGTATCAAACAGGCAACATTTTTTACAGTGTAAAAAAAAATAATACATCCTTTAATTTATTTCCATTGATATGAAATTATATTGCTGTGGAATCTAGCATTTCAGTTTCCTCTGATCAAATTCTTGTGGTGAGAGTTAACTTTGAATACAGAGAAAGCTTCTATATGCACAATAGAAATGTGGCAATGAAATCAGTCAGTGCTTTCAGTGGCACTAATTGAAAGCTCATCAGTTTAAGTATACACCATCTGGAGAAAGCAGTATGCAGAATCACACAATAAAGATTTATTGTATATTAAAGTAAAAAATATTTAAATGGGTTTGTTTTTTTATTTGATTTCTAAAAACACTTGCTCAAGTCTAGTTATTCATCACATATATAGTTGTCAGCAATACAGGTTGATGCTAATGTGCGAGCCCGCAGCAACTGCGGCCCTCGCTCATCGCTACATCCCACGGGACAGCCAGCACGGGTCACAACTGCAAGACCAGCTGTTTGCGGCCCGTAACCACAAGGCTTGCGGCACCACTTGCTTCTTGCCAGGGGAGAACTTGCGATGAGAGCCGGAGACGCTAATCGCGAGGCCCCCCGGCCTCGCAGCACCCCCAGTGCAGCACCCCCAGAGCCTCCCCGCTCCTTCCTCTCAACCCCTCTCTCCCCTCACTTACCTGCATTGCGCTGCTCCTGCTGCTGTCCATCGTGTCTTCTGTGTCGGGACCCGGCATATGCTAATGACGTGACGTCACATGCGCATATGCCGTGTCCCAAAGACCCGATGGACAGCAGCAGGAGTCCCAGGGTTCGCATCACCCTGTCCTCTCTCCCCTCATCCTCTCCCTCTCCTCATCCTCTCCCTCCCCTCATTATTATTATTATTATTATCGTTTATTTATAACGCGCCAACATATTCTGTAGCGCTGTACATAAGATAAGTTCAAGACAAAGATACATACAAATTAACACATAGTAAAACAAGGAGGGCCCTGTCTTTGAGTTTGGAATCCAGTGTCCATGGTGCTTTTCCCAAAACACCTTGTGGGATTGAAACTCGCAGACTTACATCTTAAAGGTATTGTGTGAGGGAAAGGAGGGAGAGAGATTTGAGAGTGTGTTAGGGTGAGAGGTGATACGCTTCTTTAAAGAGATGTGTTTTTAGAGAGGATTTGAATGATTTGAGGTTGGAGGATAGTCTGGTGGAGCGAGGCAAGGAGTTTCAGAGAATAGGGGCAGCACGAGAAAAGTCCTGAAGGCGAGAATGAGAAGAGGTGACAAGAGTTGTGGAAAGAAGAAGGTCATTAGCAGAGCGAAGAGGGCGTGTGGGGGAGTATTTGGAGATGAGACCAGAAAGGTATGGGGGAGTGCACTTGTTGAGGGCTTTGAAAGTAAGGGTCAGGATTTTAAATTTTATTCTGGAGGCTATGGGAAGCCAGTGGAGAGATTGACAGAGAGGTGATGCCGACACTGAACGTTGTGTACGGAAGACGAGTCTAGCAGAGGCATTCATAATGGATTGAAGTGGAGATAGTCGGGTGGTGGGGAGGCCAGCAAGAAGCGAGTTGCAGTAGTCCAGTCGAGAGATGATGAGAGAGTGTATAAGGATTTTAGTTGTGTCCTGTGTAAGAAAGTGGCAAATTCTGGAGATGTTTTTTAGATGAAGAAGACAAGATTTAGTTAGTGATTGTATGTGAGGGATGAAGGACAGGGCGGGGTCCAAAAGAACCCCAAGACAACGGGCTTGGGAGGAGGGGGTGATGATGTCATTGTTGACAGTAAGAGAGATGTGAGGAATTGAAGCTGTGGGAGAGGGAGGGAAGATTAGGAGTTCAGTTTTAGACATGTTGAGTTTGAGATGGTGGGTGGACATCCAAGAGGATATACTAGAGAGGCAGTTGGAGACATGTGTTAGAAGAGAGGGGGATAGATCTGGTGCTGAGAGGTAGATTTGGGTGTCATCTGCGTAGAGATGATATTGCAGCCCAAAAGAGTTTATAAGGGTACCAAGTGAGGAAGTGTAGATGGAGAAGAGGAGCGGGCCTAGTACAGATCCTTGTGGTACGCCAACAGACAGGGAGTAGGTAGAAGAAGAGGTGTCAGAGAAGGAGATACTGAATGATCGATTTTGTAGGTATGATGAGAACCACGAGAGAGCAGTGTCTCGAATACCGAGGGAGGAGAGGATATGGAGTAGAAGTGGATGGTCAACAGTGTCAAAGGCAGCAGAGAGATCTAGAAGAAGGAGAATAGAAAAGTGACCTTTTGACTTGGCAGTAAGCAGGTCATTGGTGACTTTAGTGAGAGCTGTCTCAGTGGAATGTTGGGGCCGAAAGCCGGATTGGAAGGTGTCAAGAAAGGAGTTAGAGGAGATAAAGCTGGTAAGGCGGGTATAGACGAGCCGCTCGAGCAGTTTGGAAGCCAAAGGAAGTAGAGAAATAGGGCGGTAGTTAGAAGCAATGTCAGAGTCAGATGAGAATTTTTTGAGGATGGGTGTAATTGTGGCGTGTTTTAGACAAGATGGAAACTTGCCGGTAGTTAGGGAAAGGTTGAAAATGTGTGTGAGAGCTGGGATTAGTGTGGTAGAGAGGGGAGTGATGAGCTGAGATGGAATAGGGTCCTGGGGACATGTAGTGAGGCGAGTGGATGATAGCAGGCTAGCGACTTCATCCTCTGTAGCTGGGGCAAAGCAGTTCAAAGTGGCTGTAGGATTGGAGGAGGGAGAAGAGTGGGTTAGGTTGGAAAGTTGAGACGGTAGAGTGAGTGAGCAACTGTGAGATGAGAGTTCATTGCGGATATTTTCGATTTTATGAATAAAATGGTTGGCAAAGTCTTCAGCTGTGAGAGAGGAAGGGATGGGAGGAGATGGTGGGTGGAGGAGAGTTTTGAACGTTGCGAACAGACGCTTTGGGTTAGAGGATTAACCACCCCCCTCCTCTCCCCTCACTTACTTGCATTGCGCTGCCCCTGCTGCTGTCCAGCACGTCTTCTGTGTTGGGACCTGGTATATGCTAATGACGTGACATGCGCGTCACGTCATCAGCATATGCCGGGTCACAAAGACCAGATGAACAGCAGCAGGAGTCCCAGGGCTTGCATCACCCCCTCCTCCCTCCCCTTATCCTCTCCCTCCACTCCTCCTCTCCCTCATCCTCTCCCTCCACTCATCCTCTCCTTCCCTCATCCTCCCTCCCCTCATCCTCCTCCTCCCTCCCTCCCCTCATCCTCCCTCCCTACCCCCTTTCCCCCTCTCCAATTAACCCCCCCTCCTCTCCCCTTACTTACCTGCATTGTGCTGCTCCTGCTGCTGTCCAGCGCGGCTTCTGTGTCGGGACCTGGTATATGCTAATGACGTGACGTTACATGCGCGTCAGGTCATTAGCATATGCCGGGTCCCAAAGATTAGGACACATTTTGTGTCAATATTTAAAAAAAATCATGCATGCCATAATTTGATGAACCATTGCCTAATTAAAAAGACATGGAACCACCAAAACTGCTGTGCACCATCAGACCAAGGACTGAAAATCATGTTGGAAGATTGTTGACATTTTTAACTGATCAAGAATTCTTAAACAATTGTTGCTTGTGTAGTATTTGCAGCCAGAAGCTGTAAACTGTATACATAATGAGCATACAAGTTTGGTCACATAGACCAAAGCTACAGAATATAGCTGGGTGGAGATAGTTTCTACAATGGTCTGCTGCCGAGTCTAGCAGTTAGAGCGTTCTCTGTGTCTTTTAGCAGTTTTAATATGGGAAGCAGTCATATTGGGTGATATTTCCTTTGATAACTCAGATGTGCACATGGATATCTTGCTCTCAATATATACTATCTTAGCAAACAAAAGTTGGAGCTGGACAAGCTTTAGACTAGAAACCAAACTGGCCTTCGCAGGTGTGGGAACTGGTTTGTCTTTGTGTGACATTTGCATTTGTAATTATAACTTTTTGATGTGCACTGCAGAATATGCCTGGTCATATACATAGTTATGTGTAATGCACATAGTATTACACAATGCAACCTAAATGTACTTTATTTTATTGGTAGATGTATCAAAACTAGGACCTCACTCCAGTCTCACATCCTGCCTGCTTTTTTCCCAGGTCCCATTCACAAAGTAAGCAGTGTCTACTGGAACTATTAGCATCCATAGTGTTATAGGTTCAAAAGGAAAAAGAGCTAAGGATGCCCAACTAAAGGAGAGAATCTTCATGAGGAAGAACTAGAGGGGGCCAGAGTCTATCTGAGGAGGAAGGGCCACTGATATCAAGAGTATGTGGACTAATTAGTAACACATTGTCTTTCAATGGTCCTTTATTCCAAAGGATACTCAAAAAGGCTTATGAGAGATTTTGGTGGCAATATAACTTCACCCAAGAGTGACACAGTTTTTAAGAAAGGTCTTCAATTTTCTTTGTATATGTTCCATACTAATATATATATATATATATATATATATATATATAAAGAGTGAGGTAGCCGTGAATGTCCAGTAATCTAGTTGAGTCATCAGAGTATTGCAGTGAATAGTGATACCTTTTTTATTAGACAAACGTATTCATATTAAAGCGACGAGCTTTCGAGAGATAATGCCTCTCTTTATCAAAAAGTGATACTGGTACAGATATGAACTAAAAACAGTAAACAGAAAGAGATGTAAGAAAAAAAAAATGGAAAAACAAGAGAAACAAAATTAATTGGCCAGAGTTAAGTGAGAAATAGACCAGCATTGTGAATAATTTCCTGATAGGTTAGTAAGTAAGCCTATAGATCAGGTTGTAGATAAGAACACAGCAGAGTAAAATAAAGAGCAATACATTTCAGCATAGCATGTAGCTTACAAAAACAGTAATAGAAGGGGGGAGGTACGTGCAATGTATGTGCTATAAGACATTAAGATAGTGGGCCAGAAAGCCTAAGTCGATGTTAATGCCCAAATCCTTTGTAATAAATGTTTTTATAATTTTTATTTCAAAAGTTTTCTGCTGTTAAATAGTTCTGAAATTCCCTCTGAGTACTTTTATTTTGAGGTTCTGGATGGAGTGATTCTCCTGGGTGAAATGGTGTCCAACTGGAGTACAGTAACTATCTTCATGGTGCTTTTTGATGGAGCTTCGGTGGAGATTCATTTGCATGTGTAGTCTCTGGCTGGTTTCCCCAATGTAGCACCCCCTTTCACATACAGTACATTGTATAATGTACACTACACTGGATGATGTACATGAATATGAGCCTCTGATGTTGTAGGTCTTGTTGTTTTGCGTGGCTGTGTCCTCTGTGCAGATGTGTTGGCATAGTTTGCAAACTAGCATAGCACTGGCATAGTCTCTGCAAACTATGCCAAAACATCTGCAATGAGGATGATTCAAATATATATATATATATATATATATATATATATATATATATATATATTAACTGGACTACCTGAATCTCATCTTACTGTGTTATTATTGCTTCCCAAGCAAATTTAACAATATTTGGTTGTCTTACCAAAGAAAAAGAAAATATCACAAGTGTTAACACAAGTGATAGTGTACATATCAATGTCAGTATTATACTCCACGCCTCTCTGAATTGTTTCTTATGAAACTTTGAGGAATTAATTTTCATGTCAATTTACTGGCTTATCGCCCATCATAATTTTGTGAAAATAGATTAATTTGTGCAATTTGTTTATACTCCTTTATTTGCATGTCTATATGCTGACTTCTATTTGTCTTTCTAATTACACAGCCCTACAATTGTAATTTGTAATATGGCCATGAAAATACTACGGAACAAACTATTTTTTTTATTATACATCTTATTCTATTACATATATGAATAAAATATGGGTATCAGAAAAAATGTTAAATATGATTGTTGTCATGAAATATTTGTCATGAAATGTGTTTTTTACAAACATCGGCCCCCATTTAATTGGCCGAATTTGAGATCCGGAGGGCCATAAGTAAGCTCACAGGCAAATTTGCTATTTGCTATTTTTACGGGCTCGGAACGACTTGCGAGTTACGGCCTTGAAAAAATGTCGGCCATCAAACTCGTAACTTACACCTTCCAGAATCCTTTGATCTCTCAAGGCCACAAGACTTCGGATCGATATTCAATTGACAAAATCGCTCAACACCGCAATCAAGCTCGCAAACGCTAAATGGCAACACAAATCTTACAAGTATCAAATAGGACCCACAAGGGTTTGCAGACCAGTTTTGAACATTGTAAATGACAGTATAAAGACACCAATACACTTTAAAACATGGGGAAAGCAATTGAAGGCATTATAATTACATGCACAATATTAAATATTGCAAATTAAAATATTTTATTTCCACATAGGTTGTAATGGTTAGGCATATCCCAATATGAAAAGTAATACTGATACATGCTGAAAGCTAATAAAGACACACTACCCCATTAAATTGCAACACTAATAAAAGAAGATGGCTGCAATATTAACCCTTCACACTCACAGATCCTTTAATGTGGAACCTAAAAATACAAAGATCATCTCATATATATTTCCCTCATCAAATCTACATTGGGACAACAAATGGTGGACAAATCACACCGCTACATGGCATATATCAAGTACCAGGGGAGCAAAAAGTAATGCATGGAGCCTCAAATTGCTTCACATGTGTATTCACACAGTGTTTCCCCCAAATCATAGTCTGTGTGGTGGTTCCTGGGGAGAGGTTTGACGAACACTGACCTGGGGGACATCTAATTCCTCTTTCTGAGCACTGGGCCTGGACCTTCATAAACCACGTGCCTCCTCCATCTATTACGTGCAGGAGGTCTTCGATTGAGGGGTGCATCCAACTGTGGTGGCAGCTGGGTAGCAGCTGTCATTGGTGGTAAGGTGTGAGCGGATGCTGTATCCTCTGTCTGAGGTGGCTGCTGTGTATCAACTGTCGTTGGCGGCAAGGTGTGAGTGGATGCTGTAGCCTCTGTCTGAGGTGGCTGCTGTGTATCAACTGTTGTTGGTGGTAAGGTGTGAGGTGAGGAGGCTGTAGGCTCTGGCTGCGCTGGTGCAGCATGTGGAACTGAAGGCTGGGGTGTCGGCATGTGGGCTTCAGCCAGCTGCACCATCCATGCCAGATGATGTGTCTGGGCTTGCATATACCTCTCCACTTCAAGATTATGCCTCCTCACCTCCCGAAATATTGATTATATGGTTGCCATCTGGCCCATGGCAATTTTGCTTTGATGGGCCAGCTGAGCTGTGAGCTGATGGAGAGCTCCAATGTCACGCTCATTATCCGAGCGGATGTGACTATATATGTGGCTCAAGGTGCCTCGTGCGGGGACGTGACTTCCGTCTCCAGATGATGGTATATCATGGATGCGTTGTGGGGAGGCCAGAGATGTACCCAGTAGGAATTGGGATGGTGTTGACGTTAGGGAATCGCTGGGGAATGGTGAAAGTACTGGCACTGGAGACAGAGGTACTGTCACTTGAGACAGAGGTAGTGGCACTGGAGACAGAGGTACTGGCACTTGAGATAGAGGTACTGGCACTGGAGACAGAGGTACTGGCACTGGAAACAGAGGTACTGGCACTTGAGACAGAGGTACTGGCACTTGAGGCAGTGTTGTGGGAACTTGACATGGTGCCAGATATGTGGATGCTGTTGTCCATGGTGTTGGCGCGGTCTGTTGGTGCATCATTAGCTGGGAAATCAACAGCTGTTGTAGAGGATTGGGGTCTGGCACACGCATATCCTAGATGTCAACAGGTGGCAGTAGTGGGCCTGTCGAGAGTGGTCCCCTGGAACTTGACATCCCTGCAGGTGGTAGTTTGCTCATTGAACCTGAGGGAACCGGAAAGGGCTGTGAACATGCCCATGAGGTTATGAGTGCCCAGGGGGTGATTCCCATGATGGCCCTGCTGCTGCTGCTACAGCCTCCTGAGAAGGGCCCAGGCCCTTCGCTTCCTCAACCACCACGTCCGGCGAGAATAGTGGTGCCTTTGGTGGAGACACAGCCTGGGTCTCCGCAAGTAGGGTACGCCTCCTGGGTACTGAAATGAGAGGACAATAGTATTTGAGTATTGATTCTGTTAACAATTGTTTGCTGTCTGTTTACATATCCCAGTCATAATGGTCACTTGTAATTGTCTGTGGTGATTGTTTCATGCAGATGAACATTGACCTGTATCATGATCATTGAGGATCCTGGCTGGGATCATTCCTGTTATGTGACTATGAATGCTGACAGCAGTAGATGGAGCTGCCGCTATTATATACACACACAATATATTCACCTTAAACACTAACCGAAAAGCCCTAGCCCTCGCCATAATCCTAAACCCTTACCTTAACCCCCACCCTAACCCACTAAATCTGCAGGACAATCTAATCGCCAGTAAAATGCAGCGATATCTAGAGGCGGCTCACTGCGACTGCTGCTACCAGCAGTCAAGGTCAGATAATAGGAAAGGTCCCATGGCTCATATCAGTCTATGTAATGCTGGTGCTGTGTGCCATCTGCAGTTAATTAGGACACATGCTCATCTGAATCTGCTGTGCAGTGTGTAAGACTGACCAATCTGTGACCAATGCCCAGCAACAGGTGTTAAAATGCTTATGAGACATGGTCCAGATAGGCTAGTACATAATACGCACATGCAGTCCCTCAGAATCTGTATCTGCATATGCTGCAGTGTGCACACCAATACATGTAAATTCATTGTGGATCTACAGCTGTACCTCGTTTAATGATGGGGATAGCTTCCAAGCAGTTGGAGTGTTAAGAGACACAGCTTTAAACGGTGCAGTGTAACATGGGGAAGATAGGGATGGGGGAACTCATTACAAAATATATACAATTGCAAATTATATTTATACTGTTTTGTTTATTAATAACTTTGAACAAACAGCAAACATAACACCAACACAAACTGCATTGGCAATTGCTATTCAGAATGGGTTTTGAATACAGGCATTGGATGTATGTCAGTTATCTATGTGTGTGGGGTTCACATGTGTGCATTTGAAGGGGTGATGGTGTATATGCTACTCACTTTGCAGGGTTTCCTGATAGCCAGTGTCCAACTGCCTGGAAGGCCCACTACTGCTGCTGACTGTATGGAATCCCTGATGGTCCGCTCCCATCCACCCATCCACAGTATGTTATATTTGGTGTTGGCCCACCACAAGTGCCATGGGCTGCTCTGACCTCCAATGACATCTTCTTCCTGACCTTTATCCTGATGTCATCGTATCAGTGTTTCCCCTGACTTCCTATCCCTGTTTGCAACCTCTAACTGCAGTCACCTCATCCCAGACACATGTCTTAGCACCAGCTGTCACATTCCTACCACCATGAAGGAGGGTTTCTGTCTCCTTGTTGGGATAATTCTGGGCCCTCTGTTTTTGCACAACCTGTTGCCCTGCCAACTGTGACGGGGGTTCCTGGCCTCCCTGTTCTCTCCCTGGAGCCTGCTCCTCATCCCCACTACCTCCCCCCCTGGGATCAGGCCCCTGACCCTCTGCACCTACATCTTGTGTGCCTACATCTGGGGGGAACATCCCTTCCTCTCTCCTGCTCTCTTCCACCTGTACCCCCTCCATGGCCTGTTGCCTCCTCTCCCTCTCTCCATACCTCTCCTCTCTCTCCTACTCTCCTCACTCTCCCCTTCTCCTCACTCTACCCCTCTGGTGTTCCCTTCTCTCTCCTCCTCTCTCTCTTCATTTTCCTCCTCCCCTTCTTTACCTTCCTATGATATCAGAAATAAAAATAAGGATAAAGAAATATAATATGTATGTGGATGTGTATGAGGTAAAACAAGAATGTGAGTGTTATGTGTAGTATAGTAATTGTATGGCGGGGAGGGTGGGGGGTATGGGTGCGCTGTGGCCTACCGCTATGTATAGCTATGTGTAGGTATTAATCTATGTGTGTGAATTATGTGATATCAATAATTATGTATGTTGTAAATAAAGGGTTAAATTATCTCATAGGTCAAAATATCAAAACTTACAATGTTCCTTCTCTCTCTCTCTCTCTCTCTCCAATGCTCAAAACCACACCAACGCTTAGACCTGTGTGTTTACTTGCTCAGTTACAGCACAGTCACAGATTTTCAAATTTTGCAGGCTTTTAAACCCTTTCTTGCGGCGTTGATTGGCGTCCTCTACTTATATCGGTTAATTGATCTGCTTTGGGATCGCGTGTTACAGCCTTGTACGAATTTGGCGCGTGTTTCGGATCGGAAACACAGAAGTGTTACTTGTGAAAACAGGCTTTACGCCCTTGAGGCTCAAGCTCATAACTCGTCACCTTCGGCAAGTGAATAGCATCGCAAACGGAGCGGAATGGGAGCCTGCAACTCAATCACAGACATGCGGCTGTCTGCGATCGAGTTACGGGCTAGGAACTGAATGTGGCCCATCATGTTTACAGAATATTTCAACGTTAACTGGCATATATTTTCAATAGCAACCATGAAAAACAGAAAAAAAATCAGTAAATCCTTGTTTACTTTTGTAAGCTGTTCGTTTTTTCCTTTTATGTGTTGATGTGTCTTCCTTCTGCAGGAATGAACAGTAAACACCCATCATGGCTGGATCCCATTTGCCTTGTGAAATCTTTCCCATTGCTCACTCCTGACTGCTCCTAGGATGTGAATACCAAAAGTGAATCTTTACAGACAACCGGCAGCCAAGATTTTACTAGGTTTTGGGAAAATCTTGAATGAGCTAATAGTAGGTTTCCTCTTTATGGATCCCCAAACTCTCTAGATAACCTGGACATGAATGAATTCCACATAACATGCTCTTTCAAATTACATTTTTCTTCAAAGTCAGTATCATTTAATAACGTCATACTCTGTGGATCAACAAAGATATCTACTTTGAGTTTGTCTTAGGTTTTGAAACTTGTACCCTTAGCTGGAAGATTCCACTCCTGAAGTCTTGAAGTAAAAGCTTATCTTGTTATTTTGATAGACACAGATCTCATAAAAGATCATTAAATTAATTGTATCAGGTGAGGTCCACTTACATTTTCTGGACTGTCTGTAGGGTCTGGGACAATTTCAGGTTCTGTGTATGGCTCAACATTTCTCTCTGATTTGGGTTTTCTGGAGGCTTGGGTTTGAGGAACTGGCCTTATAGCCAAAGGTACATTTTGGGTACTTGGTTGCTCTGTTTCTTTTTTGAAAAGCCTTCTGTTTTAGTCAAAATAAAAATAGCAATAATCAAAGGGATATATATATATATATATATATATATATATATATATATATATATTTATTTAAAATGTTCAAATATTTTTAGTAATTTATTATTATTAAAGAAACAGTTGGGGTTCTACATGAACATGTACATGTTGCACCAAGAAGCAAAAATAAAAAGTTTATATGAATCTTGTACAGATGCAGTTAGTAATAAAAAGTGTAACAGTAAAACATCCCGTTTAGGTGGGAGAATGCATCTAGGAAGATGGTAATAGGCAATGAGGGTATACTGTAGGTATGAGGAGACAGGTATGGGGTGGGACAAAAAAAAATTACAAATGAAAGGAGGGTTATAGACTCATTGCTGTGTCTTCATTCATATTGTAGGGCACACTCAGTTACCGCTGCAAGTGCAGGATGATAGAGAAGACCTTTAAATGGTAGGTTGCAAGCCTTGTCTCAGATAACTTGTCATAGAGCCTGGGTCCAGCTGTTAGTGTCTTGCAGTTTTATTATTGATGGTTGTATCAGAAGGTTATAATTGTTATGGTTAGCTCACCTGGTTGAGGAACTGCAGAGTTGTGTTTATCCAAGATGGAGCGATTGTATGTGGAATGCATGAGACGATGTTGACATTTACAGAGGGACAGGACAACACTTAATCTGTTCCAAACATTCAGGTGGGAATGTAGAAGTAATTGTGATAGTGCCACTGAACATCAAACTAAAGAGTGAAATTAGATTTGAACTCATTTTAATGCAAAAGGGGCACACAAGATTTAATTTCTATGTTAATATATTTTAAAGCCTTGCAATATACAGTATCTACTTTAAAAAAACGTGTTTCTTATTATAAAAGCATATACATAATTGTTTTCTTAAAAGTTACCTGCATGTAGGGGTTTCCATTTTATGTGATCATCTGCTTTACTTAAGGGATATCTAAGTTTCCTGGATTATGAAAGTATCTGATGGAAAAGAATCAGAAGTGTATGAAAAAAAATGTTTGCATGAAAAAATACCAAAATAAACATTTAAACACTTACCTTGAAGTTAGCAAAATCTATGGTAATTTCTGACAGTTTAAAATGAAGATTAAGACCCTCTCCAATTTGTTTTGGCCAATCCGGTTAGATGAAAGATTTGAGACATAGCACTATGTTAGTTGCTATGGTAACAGGCCACAGCATAGATAAGAAGTATGGATTAGTCATATACCAGCAGAGACAACACTACTCTTCTATTGGCTGTGGTGCTAAGCAGCCTGGGATATGTAGCAAAGGAGCCTGGGAAATGTAGTGTATAACTGACATGTGACAGGAAGCTGCAAGGAGGAAGCTGCAAGGAGATTGGCTGAGCTAGCAAGAGCAGGTAAATAGTGGGTTATCATTGGTCCCTGGATACTGCATGATGATTGAGTGGGGACTAGGAAGTTGTGTAGACAGCCCCTGGGGGTGTCAACATAATCATTAGAGGGATTTTTATATATGAATAAAATGTTTAATGAGATGTGCTTCATACACATAGACTGCTTTTTGCCTTCAGAGTGCAGAAAAGTATTAATCCAGCTCACTTAGATATTCCTTTAAGGGAGGCAGAATCCATGGAGAGAGCAGCCATACCTTAGCCTGCTGCACCCTGAATGGTTTAGAGCTGAAAACTATAGCAACATTGATAAGGCAGCTTGACAGGGATCTTCCCCTTAAACTGAGCATTCCGTTGGAAATTAGCATTTTAATATAAAAGCGATAAACACAGAGACATTTATATATATATATATATATATATATATATATATATATATATATATATATATATATATATATTAATAGTCTATCATATGTGTATAAGTGTTTAAAAAGTACATAGGTTTAGATATGAATATATCTATAGATAGATCTAACATTTTTTTAATTGCTTAAAAAGCAATTATTAAAGTTTATACATTTAAAATTTCCACAGTGTTAACAAAATATGACATGCATATTTAGGAGGCATATCCATAAGACAAAAAATATAATATCATCAAGAAATGTTTTAACAGACATAGATTAATTAAGTATTGTATATAAAATTAATTTCAAAAGTCTAGCATAAAAATATGTATCCAAGGTAAGTAGATCTGTCACTAATTGGGTGCTTACCATGAATAGTCTGCATATTCATTTACAGTTGTGAGTAATATCTGCAAGATGCGTTCTGCACAGGTATCAATCACAACTGCTTCCTATAAAGTATCGTGAATGCGCAGTTGCCCCGCAATTTGCATTTGTGAGTCGCAGGCACACAAAGTGAGCATGTTCTGCTCACATGCGGTGGGGGGAAGGAAAGAGAAAGGAGGCAGAGAGAGAGGTGGAGAGAGAGAGGGAGGGGTGAGAGAGAGAGAGAGAGAGAGCGACAGGGGATGAGAGGGGGTAGAAGAGGATGAGGGAGAGAAGGAAGATGATAGAGAGAGAAGGAGGGGGAGAGAGAGAAGGAGGGGAGAGAGGGTGGCAGAGAGTGAGGGGGAGAGAAAAGCAATCAGTCAGTCAGCAATTGCAAATTCAGACAGAGGGAGGGAGAGAGAAATGAGGCAGAGAGAGGGAGGGGTTGAAAGAGAGGGAGGGGTAGAGAGGAGGCAGAGAGAGAGGGAGAAAAATAGAGGGAGAGAGATAGAGGGACGAGGCAGAGAGAGAAGGCAGAGAGAGATGCAGCAGAGATGGATGGAGAGAGAGAGGAGGCAAGGAGTGAGTGAAAGAGAGAGAGTGAGAGAGAGAAGGAAGGGGAGAGAGGGAGGGTAAAGGAGAGAGGGATTGAGAGAGAGAGGAGGCAGAGAGGGAGGGAAAGAGAGAGGGAAGAGAGACAGAAGGAGCGGGAGAGTGAGGGACGGGGAGAAATAGAAGGTGGGAGAAAGGGAGGGGGAGAGAGAGGCCGCAGAGAGGGAGGGAAAGAGAGAGGGGGAGAGAGAGAAGGAGGGGGAGAGAAAGAGAGAAAAGGAGGAGAGAGAGGGAGGAAGGGGGAGAGAGGATGCCGAGAGGGAGGGGGGAAAAGAGGGTGAGAGAGAGGGATAGAGAGAAAGAGGAGGAGAGAAAGGGAGGGGAGAGAGAAAGAGTGGTGAGGGAGGGAGAGGGAGGAAGAGAGAGAGGAGGCAGAGAGAGAAAGTGAGGGAGAGAGAGAGGGGGGAGGGATGGAGAGCAAGGGAGGGAAGGGAGAGAGAGACAGATAACACACAGATTTCAGAGAGGGGGCACAGAGAGAGAGGGCACAAAGAGTGAGAGAGAGACAGAGCAAAGAGAGAGAGAGAGAGAGAGAGTACAGAGAGAGAGACAGATGGCTCACTCAGAGGGGGCACAGAGAGAGACAGAACATACAATTGAACAGACAACTGAATATGATACCGTCATTTATGATGGACAAGTTACTAGTCCATAAAAAAAAAAAATAATCTTAATGTGTTAATTGTCTGAAAGAGTGGGAGTGTCTATTTGTATCGACATTGATAATAATGCCTTGCGATTGGCACCTGCTAATTGTTGAAGTAACTGTTTATTACCTTTTAAAGTAATCTTAATTTCTCTTTATGTTACCAAATATCACTCATTCCGGCGTTAATTCAATAGTGATATTTTGCTTATTTATGTAATCATTTTTTATTTGACTCCACACCAATTGTACCTTGAGACATTCCCACAAACAGTGATATAAATGGGCCACCGGTGACTTGCATTGGGAATACATTTTTATTGTATATAATGGGCATAATATGTATATAGTAATATTTTCCTTGTGTTACATTTTCTAGTGACTACTTGTTATTAAAATTGCATATGTTGTTTCTCCTGGTATTTTGGGGTTGGATCACTTGAGTGAGACCAGACTGATATACCACATGCTATTTTTCCTGGTGAATGGCACAAGTGGCTAAAAGAGGTTGCACTCAGAGTGGGTTATCATGTTCATAGGCTAGTTTGTTCTCTGATTGAGCACCTCTATTTTTGTTGTTCCTTGTGCAAATAACCCTTAGGGCTTAATCTCCCAAAGAGTCAAATGGGGCTCCAGACGTGGACTTGTTACTGAATGTACCTTAGGAAGTTCAGCTACACCCTGCTGACAAGGCCCAAAAAAGACTGAAACATATGTCTGGGGTTTGCTGTGTCTCCTGTTTATGGTTTAATTGCCGGGTATTTTGGGGCTGAGACCAGACTGATATACTACAGGATATTTCTTCCTGTGAAGGGCACAAGTGAGCTAAAAGAGGTTGCTCTCAGAGTGTATTATCATGTCCATGGAACTAACCTTTTAAGGTTAGATAGTTCTTTTAGCATGTCTATTTTTGTTGCTGCTCATTATAATATTGTTAAATCTGTCTGATCTATAAAATAATATACTAAGGGATTTATTTGATTTATAAACTGTGTACAGCTTTACTGATTGAAATATGGTTACTGCTGCTCGGTTTGAAGTAGGATATTTGGAATCTATAATTAGAATTTATAAAAAAAATGAATATTTGTGAGGATTTGCAGCACAAGGGACACCAAACTGCAGCTTATGTGGCAAACGTTCAAATAACTTAGGGCTTCATTCTATTAATGGCCGTAAAATGGGCGCAAAGCTGCGATTCCTTGCGAGGGTGCTGCGGCCCCTCATAGCCCTACTTCTACATTGCTATTCAAATTAAAGGGGCTGGAGCACACCCCTTTCTACAGCAGATCGCAAGCCATGCAATCGGCTGTTAGCTTTGGCATGCTTGTACCTGATCAAGGGCGTTAGCTTGACAAACTAAAAAGTGGAAAATAAATTCAATGCAGCACTGTACAGCGCTGTAATTGATAGGGGACACATTGGGGGCCATGAGGATGACATCTAGCTGGCACATCGCCACTTGCCAATACTGTCATTTGTGTCCGCAGTCCACTGGGCTTGGAGATCAAGTTGCTGCCTTGGAGTTATTCCAAGCACTGGACTACAGACAGACCCCCATAAGCCTCCATCTAACCCCTTCACTTATTGGGGTCATTAAAGACCCCCATAAGACTCCATCTAACTCCATCACTCTTGGGGGTCATACAGACCCCCAGAAGCCTCCATCTAACCCCACCACTTATGGGGGTCTATACAGACCCCCACAAGCCTCCATCTAACCCCTTCACTTATGAGGCTCATACAGACCCCAGTAAGCCTATCTTTAACCCAATAAATCCTATAAGGGTCTATGGAGACCCTCATGGGACAATTAGAACATTAGTATTAACACCATAAGTGCTGTGATGGTCCTACAGGACCCTCATGACACTAAGTACAAACACTACACTGCACTATCTCCCCCAATAAAAGATAAATCTAAACTAACCTCCCTTTACCCCAACCTATTAACACCTATACTACCTACTTACTCTCTATTAAACCCCTCACCCCACTAATTACACAAAATAAAAAAAGGTAGGTTATAAAAAATAGAAGCATCACATTAGTCACACATACACAAATAAACACAACATAAATAAACAATAAACATTTTAAATTTAAAACTTACCTGTCAGCGATGTTCCCGTCTTCCTCCTCTTCTGCCCCAACTGGGTCCTTAAAGAATCTGCTTCGAGGACCTCCCCAACACTAATGAGGCTTCTAGGCCTTCTTCCTGTAAAAAAAACAGAATGGCACCTTCTGATTGGCTGAAACGGCTGTCAATCAAATTTCAGCCAATCAGAAGGTGCTTAGATGTGAGCCAATCAGAATGGGATACACCTCTATATCCCATTCTGATTGGCTGATGGACCTGTCAATTTTTTTAAACCAATCAGAAGGCACTATTGCCTTTAGCCAATCATAATGGGATACACCCCACGGAGTGATTGCCCGAAGGCATCTGCACCTTCTGATTGGCTGCAGTCTGATTGACGGTGAAAACAGCCAATCAGAAAATGCAGATGCTTGGAGCCAATTACAATGGGATACACCCCCACGGGGTGTATTTCATTCTGATTGGCTGAAGGGAATAGTGCCTTCTGATTGGCTGTTATCACCGTCAATCAGATAGAAGCCAATCAGAAGGTGCAGATGCCTTCAGCCAATCATCCCACGGGAGTGTATCCCATTCTGATTGGCTGAATCAATAGTGCCTTCTGATTGGTTTCAAATTTATTGACAGGTCCATCAGCAAATCAGAATGGAATATAGGGGTGTATTCTGATTGTCTCACACCTTGGCGCTTTCTGATTGGCTGAAATTTGATTGACAGACATTTCAGGCAATCAGACGGCGCCATTCCATTTTTTTTTAATGGGAGAAGGCCTAGAAGCCTCAGTAGCGTCGGGGAACTCCTCTAGGGAGGAGCCCATTCGTTTTTTTTACATTTTTTTTTCTAGCCCGGATTCTTTAAGGGCCCAGCTGGGGCAGAAGAGGAGGAGGAAAGGGACATCGTGGACAGGTAAGTTTTACATTTAAAATGTTTATTGTTTATTTATGTTGTGTTTATTTGTGTATATGTGACTAACGTGATGCTTCTTTTTTCCAGGGGTCGCCCTGGAGAAGATAAGAAGATGGATGTGGACATGCTGGAAAGGTAAGTTTGATAAAAATGGGTATTTATTCTATGTAGTGCTTAATTCTGTACTAATTTGATGTGTCTTTTTTTCCTAGAGGTGCGATCTGAAGAGACATCTGCAAAGGTAAGTGGTCTTATTTATTCCATTTTAGATTAGATTTAGGGTTTAATGAATTATAGAAAGGGGGAAATGTATTATAGATAGGGGTTATGTTATGTAGATAGGGGTAATGTTTAATAGATAGAGGGTAATGTTATGTAGATAGGGTTAATGTTTTATAGATAGGGGTTAATGTTATGTAGATAGGGTTAATGTTTAATAGATAGGTGGTAATATGTTGTAGTCAGGGGCATATGTAATGTAGATAGGGGGACATGTATTGTAGTAATAGTATATATTTATAATGTATATATTGATGTACTGTAACGTTATGTATATATGTGTATGTATTTTCTGTGCAAGTGTGTAATTCCTTTTTTATCTTTTGTAGTGGGGGGTTACATAGTTAGATAGTTACATAGTTACATAGTATTTAAGGTTAAAAAAAGACTTTCAGTCCATCAAGTTCAACCTTTTATGATATCCTCTGATCTGCAATATGCAGATTAACTATTAATTAATTAGTTGTTTTAAAAAAAAATAAAAAAATCAATTCCCTCCTGATCCCAGACACCGGTGACCGGGCTTCTCCCTGGATCAATACTGCCTCTCATTATCCATAATAACCCTGAGTTCCCCTTTGAATTAGAAATAAATCCAGTTCCCTTTTAAAGTTATCTATCGAATCCGCTGTCACCACCTTCTCTGGTAGAGAATTTCACAGATTAACCACCCTTACTGTGAAGAACCCTTTTCTTTCTTTAAGGGGGAATCTTTTTACTTCTAACCTCAAGGGAAGTTCTCTTGTCAGTTGAAAACCTCTTGGTACAAAAAGCTCCCTTGACAAATCTTTATACTGACCCTAGATGTATTTATATAAGGTAATCATATCTCCTCTTAGACGCCTTTTTTCTAGAGTAAATAAGTTTAATTTGGTTAGTCTTTCTTCATAACTTAGCCCGTCCATTCCCCTTATTAGTTTTGGGTTTGTAACATTCTTTTTTTATTTTTTGTAGTTGGGGGTTGTAATGTTATTTATTTATTTGTTGTAGTGGGGGGTTGTAATGTTTTTTTAATTTTTTGTAACTCAGCTTTTTTTGTGTGTGTAATTAGGGGGTGGGGGTTTAATAAGCGGTAGGCAAGTAGTGTAGGTGTTAATAGGTTGGGGTAGAGGGGGTTAGTTTAGATTTAGTGGTTTATTGGGGGGAATAGTCTAGTGTAGTGTTTATACTTAGTGTCATGAGGGTCTTGGAGGACCCTCATGGCAATTATTGGGTTAATATTAGGGTTCTAATTGTCCCATGAGGGTCTTCATAGACCCTTAAGTGACTGATTGGGTTAAAGAGAGGCTTATGGGGGTCTGTATAGACCCCCATAAATGATGCGGTTAGATGGAGGCTTATGGGGGTCTGTATAGACACCCATAAGGGATGGGATAAAATATGCCCAGTTAGGGTTATTAGATCCAGTTAGGGTTAAATATGTACAGTTAGGGTTAGATGGGCCCAGTTAGGGCTAGATAGGCCCAGTTAGGATTAAATAGGTACAGTTAGGGTTAAATAGGCCCAGTTAGGGTTAGATAGGCCAGGTAAGGTTTAAATAGATCTAGAGGGGTTAAATAGGCCCAGTTAGGTTTAAATAGGTACAATTAGGGATACATAGGCTTAGTTAAGGTTAGATAGGCCCAGTTAGGGTTAAATAAGTCTAGATGGGTTACATAGGCCCAGTTAGGTTTAAATATGTACAGTTAGGGTTAAATAGGGTTTAGTATGGGTTAATGGGGTATAGTTAGTGTTAAGGGGTTAATGTGGTATAGTTAGGGTAATAGTGTAGTCCTCTAGGACCTTCATGGCATTTGTAGGGTTAACCTAGGGGTTAATAGTGTCCTATAGGACTGAGGGGGTTAGTTTTAGTTTCATGGGGGTCTTTATTGACCCCCATGAGTGATGGGGTTAATTTTAGGTGGCTTGGGGGTAACCATTAGTGTGCCGCGGGCCCTTTAAGGACCCGCAGCGAAAGATTCAAACCCCCGCAATTCCCCGGGCTTGAATTTTATATTCAAGCCCGTGGCGGGAAATTTGAAATCCTGTAGATTCCTTGGGGGTTCCAATCAGTCACGATTAGGACCCTCTGCAGCAAGGCAAACGGTTTATGTGGGGAGCCTGCAGGGGTCCCGATCGGACCCCTGCATTATAAGGATGATGTAGGAACACTGTGGAGACACTGCAGGGGTCACAATCGGGTCATGATCAGGACCCCTGCAGCCAGTGGGGGGCTTAATTGGAGCAGCCGCAAGGGCTTTACAGCCCTTGCGACGGCTCCAGGGTGGAAGTAAGCTGCGGCCATTTTTGGCCGTTTTGCTGGCTTGGCAGAGGGGAGCATTTGAATAGGGTTTCATGCAGCTGAATCCCTTGTGGCCACTCAGCTCATACGGACCTCAATAGAATGAGGCCCTTAGAGTCTGCGTATACTAAGATACATGTGGCTATGAATTGCTTAACCTAGTTTATAAACCACATAATAGGAGATGTGTTTGATCTGCAACCTGTGAGAGAGGATTGCTAATTTAAATATATTCTCATTTTTATGAAATTGTTTTGGATGGATAAAAATAATCCCATTATGTAATATCTGTTCCTGTCCAAATCATCCGTCTGTTGGCCATGTGTGCACACAGAGACAAGAATTTACACCAACACAGAGTTCTGGTATAAAACTTCTTGTATTCTTCCCAACGAACGAACCAACGAGCGAACCCCCCCCCAATACAACATAGCAACTTATATAATATTAAGTTGATCAGATATAAGAATCGTACGACGCATTGTTAGACAGTTAGTGAGTTGTTGATTGGTTGACAAGGTAGGAAGGGTCCTTCCATATTTGGTCTCGGATGTGGATGTCATTATGGTCAGTTTATGTGAAGCTTCTGATTGGCTCTGGAAGGTGGCGGGGCTCATATCCTTATTTGTTCACGGATATGAATGTCATCTGGGAGCTCCCGGATATGATTCAGTAGCCATCTTATGACTCCCAGGATACAGTTCAGTCGACATCTTATGACTCCCAGGGTACAGCTCAGTAGCCATCTTAGGACTCTCAGGAAATAAAGAATAAAAGCAATTAGTGCCTTATCTTATGATATATTGTAAGGAAAGGAATGCAGCATGGACATAATATACATTTTCATGAATTTCGTCCACAACAGTCCCCCCTAAAATGCTATATTATGATACATACTACATTTATATTCCTTTCTTGTAGATATGACAGGTTAGATGTATTATATCTTCCTCCTCTAGAGAGTACTACATAAAATGTCTGTGTAAAGATATAGGTTTCTTCTTAATAAAACGTATTAATTAAGGTATAAAGTCATATAAACAGCATATAAATAGTAACAGTCCCCCCTAGAGACTATGTGTACAACTGTCCCTGTGGATGAGATGTATGAATGTAAGAAAGCCCTAGCACATCTGCACCAATGAACGCCCGTTCTTCTTTGTACGTTAGAGTTGCCATGGCTTGTCCATGACCCCTCTTGCCACTGTCATAGGCGAGTCAGATGCTATCCCTGACCCCTTGTTTCAGGAACATGTGGGACAAGGGGTTTATGTAGAACTTTCATTTCTAGACATAATAGACTGTAACATCTTATGTGACTCCTCACAGTCATCTTCATAAATTTCTTGGTGCACAAAGGTTGGTGTGACTCCAGTAACTGACTTCTTTAAATATATATATATATATTCGGACACAGGGGATAATACAGCAGGTAACAAATGCAATAATTATCAGTATTGAAAGAAAGACAACTCCAACCTGTGACAATACCTTCTGCCAGTTATTCATCCACCCAAACCATTTATCCCAATAATCTGTGGTTCCAGAATTCTCCTTTAATTCTTGTGCCAAGTTGTTTATTTCTTTAATGGCTAAAGTAATCTTACCGTTTGGACCCATATTATCAGGTATGTAGGTGCAGCAGTTGCCAGTGTCGGGGAGCATTTTACACTCCCCCCTTTTTAGCAAGGATCATGTCTAGTTCCATTCTATTCTGGATGGCCATGTGTGATGTGGCTTTTAATTGTTTTGCAACTCCTTGCAGAGCGTCTCTTGTGTAATCCACAAACCTTTGTTGGTTATAATATATATAATTGATTCAAGCAACATTTTTATTTACACCAATCATTGGTATCAGTGCTACTATCTGGTTTCGGGCCTTAAACTCATCAGGCACCCCCCTTGGGACTCTAATAGAGTCCATGTACACATGGGGGTCAAAGCTACCTTGTGGGGAAGACACCTTTCTTTTGTGTCTAGATGTTGTCAGTAGGGTGTGAGGTGAGGTATCAGTTTGGATCACGGACTGTTGTCAGTAGGGTGTGTGGTGAGGTATCAGTTTGTATAAGCACTATGTGCACTGGCATTATGACCTTTGTCAGGGAACACTCACCATACCAGATACCCTCTAGTCTTGATCTGAGCTTCATGTCCCCACATATCCAATATATGTCTCCCAATGTTTGTGTCCGCTCTGTAAACTGTGAAGCCAATACAATATATAATGCAGAACTCTTGCTTAAACCTCTTTAGGTTTTTCCGTTGAGGTGTACTCCTTGTTTAGCATGTGTAATTACCTGGGTATATGGTTATACCTTCACCTGGATGTAGATTGTCAGGTATAATGGGATACCTGTTTTCCCATTGTTCACAATCTAGATCTTTTAGTCTGGGTAGTTTTATAAAGACTTAAGAAACACTTTTCTTCCTTCGTAGTTACCATAAGTGGAACAGTGCCTAGGTGAGGCCTGGCACTTACACAAACATAACAATTAGTCTTATTATGTGACTCTATGTTATATTTCATTCATTCCAGCCATAAGTTGAGGTCTGTGAACCCAGTTTCATTTGTTAGGGTTCCTTCGTACGTAGGTTCACTGATATCAGTCATTTGGGGTAATGCCTGAGTGTGTTGTACTTGCAATAGTCTTCTGATATGAGTGGTGCATTTAGATCTCTGAACATAAATTTACCAATCCGTCCTTTTGCTTTTCCTCTAACCCAGCCACCCATTAGGTATGTACCTGCGTCTGTGGGTCTGGGCCACCCATTAGGTATGTACCTGCGTCTGTGGGTCTAGGGTTCTTGATAGTCAGAGTAAGTCCCATGTTAGCTCCAGTCTTGCCATTTGGCGAGCATTTGCCTGGCTTTATTAGAGTCATACGTTCAAGTAAAGGGCTTCCACTCAAATCTGTGCTATCTAAGGCACTCTGTGGTCTGTAGTCCCAAGCTGTATCAATGTTGCATCCTACAGCTTCCCAATGACTACAATCTTTTCCCCAAGTCTGGTCTGTAACACATATGTATATAGATGTGCTGTGAGTGTCTTCGTACAAGTTACATTGTTGAGTCACGCTTAGCTGTTGGCAACATACAACATGACAATAATCAAAGGACAATGTGATCATATGTGTTTTAGATGGATTGTACCAAAATATAATACCATCTTTCTTTTCACTAATGAATGCAGAAGGTTCTACTTTAGTTAAGAACAGACAGGAAAGGATATGTGTTATGATCATCATAATGTTGGCTGCTATGGGTCTGGTGCTGAAACTTTATTTTTGCAATGAGATGCGTGGATCCAAGTAGGCCGTCCTTCAAGTTTAACTGATGGTGCTGCAATTAGAACAACTTGAAAGGGACCATCATATCTGGATTCCAGAGGATTCTTTCTCACAAATCTCTTGACCAGGACCCAATCTCCAGGAAGTAGTTGATGAGTACCAGTGTCTACTTCCGGATCTGGAATAGAAGAAAACACTTGTGCATGTATTTTAGTCAGTGCTTGAGATAAAACAATCACATAATCAACAAATACATCAGATTTAAAATTCAATTGCTGAGGATAATAACACCCTAATCTAGAAGCAGACCCAAATAGGATCTCGTGAGGGGACAGAGAAAACTTCCCTCCAGGGGTGTAATTACCTTAACAGTACTATAGGGAGACTTTCTGGCCATGAGATACCAGTTTCTTGTGCTATTTCAGCTACTGGTTTTAACTTCACCATAACTGGTGAAACCCTAAGGTGTCCAACTTTGTTACAACACTTTATTGTTCTTGTTGGCTCTGTCTCCTCCTGCTCAGACGACACCATAATGTTTGTAGTCTCCTTATTACCTAGTGAGAACTCACGCCCTTTTTAGCAACTAATAACAAAGTCTCTAATGGCAACACCTTGTACTCAGGACGAGATGTTAATAAATTTTCCTGATGGATTCTCTTCAATCCTTCCACAAAGGCATCTGAGTCTCGTGTCTGGAATGATATATATTACCACTGACTGTTTTATCCTGTGTAATATCTGACAAATTAATAGCATGATTTGCTATTTCATCCGGAGCGCATGCTATTAATAACTCACAGAATTCTGTATCAGCGTTGCAGACAGGCATGTAGGAGTTAATTTACATGAGCATAGACTAGCAGGGAAGCCGCTCACAGAGAATCTAAAAATAACATCCTAAAGTAACGTTGCGTTTACTTTTTCTTTCGTATACTTCTTGTTCCATAGTAAAGCTTAATAAAACATTGAATGTCTCCTATACCTTCCTTTTAATAAAGATTATTATTACCAAGGAGTAGTGGATACAGGGCACTGACTCCAGCAGCGGTGGTATAGTAGGTGCTGTTTACCTTTAAGATGGGGTATAGGGGCGTGTCATAGTTCTAAAAGGGGGTTGGTCCTAAAGTTATAGTCCACTCCCATTTTTTCCTAAGTTGGGAGCCATGATGGGGCGGTGGCTATGTGTTAAGAGTTTCATTCCACAAACCACTATCTTGTAGCAAACTTTTGGTTCCCACCCAGAACCAGCCACCATTCTTCTGCCTGCAACCTCCCTTCTTCTCATTTCCCCTCAATGATACAGACAAACATTTTGCCACATAAAAAAACTAACACACACACAGAGAAGGGTGGGATGAGAAAAGGGGAGTAGTCTGTTATGCTTAATTGTGAGAAGGGGTGGGCCAAACCCCTAACACATCTTCTAAAAATGCAGACTAACCACCTCACTCTCCAAAGAGTAAAATATCGAGTTACAAACACACAGAAACTTCAGACAAAATATTTCAAAAGACATATACATATATATATACATATATATATATATATACATATATACTCACAAATACACAGAAATATGCAAACTGTTACATGCAATGTATTCAAACAAAATAATCTCCCATTACATTGCAGAATTTATGGAGATTCCTTCCTTGGATTAATAATCCAAAAACCCAACATACCTGTCTAAGATGTGTTCATTGACACCTCTGATGATTGTTACGTTGTTGTGTTTGTTACACAACCAATTCTCAGTCTGCATCATATATATACTGTACGTTTAAAATCCTAAGGTACTGTTTCCTTTGAGATACCTATTTGATGTGCGGTCTCAAAGTCTAACTCTGTGTATATATCTGACAAATTACTTTTTTTTTTTTTTTTTTTTTAAATCACCTCCCAGGACACACCTATTTTCACACAAACATTATTTCTTGTAAGCAAAATCTAACAACATCATGAAAACATGAACAGAAACATGACATTCACTTACTGTACAAAATTCATACGACCTTAAGCATTTGAAATAGAAAGATACGTCCTTAAAAGAATTAACGAGATGGGAGGAGGGAGTAAATTCTTTTCACAGACTGTGCTTTTTTTTTTTTGACCTTGAATTTCACACACACACACAGAAATCAGCTTGCAGCTTTTACAGGGAGAGAAATTATAAACTACATTTCTCATTAAAACATGCATCACAACAAGCAATTACAGATCACAGTGATATTTATCAATTTCTGCAGAACATTTCTGACTCTTAAAACATTGCAGTTCAAAATCTCACACCGTCGTGTGTTAAAATTGACGCCTTCAGAGAATTATCATGTTATCCGGACACAATAAATCGGTCCCTGAAGTCTGCATCCCACATACATGCTTTTACACCTTAAGTGTGTGTGATAGATATCTCCCGGGGTCATCACGTTACCAAGGCACGAACAGAATCACCCCAAAGAGATACTCGGCTATCCAACATGCATAGACCCTCCTAAAGAAAGGTATGCATATGTACGTCTATACGTACGGCTATTTCAGGGCTATAGTGTTATTCGGACACTACCCAATGTCCCTGAAACCTGCCGCACGCAAAAAAAACACGTATGTCTTTCAACACAATATCTAAGAAATCTCACTCGACCCACACTCTCAACAATCATACACAGGCAACAGATATTATTCAGTACAGATATTTCTTCAAGGTAGACCCTGGGCAAGCAATTTATCTGTACTTTTAGTGCCTTCAGTAGCAGCCCAAGACAAAGTGGCAGATCTATAGCAGCACTATTCACATATATGCAAGGTTTTAAAAACATTAAACCTTACCATATATCTGAGTTGAGTTGATCAGGCTCCTTTATGCCACGACAGACCGTCCCAAAGTCTTCCTTGTCTGCTATCTGTTGGTCACAACCCAGGGCCCCACGTTGGAGCGCCAATTGTTTTGGATGGATAAAAATAATTCCCATTATGTAATATCTGTTCCTGTCCAAATCATCCGTCTGTTGGCCATGTGTGCACACAGAGACAAGAATTTACACCAACACAGAGTTCTGGTATAAAACTTCTTGTATTCTTCCCAACGAACGAACCAACGAGCGAACCCCCCCCAATACAACATAGCAACTTATATAATATTAAGTTGATCAGATATAAGAATCGTACGACGCATTGTTAGACAGTTAGTGAGTTGTTGATTGGTTGACAAGGTAGGAAGGGTCCTTCCATATTTGGTCTCGGATGTTGATGTCATTATGGTCAGTTTATGTGAAGCTTCTGATTGGCTCTGGAAGGTGGCGGGGCTCATATCCTTATTTGGTCACGGATATGAATGTCATCTGGGAGCTGCCGGATATGATTCAGTAGCCATCTTATGACTCCCAGGGTACAGCTCAGTAGCCATCTTAGGACTCTCAGGAAATAAAGAATAAAAGCAATTAGTGCCTTATCTTATGATATATTGTAAGGAAAGGAATGCAGCATGGACATAATATACATTTTCATGAATTTCGTCCACAACAAAATAATGGCCAAAATGATCCTTGTAATATATACTTAATACTGTTCTAATGGAAAAAAAAAACTTGTATAGAGCTTGGAAATTTTATATAGCTAGAAACTTAAACTGTTTTTATGAGGATTGATATACACATTGATGGGAATATAGCATTAGCAAAGGAATCACAGATAATATATAAATATTGATAAATGCTGGCAATTTAATTTATCAAAGAAAGAATATACTTTTCATACCAAAATATATTAAATTTAACACAAATATTTTTTTACTTCACTAAGTTTATTAGATTGAAAATTCTGAGATAGAAAATAAAGTTTGCTTGACCATGCACTAGTATGTATGTTAAATTTGCACAAAAAAATTATAAAGACGTGGAGATCCCTCAACGCATCATTAAAGGATTTTGATTTTTTAAGGGAAAGTGTGAAAATGTAATATTAATAATGACAGACACACTATACAACTGAATTATTTTTGGGAGACGTTTAAGAAGTTTTTAGACAGGAAATTAATAGTTACTTTAATAAATAAAGGAAGAATGTACAAGGCATAATGAGATGTTAATGAGAAATGTATTATTGAATCTTATGTTTCTTATAAAACAGTTTAAATTATAAAACCAGATTAAATTAAAATAACCAAGGAAGATAGAGACAATTATTTAACAATTAAAACACAGAAGTCTTGGTTAAATATTTCAAAAGTGGCAATAAGATTCTGAAAATGTTGAATGTTTTTAAAAATAGGGGAAGTCCCAATTACATATTTAACATACAAACTTTCTTAATTAAAATGGTGTAATTATCTTTTATAAAGCTATAAAGATTGGGGTAGTTTTGCTTAGGTTCAGGTGCATCTCTGATGGTCGTTTGGAAGTGTATCAATTGAAAATAGGTCATAATACTATGGTTATGATAAATGATAGAACTATGATTGGTTAAAACATAGTGCTTGATGGTGGAGATGCCGAGAGTTAGCCTAATGGATAATTAAAACTACATTTCTCTTTTTTTTATTTTAATTTTTTTGGTAAGGAAATTTATATACAGATACCCAATTTATTTTATGTTTCTTTTGTTATTTTATGGATGTATATCTTATTTCTGTATAACTGATTGTATATTTCTCATTTTATGAGCGTTACCTCAATGCAGAAATGAAATGTATATACTATTGTCCTGCAGTTACAGATACACTGTACTTTTATGCTTATTTTGCTGTTTCATGGATGTGTATTTTTTTTATATAATTGAATATAAATTCCTTGTTTTGTAATCATCATGTGTAATGCTGATGGTATTGTTTCCTCTGTTTCAGAAATGTGCTTATGTCTGGCAATTTACATTTTAAGTACCTGTTAAACTCTTTTGAAAACTCTTAAATAAAAAATATATTATAAAAATATTATATTTGATCTTGTAGCGGCCTTTACTCGATTTTTTAATGAACATTCTGCAAACTGAGATTTCCATTCTAATACACTGATAAAAATCTGATAAAGATGTGATAAATGAATAAATGAATGAAAAATGTGTTCGGAATAATTTAGCTATATAATTTTAAATATCTGTTTCATTAAGCTGTTACATTCCTTGATAATACTTGATAACTACTTGATAATATTGGTGTTTGAAAATCTATAAGATCTTTTTTTAAATGTGGGGCTATTGGTAAAATATCAAAATATGAGACTATATTCATTTTAACTTCCTGACCTTATGCTATGTTTTATACAGTATGCTGACTATATAAGACTATTTGGTTTACATTTGTTATCATATTTTTGGTAGATGTAATAATGCTGATAAGGCAATATCTGAACAAAAAGTGCTGTTCAATTAGTGATAGGATAAAATTGGATTGTGAAGTAATGCAATCTGCAGAGTGATGATATAATGCAACTGAGCTATATTTTTACTGTTTGGAAGGTTAACTCCACTTTTAGAGATAGGCTTATTCAAAGTTCTTATTGTTATCCTAGGTTTTTTATTCTGCAGATTTTTAAGAGGGTATTGTTAGGGATAAGTACCATGGGGGTCTATAAAGATCTCTGTGGTTGAAGTTAGGGTGCCATAGAGGTCTGGTTTAGGTGCCATAGGGACTCCCATGATTCTAGAATAGTATACCATGGTGGTCCATTGGGACCCATGTGGAATGTGGGTTCATTTTAGTTGCCATGAGGGTTTATAAGGACCCCATCATACATTAAGATAATTTGTGGAAGCATAACACTAATCTAATAATCAAATATGGCAAAGTATTATAATAATAATTAACTTAATTACTACCCCTCTATTAATTATATTCATGACTTTACACTGTTTAAGTGTGAGATGGGGACTGTAAGACAATACACATTAAAATATATTTTTTCTACAAACTAGCTTTATGACTCTTTCCCTAAGCGTGTGGAAGTATGTTGCCATGCTAGAGGTGGAGGATTAAGTAACTGAGGCAGGTTTTTTAATGAGTAATAAAGTATAGGCAAAGCTGTGTATAAAAATGACATTCCCCCCAAATCTCCAATCTTTATAAGGACTATGAAGTAGACTGGTTAAAGAGCACTGCAGTACAAGGAAAAGAGACACTACATTTTTGTTTATTATTACAGGAATCCATTTTGTGTTTGTTACATCAAAAAGATGTAGCTTTTGGCTATCAGTGATAAGAATGTGGGGAATGAGGGAACAGAGAGTCATTTTAAAGATAATTGGATAAGACTGAAATAGACACAACTCCCATTCCCTCTCACTGGCCCAGAAGTAGACAATTTGCATCATTCACTGCAACAATAGTGCTGCAGAAATGTAAACACCCCTCTCACACATACAAATCCCACCAGTGTATTATGGATCGCTCCAGGGTACTGTAGAGGCATCAAATTTATTTTTCTAATTAAACTTTGCTATAGCAAATGGCCATACTATTCTATTCATTGCTAGGATATGCTAATTAATTTTAAAGCTGAATAGTTTTATTTAACATAACCAAATAAAATCATATCATAGACATATTTGACATTATACAAAGGAAGCATACATCCTTATGCATTTTGTACACTACTGTGCTTACTGCTGCCATATCTAAACGCATGGTAACCCCAGTCTCCCCCAATGAGGCATTTCATAGAATTTCCACTGGCCAAGAAATTTTCAGACCACTTTTCTTGGGGAGGATTTATTCATGGAGCTCACACGAAATGTCAAGAGAACTTGGGTGCGTTGCCCCCAGAAAAATGTTTAATAAAGCCAAGTCAGTGCCCACTCCCTGTATTTTCATCCCTAGCTCCTATTTACACAGAAATTACAGAGGTATTACATTAAGTTCCAGCTCCTCAGTCTCAGTTTTGGTCTCTTAACATTGATTGTAAGGTAGTAATTTTCAGAAGCAAGTTAAATCTCATTAAAATTATTTATTGCAGAACAATACAGCTGTGAATGATGAATGTGTAACCTTTGTTAAATATAAACCCTTGTTTAACAAGAGGTACTGTTGTAATGGTAATTATCTTAAGCAAATACCTTTAATGGTAATTATCCCGGGCTTTATTTAATTGAAAACAGGTTATTTGAGTGTCATTCATTTTGAAGCCTTGCAAAACTTTTGATAGTTTACACTGGTAATTTTATAAGCCTTAGAGACACACAATTTCACATAGATTTGTTTTCATGCATTAATGATAAACTATGTTTTCCAACATTTTATGTAAATGGAGGAGCATTATTCTGAGGGAAGTATATTTTTGATAGCATTTTTCCTGGGTAAATCTTGTTATTACCATGAACAAACAAACAAATACAAAAAAAAAAAAAAACTAGAACTGATTTAAAAATGGAATTATAGACAACAATAGATAATGGGGTATATTCCCTCACTATAGGCTATATTAGGTTGTGAAACCTAATATATAATATTCTTCTAATTTTTAATTTACAGTTATTTATCAGCCATCATCTGCACATCTTTAACGCCTTAGCGGTAATCCCGAGCGTGGCTCAAGGTTAATGTTCAGTACCTAAAGCGACAAAACGGGATCGGGATCACACGCATCTGTCTTCCGGTTTCCCTTCCCTGTGTGTGTAGGCGATGCAGGGGGGCGGAACAGGGGCACCGATGTAGCCAGACTGCCAATGAGGTTAAAGGACCACAGTAGTCATATTTTTTAAATGTGTAACTTTTTAAAATAGGCATCATTAAATATTTTTTTTTTTAAATTTCTAAAAACATTTTGCTCATTATAATGTTTTCTTTAGTTATTTAAAATAATTTACACAGTAGTCCCTTGAATTACCTTCATTTCTATTTTATCAGAAACCACAAGGTAAAGATATTTATAACTCACAGGTTTTTATTAAAATAGGAATCAGGTAGCGACAGATGAATATAAGGTGGTCTGAACATCTATATCTAAAATATAAATGGCACGTATTTTAAGTTCCACATGCAAATTGATAAATTCCTCTTCAGGCTAATTGCAGAACATTTGCTATTCACTAAATCAAAATAAAATAGTGGATGGAGTTTTAGGTTTTTAGGAGTTTTTGGTTTAAGCAGTGTAACTTCATGCAAATAAATACATTTTAGTTAAAAGTTTGAAGGGGCTGTTGTGGTAAACTAATCTTTCACATTTCCCTGCTGCCAGTCTTAGTGACTTTACTCCAATGCAATTACAAATTATTAGCAAAATGTCCACTAATAAAAAGTCTCATTGCTGATTTTTTTACCAAACCTGAAGAAATAGTAGAATAACGATATATGATGGTTGATATAATATTGGACTCCATTGGCACCTAACATAACCTCCCTACGGACCCCCATAGCACACATATCTACTACCATAGTGGTCCTTATGGACCCCGATGGTCCTTATTCCCACATGGGGAACCACAAGAACCCCATAGTCCCTAACAGAACCTTCAAATAAAATATTTTATATGATAAAATCAAATGAATTACATTAAAATAAAACGTACAGAAATTTTATTTTACAGTAAAATAAAAAAATTACGATTAAAATAATAAAATACAAATAAAACATAAAAACTACATACAGTAAAAAGGTTACGCCTGTAGGGAAATCCTACTTACCCACCCTTTTCAGTCCTCTTAAGCCCTTAGGTCCTCTTGTTTTTTGCTTGAAGATCCTTGATCCTCATCTTTGACTCACGGAAAAGGCCTCCTCTTAAAAAACTATGTTGCTCTAAAGCAAATAAAACAACTTAACTAATGGACATCCTCCTCCAAGGAGATCACCAGCAAACTAAAAGCTTTCTGACTGTGCCTTTGCCTTATATACCATTTGTATGGCTTCTGATTGGCTCATATATGTGTCAATCATATTTCAGCCAATCAGAATCCAGTATTTGAATTGCTCCTGTCCCATTTCTCAATGGCTAAAAGTCCCATTCTTTGATCTGACTGGTTAGTTTATCGCCATTCAGAGCGATCTATTTCCCCCTGCTCTGATTCATTGAAATGACAGCCAATCAGAATAGGGCTTCATTGTAATGTGAACAATATGTTATTGGGAAAGAGCCGCCAGTCATAGAATAGATTGTGAAGATTATTTTGATAGATTTTCAGCCATAATTTTGTACACAGTTATTGTATGGCAGGTAAGTCTACAAGGAATGATTCTGCTCTTATATTTCACAATGTGCTTCAGTCAATGTAACCACAGCTTACATTGTGAATTGTATTCTTTAAGCATACATTTTTGTGTCTTATAGTAACTGTGAAGTTTTTTTCTTTTTACTATGATAATATATTTCTAAAGGAGAAAGAGTTGCAAACTACATCAACATGATAAGTGAATTTTAATTAAAAGTAAAATAAATGTATCCTGAAGGCATGATGCAAAATTAATATGTCTAGACTTTTCATATGACTAATCAAATCAAAACAGTTACAGAAGCATTATTATATATACTAAAAATCAAAGCTAAGGAGAAGTGTTATTTGGGCTTAATGGTTAATATTAACCCATATATGTGCATTATGGGGGTTATTATATACAAATAATTAAGCATAGATAAATCTTTATACAATCTTCTAACAATATTTGGTAAGCACATGACTAATGTTTATTCTCTTTATATAACTGTTGCTTGAGATATGTGGCAGAATTTATTGAGCTCCTTCAATTGTGTATTTGTTACTGATGTAGTCATTTAAGGGCCATTTTGATTATATATTTAAATATATACTATTTGCAAGAACTACACTTATAAAGAAAGAATATAATTTTAGAATAGAAAATAAAATAATACAGACTGTCATATATTATGATTTACAAGCCATTCTGCTGCTGACATTTTGCTTACTAGAAATTAACTTCCTAAGTTGGAGGAGAGAGTTTGATTGCACAAGATGTTCTATCTATACAATGGGAATGGGGCATCTATAAATTACACAGTTTAGAAAGTAAAAGTTAATGAGTTTAACTATTTAAAATATACAATCAAATAAAAATGAATGATCAATTAAAAGACCACTGTACTGCATTTACCAGTAAAGCTTATAAGGCTACTAATACAGCATGAAGTTTCAAATTAATAAAACAATTAAAGGTATGTACAAGTGAGTTGTGTTATTAATGCAGAATTAGTAGTGTATGAAAAAAAAGGTTGCATGAAAAAATACTAAATTAAACATTTAAACAGTTACCCTAAAGTTTGTTGAATTTCTTGCATTTGCAAACTGTTTTCTGTCAATGTTGACACCCCATGAAAATCCCAGCGAAAATTAGCAAGCATAATACATTGTATATTTTTGGTCTGTGAATTGCGCTGCAGCTTTCCTTTAGATTTCTGTAATACCCAGAACAAGGTCTGTGTCCCTTCTTTCACTGATTGTTTTATCTACATCCCAGGTGAAACTTCTCCCAGCCCCAGTGATTTACCCCATCACCTCCCCCACCCCCAGTGAATTGCCCCAGTGAGCTCTCACAGCCCAAGTGAATTGCCCCATCACTGCTACAAGCCCCAGTGAATTGTCCCATTATTTCCCCCAGCCCCAGTGAATTGCCCCTGAGATCTCTCCAAGCCCCAGTGAATTGCTTTATTACCTCCCCCAGCCCCAGTGAATTGCCACTGAGATCTCTCCAAGCCCAAGTAATGAGACACATGAACAGAAAACGTTGCAGGACCATAAATCAAGCATAAATGCTCATTCGCCTAAAAGACAAATTAGAATAGGAAGAAGCTGAAATGTTTGATTTCAGCACAATTATAATTTGTCAGAATTTATCAAGGAGAGGGTGTATGTCTAAAGAACAACCATGTAACCGCTCAAGCATTTTTACTTGAATGTCGATTTATGGTCCTTTAAGGACCCTGTGTAGAAGCCACATCTAGCTGGCTGCATACAGCATTGCTGATTGGCTGCAAAAGCCTTACATGCTTACATGGAAAGGGTAAACTTTTACAAAAATGAACCCTCTCAGGTCCTGGGGGTGTAAACATCACCTGCAACAGTTTATTTTTTTGTAATACAAAGCTAAAAAAACAAAGTGCATGTAAATAAATGTAATCATACACTACTAATAGTTTTTAAGCTGTTTTTCCCTCACATTTCTGCATTCCTGTGTCTATAAGTTGTGTCGTTCTGTATGTGGGCTAAATTATTATGGAGTTTGGAAGCAGTCTTGGCTGATGTCACTGGCCTTGACCCATTACCTCAGTAGTCTCCATTGCCTACACAGAGGAAACAGCCCTATTGTAAAATGTTGCAGAAAAGGGACTGGTCAGACTTTATTTTTAGCCCAGCACACAGGCAGAGCTGGCCATGTCCCTGATGACAAAGGTAGAAAACAGTTTAAAAGCTAACAAAAAGTTTTACATTTTATTTATTTTAAACTGCATACTGCTTCAATAACATTTGCCCAGCAAACACATATATGCACTTTACTTGTAAATGCACTACCATAGTTCTTTAAAAGTTTCAACAACATTAATCAAAATTATTTGATTAAATGTGATCATTGAAAGCTTTAGGTTTTTGTAAAAAATAATACCATAAAAGCTAAAAAGCTGACATGCTCCAGTAGTTCCTTAAGATCTTGTGCCAAGCTTGGTAATTGATTAAGTTAATATCAGTATGTTGTAAACAAATACTGAGATAAGGGTGGATTTATTATCTCTCACAATATCTTAAAATAATATGGTGCTTCCACTGGGCTCACAGAACTTATAGGGCCACTGTATTCCACAGATTTCTAGCATGCATTTAAAACATCACAGTTTTAATATTATAGAAAGTTTTAGAATGAGAAATAATTGATCTATAGAGTAAACATGTGACATGTTTTTCTTTTCCATTGCCCTGGTCTGTTACAGGAAATAGAGGGACAGTGAGCCTTATGAGTGTCTGAAATACATCATATTTTGCCTGTCATTGCCAATGGTTTTAATGGACAAGTCATAAAGCTGTTTTTTAATTAGAGAACAAGTTAACATGTTTGATGTTTCTGCTCCATACATGTATTAGATGAGCATTTACATCTCAAGAGAGCTATGGTGCATTGAATGATGCAAGGGGTCTGCGGTCTGCTTCTGGGCCAGTGAAGATAAAGAGGTTTGGTGTAAATTTAAATATTATCCTATTATCAAACAAAGGCCCTTCTTCCTTACTCCTCCACTGATAACTACAAACAAATATGCCCATCTTCCAGTTCTCAGGATGTGATGTAACAAACACTAAATGGATTCACGTGCTCATAGTGACTTAAAAAATTCAGATTTTCTCATCAAAGCTTTTATGGCTTACACAAACTGCTAATATTGTTAGTTTGGTACATACATGACACAAGTGTCTATTTCCTTTCAGTGGTTCCTTTAATGTAGACCATATTAGGAAAAAGCATCCTTGTTTACACTTCCTATTATATCACCAGTAAGATGAAGGTGGATTAAACACATTTTCAATAGAGAATAATTGTTAGTAATCCAGATATAAAATAAATTATATACTGACATTTACATACATTTTCAGTAGACTAAAACTATACATTCCCAATATGTAGCCTGGTAATGCATGAATAATGTTATCTCAGTTGAAAGTGTTCACTTCCTTTCAGCAGTACTCATCCCAATTAGAGAGGTGGGCAGGGATACTGCAACAGTAAGAAATGATGTAAAACTGTGTTTTTAAATTATATTTTCTGGCTAAAGATGTGCTTTGCTTCTGTAAGCATATGTATTTTTTAATTAATGGTGAACCAAAAAATAGATTTTACATGAAAAGTGCTTACACCTGCTATTTAACAAATACAATTATTTACAATTATTTAAAGAAGCTTTGTTCAACATAATTTCAAAGTTCAGCTTTAACTTAGTTGCTGCTGGTCTCCTTCCACCAGGTGAATGGGGGGAGGTGACATAGACTAATGCCTCATCCATGTCCAATTCCACTTTGGTGAACTTATAAAGGTGGAGAACGAGGCCTTCATTCAATTGCAATTTGACCAATTGAATAGGGCTCTAAATAAGCACATAACATATTTTTTTAAGAAGTATTTAGTTATTAAACATCTATCCAAAAGCAAGGTTTTCACTAACTAAAAACGTCTTTAAAAAATATATGTTATGTGCTTATTTAGAGCCCTATTCAATTGGCCAAATCGCAATTGAATGAGGCCCAGAGAACTCAATTGGATGATGATACTCAAATTTTGAAAGTGAACATTGCCATCATAAATCATTAAATATGAATTTTATTACAGGTCAATGCATAATTAAAACAACTACTGTAGCTCCTCTTTTACAGTAGTACTATGCATAAGTCACGCCGAAAGGTTCTTCCTCTCTGCTACTAACTTTTAGGCCTCATTCAATTGCGTTTCAGCCAATTGAATAGGGCTCTATATAAGCATAGAGCATATTTTTTTTACAGAAGTTTTAAGTTAGTGAAGACCTTGCATTTGGATAGAAGTTCACTAACTAAAACTTCTGTTAAAAAAAATACGCTCTGTGCTTATATAGACCCGTATGCAATTGGCCAAATCGCAATTGAATGAGGCCCTTTATCTCACGTGATTATCTTACACAGTTGATGTGGGGGTTACATAACAGGAGCATGCTCAGTTGGTGTAGATTACAACAATGATACATATTTTAAAAGTCTATGAGACTCATTCCATTTGGGGCTCGGAACTCCATCGCAGACCGCCAAATGCCTGCGATTCAGTTGAGTGCTCCTGTTGCTCTACTTTTGCCATGCTATTCATTTGGCGGGGCCTGCAAGTTAGGGGCCGTTTGCGAAAATCGGAAACCATTGCTGTCGGACGTAGCATTTGCGGGCTTGAACAAGTTACGGGAGCAAGCCTGTAACTCCCGATGCAGGAATAGCCAATGGAAACAGAGATCGATATCATGATCAATCTCCAAGCCCGTACATCGTAAGTGAAGGCCTTTGAAATCCAACCTCCATTTTCAAAGTCCTAAAGGCTTCAACCTCCAAGACCGTAGGACTTTGAAATAAAATAGAGGTTGGATTTTAAATTCCTACGGGCTTAGAGGTTGAAGCCCATAGGACTTCACATTGATTGCCATGATCGATATAACACGAAAATTGAACATGAAATAAAGTATTGGAGAATGTTGTGCTATTAATTCTAAGACCTAACATCACTTCCACTCTTCATAAAAGTACAGTATTGTTTTTTTATTTGCTTTTAAAGTGCTCCGATTGGTCATTAAGCACTTTGTGAGACCTCCTTGGTACCAGTAACTTGTGGTTAGATATTTGCCATTTGCGGTTTTGACGGAGTAGTTAGCGAGGGGGAATTGGAGCAATCGAATAGCGATTTGCGATTTTAGCGTTCGGGACTCTTGCAGCCATGAAAGATCAAAGGCTTGGAGGGCATTAACTGGCGATTATACAAATTGCAATGAATCCCAGCTCAGTGCATGTAACTCGATCAGAGCCAATTGAATAGCAAAATAACTTGCGACCTCCGGAACGGCCCAATTGAATGAGGGTCTATGTGTCTATCCAAATGGGCATGCTCTTGTGGCCTGGCTTATCCCCACTATTAAAAGCTAATTAATATTCAGGCATGGCATTTACCTTAAAACCTAAAATGTTAGAAATTAAATGTTAAATTATTTAGATTTACCAAAAATATTACCTTATTATATTTGGCTTCCAAAATCATCCCGCTCCCAAACACAAATAAATTGCCCAACAATAACAAATACTATATCATTATGGGATTCCTACAAGAAATATATAAATAAAAAAAAATCATCAATATAATTGTTTATATTATATAAAAATAATATACTTGTATTAATGTTGAGAACTTGACTTTCAAGAAGAACACATAATGTTACAATAATAATGCTAATTAATCCATATCAAATGAATATTGTATCCAAAATGCTAAATGTTTCTGTCAATCTACCTTTTCCCCCTTACCTTTCCCATTTTTCCCTTTTTATTTTTTGTATCTTTCTTTCCCAAATTGTGTTAAATTTTGTTTTTTCACGTTTGCTTTATTGATAATGTTTTATATGATTTATTTGAAACCACCAATTGAATTAAACAAATAAAAAGTAAAAACGCAATATTATTTTATTAATAGGGGCAAGATCGTTTCAGAGCATTTATGCTTAAAATACCCAGTTATCAAAATCAATTATCTAACACTTACTCACAATTGTTAATAACAACTAAATATCATTACATCTATTTTGTTTGTATTAATTGAGACCTTTACTTTATTACTTTCTAGGAATCAATGGCTCTTTAATTATTTTACAGGGAACTTTGATTAAACAAATTCTTTTAACAGGCAGAAAACTAAAACATCTTTAACTTGTGTTAAGTGTTTTATCAGTCTGTTTAATATTTTCTTTAAGTAACTTAGAGCAGGTTTATAGTGCTATTGTGTAAAACACAGTTCAATGGTATCCTGGAAAATTGCATTGCTTTTTACTTACACAGTTGGTAATAAAGTTTGAAAGAGTGCGGTTTTAATCCTCAAAGCATAGCTCAAGCTATAAATGTTATCTCCTTCCTTGTATCAAGGGAGCTTGCAGCTAAAATTGCTTTAATAATTTTAATTGAATGAGAAAAGAGCAAACCATCAGAGCCAATGTATGCGGAAAACAAATTTCACTCTTTCTTATAGTACACCTCTTTTAGTAATAATGTTTTTTTTCAGGAACGAGTCAATATACATACCTTAAAAGTACTTGGCTTTCTTTGGCAACTTTCATGGTGTTTTCAATTAAACCTGAAACATATTCTCCCTTGATTTCAACAACTGTATTTTTAGATCTAAGACCAATATTTATCAAAGGGTGTATTGGTATCAATACGACCATAGTAACAAATGAACAAATATGTTTTTATATAAAAAAAATGTATTTCTTGCTATAGTATTTTAATATCTATAGAGTATAGAATGCAAACGCACCTGAATGTTTAAATGAGTGAATACTTGCAAATTTTTAATTGGCCATTGATAACATTTGTGCCTAAAGGCCCTTATGTGAACTACAATTTTGGTGACCAAAACTCTCCCCTGGTCCATATACCCCTCCAGGATCTCCCCTGCCCCACAGTTGTTCTTACATAATGATTAATTTCTGTGTAAATTCCTCTAGTCATTGGCATTAATCAAAATCTATTGAGCACCACTACCCTTTAGGCCCCTATTCAATTGCAAGCCCACGGTTTAATTCATACCGGCTGTAAGTCTGTGTGCTTGAAATTTGTGTTTGAGTGATTCAATTGCTCAAGCTCGCAGCTAGCGTAGTGTAGCATTTTAGAGCATGATCATGATCAATTAAGCAAGGTTGTAACTACCAATTTAGAAACAGCCAATAGTAAATGAGCCCGTCATCATAACGTCAGTAAAACATGGAGGTTAAACGTCAATCAATTAGCGTTTAGGAGTCCGCTATGCGATCAGACTCGCAATCTGGCAATGTACAAAATAATAAAAATGAATGAAGAAATTGTTATAGTCCATGTGGGTGGCCTAACATATATTACTCCTTGATTCCCAAAATGTATATAACACGGAAATAAAAGTAAAAAAAAATAATTTTTGATTACAGATTTGCGAGCTTGAAACTGTTGTGCAATTAATTCTAATGTCTTTCATCGCTTTCCTGTCTTTTAACGTTGGTATTGATTTTTTATTTGTATTTAAAGTGCTACGAACAGGTGTTTAACCCCCTTGTGAGTCTTATCTGGTACTCATAGGATTTTCTTCTACATTTGCCATTCATGGGTTGAAAACATTTGCAGTCTTGAGGAATTGTAGCAATTGCATAACAATTTGCTGTTGTAACATTTATGGGCTTGAAAGATCAAAGGCTTACCTGGGTCGGAATTTTCAGCCTGTATCGCGCAGAACATTTGCGGGTAGCTTAAAGGCGCCAGTTGAATAGCAAATTAGTTTGCGTGTTACATTACGGGCTACAGTAACCAACAACTGCTCAATTGAATAGGCACCTTAGTTTCATGGACATGCATGTCCACAGGACATTATCTAATTAAGTCTCAGAATTTCTGTTGTGAATAGATACAAAGTAAAGTGCTGACTGATCCCATTCTGGATTGCTACCTTGTTGTAGTGAGAGGCTTGTGTACCTCAATGAAGCTGTGAGCTATACCATGTAGGGTTACCCAAGATGGGCAGGTCATAGTAGAGAGGTCAGACACATTGCGGTCCACTGGAGAAAGAGCTGGCAACCCACTCCATTATCTTTGCCATGAAAACCATATGGATAAGCCCATCCATAAACACTGACAGATGTGCCTAACGTGCTGCTTCCATATGGTCACCAAGAGTCAGCCATGAACGAAGGAACAACAAAGTGCTGATAATGCAGACCACAAGCTGAATACTTCTGTGCAAACATTACACAGCTTTCGATCAAAGACCATGAAAGCAGATAAAGGCATGTAGTAATTTACATCCCATTTCTATTCTCACCCTTTTATTCATCTGTGTGTGGAAAATAAGTACGTTTTTTTTTTTGTTTGGATAGGAAAGATAGGTATGGTGCCACCAGCCTAGAGTGACACTTGCAACACTGTGACATTTGTCAGCTGGGTTTCAAAACTCTCAACAGCTCACAGAATAGGGGAAAATCACATGCAAATAATACATTTCTCAGAGATTTCTGGAAGTTTTGCTAGAATTAAATGTGCTGAGGATAATACATTGAAAATTGTACAGGATTGTGGAGACAGTTGAGGATGCTTCCTATTGTCATTTTAAAGCCCGTGAAATTATCTAGTTCAGGCGAGTGGATAGTAGTTGACAGTGGCGTATATACATATATATATATATATATATATATATATATATATATATATATATCACCTTCTCTCTCTCCCTCCCTTCTTTTAGTCCCTTCCTTTTCTCTTCCCTTCTCTCCCTCTGTTTCTCGCTCCCTCTCTTTCACTCTTTCTTTTTCTCCCTCTTTCTCAGTCTCTCCCTCTCTCTACTCTCTCTCTCTCTCCTTCTCCCCCTCTCTCTCCCCTCTTTGTGTCCCTCTCTCCCCCTCCCTTCTCTCTTTCTCCTTCCCTTCTCTCCCCTCTCTCTCCCTCCCTCTCTCTGTCCCCCTATCTCCCCTCTCTCTTCCTATTTCTGTCTCCCCCTCTTTCGCTCCTTTTCTGTCTCTCTCTCTTTCTCCCTCTTTCTATATTTCTCTCTCCCTCTCCTACTCCACCTCTTTCTCTCTCTCCCTCTCTCTCCTCCCCCTCTCACTCCCGTCTCTCTCTCCCTCCTCTTTCTCTCTCTTTTCCCATCTCTTCCCCACCTCCCCTCTCTCTCCTCTCGTCTGTTTTTATCACCTCTCTCTTTTCTCTCACCTATATATGTCTCCATCTCCCTCTCTCTCTTTTTTCTCTACCACTTTCTCTCTCTTCCCCTCTCTTTATTTCCCCCTCTTTCTCTCTCTCCCCTTCTTTCTCTCCCTCTTTCTGTCTGTCTCTCTCTCCCCCTCTTTCTCTCTCTCTCACCCACTCTCTTTCTCTCTCTCCCCTCTCTTTGTCTCCCTTTCTCTCTCCTCTTTCTCTCCCTCTTTCTGTCTCTCCCCCTTTCTCCTCCTCTTTCTCCCTCTCCCCCTCTTTCTCTCCCCCTCTGTTTGTCTCCCTCTCTCTCTCTTTCTTTCCATTCCCCCTCTCTTTTTCTCTCCCTTTCCCCAGTTCTCCCCCTCTCACTCTCCCTCTTTCTCTCTCCCCATCTTTCTCTCTCTCTCTCTCTTCTCCCTCTTTTTCTCTCCCTATAGCTGCCTCTTTCCCCACTCTTTGTCTCCCTCTCTATCTCTCTCATCTCCCCTATTTCTCTCTCTCCTTCTCCCCATATGCTCTCTCTTTCTTCTCCCTTTCTCCCTCCCTCTATCTGTCTCTCTTCCCACTCTTTCTCTCCCTCTCTTTCTCTATCTCCTTTTTTCTCTCTACCACCTTTCTTTCTCTCTCTTTCTGTCCCTATTTATCTCTATCCCCTCTTTCTCTCTCTCTCCCTCTCTCTCCCCTCTATTTCTCTCTTCCGGACTTTCTTTCTCTCTCCCTCTCTCCTCCTCTCTCTCTGTCCTCTTTCTGTCTCTCTTCCTTCTCTTTGTCTCCCTCTCTATCCCTCACTCTTTCTCTCTCTCCCCTCTCTTTCTCTCTCCCTTCTTTCTCTCTCTATTTCTGTCATTCTCTCTCTCCCTCTTTCTCTATCTCACACCCACTCTCTTTCTCTCTCGCCCCTCTCTTTGTCTCCCTCTGTCTCTGTTCGTACTCTCTGTCTCCCTCTCTATCTCTTTCTGTCTTTCTCTCTCTCTCCAACTCTCTTTCTCTCTCTCACACCAACTCTCTTTCTCTCTCTTACACACCAACTTTCTTTCTCATTCTCCCCTCTCTTTGTCTCCCTCTCCCCTCTCTCTCCTTCTCTTTGTCTCCCTCGTTCTGTCTCTTTCTCTCCCCTCTCTCTCCCTCTCCCTCTTTCTCCCTCCCTCTATCTCTCCCCTCTTTCTTTCTCTTTCTCCCTCTCCCCATCTTTCTCTCTCTCTCTCTTCTCCCTCTTTATCTCTCACTCTTTATGTCTCTGTTCATACTTTCTGTCTCCCTCTCTATCTCTCTCTCCTTCTTTCTCTCTCTGCCCCTCTCTTTCTTTTCCTCTTTCTGTCTTTCTCTCTCTCTCCGACTCTTTTACTCTCTCTCACACCAACTCTCTTTCTCTCTCTTACACACCAACTTTCTTTCTCATTCTCCCCTCTCTTTGTCTCCCTATCCCCCTCACTCTCCTTCTCTTTGTCTCCCTCATTCTGTCTCTTTCTCTCCCCTCTCTCTCCCTCTTTCTCCCTCCCTCTTTCTGTCTCTCCCCTCTTTCTTTCTCTTTCTCCCTCTCCCTCTCCCCATCTTTCTCTCTCTCTTCTTCCTCTTTATCTCTCACTCTTTATGTCTCTGTTCGTACTTTCTGTCTCCCTCTCTATCTATTTCTCCTTCTTTCTCTCTCTGACCCTCTCTTTCTTTTCCTCTTTCTGTCTTTCTCTCTCTCTCCAACTCTCTTACTCTCTCTCTCACACCAACTCCCTTTCTCTCTCTTACACATCCACTTTCTTTCTCATTCTCCCCTCTCTTTATCTCCCACTCCCCCTCTCTTCTCCTCTTTGTCTCCCTCTTTCTGTCTCTTTCTCTCCCCTCTCTCTCCCTCTCCCTCTTTCTCTCTCTCCCTCTTTCTGTCTCTCTTCCCACTCTTTGTCTCCCTCTCTATCTCCCTCTATCTTCCCTCTTTCTCTCTCCCCTTGTTCTCTCTCTCACCCTTTCTCTCTCTCTCCTCTCTTTGTCTCTCCCTTCTTTCTCTCCCAATTTCTGTCATTCTCTCTCTCCCTCTTTCTCTCTCTCGCACCCACTCTCTTCCTCTCTCGGCCCTCACTTTGTCTCCCTCTCCCTTTCTTTCTCCCCCTCTTTCTCTCTCTCCCTTTCTCTCTTTCTGTCTCTCTCTCTCCTTTCTCCCCCTCATTATCCCTCTCTCTATCTTTTTCTCTCTCTCTCTCTTTTTGTTTCCCTATCTCTTTCTCTCTATCTCCTCTCTTTCACTCTCCCTCTCCCCATTTCTCCCCTCTCACGCTTTCTCTCTCTCCCTCCCTCTTTCTGTCTCTCCCCTTTTTCTTTCTCTTTCTCTTTCTCTCTCCCTCTCCCCATCTTTCTCTCTCTCTCTCTCTTCTTCCTCTTTATCTCTCACTCTTTATGTCTCTGTTCGTACTCTCTGTCTTCCTCTCTATCTCTCTCGCTCTCTCCTTCTTTCTCTCTCTCCCCTCTTTTTCTTTTCCTCTTTCTGTCTTTCTCTCTCTCTCCAACTCTCTTACTCTCTCTCTCACACCAACTCCCTTTCTCTCTCTTACACAACCACTTTTTTTCTCATTCTCCCCTCTCTTTGTCGCCCTCTCCCCCTCTCTTCTCCTCTTTGTCTCCTTCTTTCTGTCTCTTTCTCTCCCCTCTCTCTGCCTCTTTCTCTCTCCCTCTTTCTGTCTCTCTTCCAACTCTTTGTCTCCCTCTCTATCTCCCTCTATCTACCCTCTTCCTATCTCTTTCTCTCTCGCCCCTCTCTTTGTCTCCCTTTCTTTTTCCTCCTCTTTCTCTCTCTCCCTTTCTGTCTTTCTGTCTCTCTCTCCCCTTTCTCCCCCTCATTCTCCCTCTCCCCTCTTTTTCTCTCTCCCCTCTCTTTGTCCCCCCCCTCTCTCAATCTCTCTGTTTCTCTTTCTCTCTCTCCACCCTTTCTCCCCTTCTCACTTTCTCTATCACTCCTCGCCCCCTCTTATTCCCCCCATTTTCCCTTCCCTTTGTGGGTGCCAGTTCCAGAAGCTCCTACTACTGACAACCCCTCCCACTGGCTCCTCCACTTGACTCAGAGCAGAAAACAGGGGTTGTGGAGGAGGCGGGAGCCGGGGGAGGTGAAGGTGGGGGGGGCAGGCGAAGGGGAGGGAGTCATTCTAGAGGTAGGTGGCCTTTTGCTGCCCCCAAGGAGGTGCCACTTGGGGCGATCCACCCCTGCCGCCACCGCCTAGCTACGCTACTGGTAGTTGATATTCAAGAAGTGCAGAAATCATGAAACATGAACACTTGCAAATCATGAAATCTTGAATAAAATGAAAGTTTCAGGAATAAGCCAGAACAACAGAGCACTAGCTGTGTTTGTGAGATTCCCTTAGGTACTGCTGAAAAAAGAGTGAGGATGGAATGAGTTTTAAACCAAGAAGTGTCCTTAACATGTCCCCTTATCTGCTACCCATTATGTAAAGTAGTATTTTTGCATATTATCTCTAAATCATGACTTCTTTTTCTTGCACTTCTCTGTTTCTGCAAGATACTTCCCTACTGAACCTATGTACCCCTCTGTTTTCGATCCTCTAAACCAGGGGTCACCAAACTTGGTCCTGGAGGGCCGACCCAGGCCTGGATTTGTGGATATCCTTGCTGCAAACAGGTGAGTCAATCAGGATGGCTGAAGAAACAAGATTCTCACCTGTTTGCAGCAAGGATATCCACAAATCCAGGCCTGGTGCGGCCCTCCAGGACCGAGTTTGGTGACCCCTGCTCTAAACTATACATATTAAGGTCATTTTTTAATTAATTAATTACCTTTTGGAGATACAGATTTAAGAAAAGGAAAATATTTTAGTTGATGTCTATCTCGAGATGTACAGAGTGGTATTAGCACATCTTTTTTTCTGCTGCCAATTCATCTTTCAATTCAACCAGGTATCCTACTGGCTTTTCTATTGCATTGTTTACCTAGTTCTCCATATTCTGATATAATAACACCAATGTCCCTGTTATCATCTGTTGCCTATGCCGCTTAACATGCTTTTAAAGTAGAAGAATATGGTTATTTTACCTTTCCTGAAGAACAACATATGATAGATTCATCTAAATTGTATAAAACACGGTGAGACCTTTTATCTAACCATGACTGCTGGTGGCAGCAGTCGCAGTGAGCAGCCGCTAGATGGTGCCAATTTACTGCCAATTTAGGGGGATAGGCTTTGGGTAAGGGCTAGGTGGTTAGGGTAAGGGTGAGTTAGAGAGTTAGGGGTTTAGAGTGAGGGTTAGGGTGTGGGTTAGGGGGTTTGAGTGAGGGGGGGTTAGAGTGAGAGTTAGAGTGGGGTTTACGGGCACGAGTTAGGGGGGTTAGGCTGGGGGTAAGGTTTAGGGTGAGGGTTAGGGAGTGGGGTTAGGGTGAGGGTTACGGTGGGGGTTAGGGGAAGGTTTAGGGGGGTTAGGGTGAGGGTTAGAGGGTTAGGATTAGGGTTAGGGTGTAAGCATAAAACAGAAAAGATCCACAGTATTATTGCATTTTCATTTTAAAATTAAAGTACATAAAATCTAACTGAAAGAAAATTAGAAAAATACTGAATAGTAAGTAGTGATTGGTGCCTTGAAATTTCCCTTTTGATAAAATTATTACTCCAATTAATAAAATTTAAGTTCATGTTCAATAACAGTATCCTGAAATTAGCCATTACTAAGCAGATTGTCAGTTTAAAATCTTAAAAATATATAATATAAAAAATCTGTCCTAAGAGATAACCAATGAAAGAAGGAAACTGACATAAAAAACACATGAGAACATGACACCGACTTGTTTCCAAGTGCTTTGAGCTGTTGACATTACCCTGAGTTATTGCCTTTAGTTTAGTACATGTAATCCCTTCCATTTCTCCATTGACTTGCTGACAAGTGAATGTGCCACAGCATCCTGTAAATATTGCATTAGTGCTCTGAAGCTACATGTTACATCTTTGTATCACAAGAACAATACTCAGAATGATCTCAGGGGAATTCCTCAGTTCTCAATGAAATACATGTCTGTGCCTTTTGTAAGCAACTGTAATTCCACAAGGTTGTTAAAGGATCACTGTAACAATGTAATGTAGCCAGCAAAATTACTGCTATTGAACTGGCCTCTTTTAGCCACCCGCAATCTATTTGCAAGTTACAGGCTAAAATCCCTACGGACTGTCAAAATCGCAACGCCAACCCAGCTATGCCTTTGATCTTTCAAGCCTGAAAATGTTACAATCGCTAAGATCACAAATCGCTATTAATTTGCTACAATTCCCCAAGGACGCCATTGCAGTCAAACCCGCAAATGGCAAATGTAGCCGAATATATTACAGATTCCAAACAGGACTCTCAAATGGTTTACAGACTAGTTCTTAATACTGCAGAAGAAAATGAAAGCACACTACTGGACTTTAAAATATGGGGAAAGCAACTGAAGGCATTATATTTAATTGCAGAACAATCCCCAAGGAACAAATAGGCCTTAACATTTTTTTTTCTCATATGTTGGAATGGTCATGCATATGCCAATATGAAAACTGTTGCTGCAGCATGCAGAAAACAATTAAAGACACACTACTTGATTATATGGCAACACAAAAACATGAAACTGCCTTCCATATTATGCCTTCCTCATTCACAGAGGCTCTAATGTGGACCCTAAAAATACAAAGATATTGTTATATACATCTCACTCATCAGATCTAGATTGGGAAAAGAAATAGAAGCCAAATTACACCACCACATGACATATATCAAGTACCAGGAGAACATACACCACACTAATCTAACCTATCAGGAAGGGACGCAAAAACAGATGGAGGCTATGCAGAGGCACGTGGAGAAACAGCCAACTCACATCCATCAGGGACAATCTCTGCTACGTCCATCCTGGAAAGTCCCAAGCCATTGATGGTGGCCATGTGCCAAGATGTATTCCCATTATCATTTGGTGAAATCCCATCAAGTGTTTTGGTATCAATCAATTCACATTATCACCTGTCATATTGTTATCAGCCCTTAAGGGGTATGTTGATACTCCACAGTATCACAAATTGGACGTCTCATGAGTAATAATCTGATATTATAATATTATTATTATTATTATTATTATATGTATTAATCTATTACACAGAAACTAGGGCTCATTAGTTTACTGATATAGAAATGTGACACAAATATGATGTATGTGGATATCCCAAAACCCCACCATTGAAAACACACTGACACAGTGATAACGGTATAACAAAGCTTTATTTCATACACAGAGCACACTCAGAAATGTACAAGACTGTGCACTAATATCATGGGTGTGGTATGGGCAGATCCCGGAAGGGCAAGAGGCTTTTTGGGGAAAAAGGGGAGACCTAAAGGGTCTAATGTCATAGTCTGGAATAAGCATGATGCATATCACCTACCAAGGTCACATGTGGTCACTACACCACTGCAAAGAGAATCTGATGAAAAAAGGGATCATCAAAACTCACTCCATTTAATTGAAGTAACCAGTAATGCACATAACACTTACTTCCTGGTCATTACCTGCTCCATTGAACAGACATATAAACATCTGTTCTATCTCATCCAAACCAGTTTCACACATACAGTTTATTCCTTAAAGAAAAATCTGAAAAAAGGTAGTCAAATAAAAAAAGGCAGAGGAGGATAAAAAAATAGAAAAAAGATGCATGTAAAGTACAGTGCTAAATACAGTAACTGTAACAATGTACCAACTAACATGATTTCTCCCTGCAAACATTACTAACCATTAGCTAGTTTTTAGGATATCTCACTGGCCATGACCATTAATAATGATGTGTCATTTCACATTGAATGATTAGCTGTGACCAGCGTCAGTGGTAAAGGTGTACTATCACATTCTCCATATGATATTGTTAATCAACATTGATATCACATCCATCAGCTATACAGGTGTTAGCACATGTTAAAGGATACTCATGATATCAGCAATACAGGAAAAATACCTATTAATACAGAGAGGACACAAAGGTCCGCAGCCAGATTCGCTAGTACACTGTTACTTATCAGACACAAGGGCCTCATGCAACTGAGGTTTCGAGAAATCAGGTAGCCCATAAGTGAGGTGGCAAGCTAATTTGCTATTTAATTGACATCTTTTTGTTGGCTCCGATTAGCTTCCAAGTTACGGCATTGCAAAAATGGCGATGGTTAAACTCGTAACTTACAGCCTCCAGGAGCCTTTGATCTTTCACTTTCGCAAGGCTAAAATTGCAAATGGCTATTCAAATTGCTCAATTTCCCCAAGTCCACAAATGTTTTCAAGCCCTTAAGTGGCAAATGAAGGAGAAAATCCTACGAGTGCTAGAGAGGACCCACGAGTGGGTTAAACAACTAGTTGTAGCACTGTAAATGTAAATAAAAAAAATAATAATTGCACAACAGTCTCAAGCCCGCAAATCAGCAAGATCTTAGATTTTTTTATGTTTAATTTCGCGGTTAAATCGATCTCGGGAATCAAAGTTAAAACATATCAGGCCTCACATATGGACTAGAACAGTAATGGCATTCATTTTCAGAATTCGTTATTTTTTGGTTTTGCGATATCAAACCTCCGAACTTAACTGATTGACATGTAACCTCCATCATGTTTTACTGCCATCTGTCACATTTTCTATTGGCTGATTCAAAATGGGCGATTACGGGCTTGCTGAATTGATCATGTTCCCTCCCTGAACTGCTACGACTGAGTGCATGGTTTATGGTTTCAGCTTTGGTACAGTAACTTGCGCCCTTGAGCAATTGAATAGCATAGCAATTGGTGACGAACGGGAGCCCGCAACACACTCGCAGACATTCGGCTGTCTGTGATCAAGTTGCGGGCTTAGAATTCAATATGGCCCATGCTTCACTAGTGCATATATTAATGCTGGCTGTCATTAACATGCCATTGTGAGACTTTGCAAGTCCACCGCCATAGTGGTATTAGTCAACATTTAAGCTAACAACAAATATGTCTTAGATATCTGGATATATGATAGCTTTAATATTGTGGGAGCTACATGTTAATGGGGCCTGTCATTGAAGGAATGTCTACCTGAGAGGCACTGGAAATATCTTACAATTACTTAATTTCATTGACAATGATTGCAGATGCAGAAGATGCCTTCGTGGACCTAAATTGTGCCTAAAACAAACAAAAAAGAAAACAATAACCTGCAAAATAAGGTTTAAAAAAAGATAGGGACATCTCTTCTCAACAGCATTCCTCAGTGACCATCAATTGGTGAAATATTAAACAGAACCCTATGTGTCCACAGAGAAGAGGATCATGGACCATGTGATGGAAGGTAGCCATCTGCGTACAAAATATCACCATCACATAGGCCATGATCCTATACTCTGTAGCCAGGCTAGATAACGTTAACATTTGGACCAATAGATTGTCACCGAGGAGTGCTGTTGAGAAGGCCTCTGGCGGGCCTCTGCAGCCTCCCTCTGGCCCTTGTTGCCCCCTCAGTCCTTGTTGGACCGTGCAGCCCTCTCGGATCTCTGTGGCCCCCCTTGGCCCTCTGACCCACAGTGTACCCTTCTCACCCCAGGAAGTGGAGTGCAGCACCGGGCACGTAAGAAAGTATATATTTTTTTGCAATGGGGCCCCCTATGCACTAGCTCCACCACTGCCTGCACCCCACAAGTTACTATGTTATCTGGGACTATTACAAACTTCAATGATAACATAAAGGCTATCAAATGGACATGGGATGTGTTCTAATGATTATAAAATTTGTCTTTCATTTATGAGTCATGTTTAAAGAATTAATGTGTACTAAAAGTTACTGTCATGTATGTAATGTGTGAGTATAGTTATTGTCATGTATGTAATGTGTGAGTATATTATATCATGAATGTAATATGTGAGTATAGTTACTGTCATGTATGCAATGCAGTGGCGGCTGGTGAACTTTCAAGTTGGAGGGGCGCAAGAGCAAGACTTGGCTACTCCCCTTACACAGACCTCACCCATTTTTTTAAACTCCTCCCCCTGTTGTAATATTGACATTTACATGCCCTTCCCAATTACCTTATACTTGCCCTACCCATTAAAATAGACTCCACCTATTGATTTTTTAATACTGTTCAGAAATTCTAGAATCTTGGGATTCAGACAAAAAATAACATTTCTCTTCTGCATGAATGCAATGACACTCCTTCTCAGGGTGTCTTCAAGTGTAGTAGTCCAAAATAGTCTGTAGCCGCAGAGTGTTTGAACCTGGGGGTGATATAAAACAAGCAAACAAATCAGAGAGTGCAAGACCCCATATTATACAAAGCGGGACTATACAGGCCCCAACCGTAAAGCAAAAAAAAAAGAAAAATTATGTCAAGCGGGACCATATAGGCCACAACCAGACCATAAAAAGCCACATTACACCAATCAGGACTATATAGTCCAAAACCATACTCAAAACACCTTAAAATACCAAGCATGACTATATAGGCCAAAACGGACCTTAAAAACCCACATTACACCAATCAGGACTATATGGAGCCAAACCGTACCTAAAAACACATAAAATACCAAGCAGGACAATATAGGCCACAACCGTACCTTAAAAACCCACACTACACCAAGCAGGACTATATAGATCCAAACCATATCTAAAAAAAACGTAAAATACCAATCAGGACTATATAGGCCCAAACCGTACCTAAAAAAACATAAAATACCAAGCAGGACAATATAGGCCACAACCGTACCTTAAAAACCCACACTACACCAAGCAGGACTATATAGATCAAAACCGTATCTAAAAAACCCTTAAAATACCAAGCGGGACTATATAGGCCCAAACCATATCTTAAAAACCCACATTACACCAAGCGGTACCTAAAAAAAACTTAAAATACCAAGCAGGATCATATAGGTCCCAACCGGACCTTAAAAACACACATTACACCAAGCTAGACCATATAGGCCCCAACCAGACCTTAAAAACCCACATTACACCAAATGGGACAATATAGGCCCCAACTGGACCTTAAAAACCCACATTACACCAAGTGGAACCAAATAGGCCACAACGGGCCTTTAACACCTTAAAATACCAAGCGGGACTAAATAGGCCAAAACCGGACCTTAACAACACACATTACACCAAGCCGGACCATATAAGCCCCAACAGGATGCTTAAAACCTTAAAATAACAAGCGGGACTACATAGGCCCAAACCAAACCTAAAAAAATGTAAAATTCCAAGCGGGACTATATAGGCCCAAAACGGACCTTAAAAACCCACATTACACAAAATGGGGCCATATAGGCCCCAACGGGACCTTAAAAACCCACATTACACCAAACGGGACCGTATAGGATTCTCTCCCCCCCCCCTACCTCTCCCCCCTCTACTTTACTGGCCTTGTGATGAGTTTGGCGCTCATCACAGTCTCGCAATGAGCACCTTTCCCCCCTCTACTTCCTCTCCCTCCCCTGTATCTCCCCCCCACAGCCCCTCCCCTGCATCTCTTCCCCCCTCCTCTGTGTCTCTCCCCCTCCTCTCCCTCCCCTGTGTCTCTTCACCCTCCCTCCCTTGTGTTTCCTTCGCCCATCTCCCTCCCCTGTGTTTCTTCCCCCCTCTGTGTCTCCCCTCCCCCTCCTCTCCAACCCCCTGTGTCTATAGGAATACTATTTAGTGTATGGTGAGGAACAAGAGAAATATATATATAAGAATGGGGTGGTGCAGTGAGTTAGGTCTCTGTGCTTCCACAACTATTGACCTGGGTTCTAATCTAAGTTAGTTCCGGTAGAGAAAGAACTGGCAAGCCACTCCAGTATCACTGCCTGTGCAAGCTTACTTGGTTGATGAGGTTGGGTAGATCAGCACAATAGGATCTGTCAGTAAAAAGAGCAGGGACAGAGTGGGGGAGTGTTTTATATAATTGGCTTTATAAAGCCTTCCTGATGTCATATCATAACAGTAAGTCTCTATAGGCTTGGGAGTGCTCAGAGAGAACGGTCAGAGGGGATGTTCATAGCAACCAGACAGCCTGCAGCACTGATTGGTTGATGCTGTAAGCTGCCAGTCAGGAAAATTGATACATTTCCTTGGAAAGTGGATTTATAATCACCCATGTTGAGCATTACAGCCCAATGCTCACACTGTAAACTGCAGCACTAGTGAGAGAGACACCAGGCAAGGGGGAAGGCACACAAAGGGTTAATTTAAATTGATAGGTGCATATTTTTAACCAAATCATATAAAAGAAGACATGATAGCTGATATACAGATATACAGATATACAGTGGGGGGGCGGGGGGGAGTATTTAATCCCCTGCTGAGTTTGAACGTTTGTCCACTGACAAAGAAATGATCAGTCTATAATTTTTTAGAAAAAAACAAGAAAAACGCATGTCAAAAAAAGTTATACATTGATTTGCAGGTCAGTGAGGGAAATAAGTATTTGATCCCCTATCAATCAGCAAGATTTCTGGCTCCCAGGTGTCTTTTATACAGGTAACAAGCTGAGATTAGGAGCACTCTCTTTAAGAGAGTGCTGTTAATCTCAGCTTGTTACCTGTATAAAAGACACCTGTGCACAAAAGCAATCAATCAAAGACACCCTTTGTTTCTAAGTAGTATTCTCCTATTAGAGACAAAAGGAAAGAATATACAAAAAGGTATAAAATTATGTTTTATTTGTTGTTTTTTTTTGTTTGTTTTTATCTTTATTTAAAGTTTATAAAACATCACAATAAATCACATAAACGATATACTTTACAACATTAATTCCTCCATTCACCCTGGGTGTCAGAAGCGATAGTAAATACAGCGAATTTATCAAGCTACAAAAGATAACCCACAATCCCATAATAAAAGCAGGATTAGATGTAATCAAACTTTCCATGTAGACAGATAAACAATAGTATGTATTAATCAAGCTTTACTTTCTTCTCTGTGTATCTGTCCCATAATTCCCATTTAGATTAAGGACCCCTTTACTTTATTGTACTCTCTGATTTATGGGATTCAAAATTTCTGTTTCTAATAATACATCTTAAACGTTTTTGAAGTGAGGGAATTAATTCTGATTTCCAGTATTATATAATTTTTGCTTTAATAACTATAAGGATGTGAGAAATTAACACTTAGGAAACTGATCATCTAGTTTTATGTGTAATAATAGCATTTCTGGGTTGTAAGGAACTTCTAGACCAGTTATCTCCTCAATCCAGCATATGCATTTCCTCCATAATTCCTTTAATTTAGGACAGTTCCACCAAACATGCAGTAAATCTCCTCTCAACCCACATCCCTTCCAGACATACTTGGCTCTGTTGATGAAAATGTATTTATTGCTTCCGGTGTCCAGTGCCATCTATTAATTATCGCGAAGTAAAGTCTGAATAGGATGTTGAGTAGGCAGATATTTTAACTATTTTTACGGCTCTCAGTCATAAACCTAAACTACATGTAATGTACAGTTCCTTCTCCCAACCTATCATCGCTATGGTTTTATCAATTTTTTCACTTGATATTAACATCTTTTTTCACTTAGCAACTCTGTGCATAGTATTATCACTATACAACAATGATTCAAAATTCGTTATTGGTGTCATTCCTTTTTTACCATAGCCTTTTTGTTTTAAAGAGGCATGTATTGAGATGAATTGTAATCATTGATTTTTCTGGAGCTAATATTTCTGTTGTAAACTAGCCCAGCTAAGAAATATGCCCCCTGAGTATAGGGCGTTTATATAGTTTATTCCCTGTATCTTCCAAATTTGTAGTTCATCTGAGCTTTGAGAGGTTAAAAGAATATCAATCGGGGCACCTAGTGAAGGGCACTCAGATCATTTTAATTTACCTCTATATTTTATCCAAAATTTGAATAATGATCTCACACCTCTAGGAAGAAGTTTTATTCTCTTTTGATCTATTTCAGGGAGCCATAATATTGAGTTCATCATTGTAATTTTAAGCAAATCGTATTCCAAAATCTTCCATAATAGATTAATATGTGGAGTACTCCAAGTCATGATTTGGCAGAGAGCAATAGGAATATACAGTATATATCTCTTATGGAGGGTGCTGCTAAGCCTCCTGCTAGAAAAAAAAAAGTTGAATTAAGGGATTAAAATGAAAAAAGCGTTGTAGACTCAATAGTAAAAAACAGAAAACAGGGTTTGCTATATAGTGGTAAGCTAAAGAAGGCAAAATATATATACTAATTATAACAAGTTGAATAAGCACAGTTAACAAAACCTCATATTCAGCAGATACTGCTAATCATTGGGTTTGTATTGTGTTTATAACTATATGTAACACTGTTAATTTAAAAAGCAACGATGTTTAAAAACAAAAAAAGGAAAACAGGGGTAACTAGCAGCAATAGTCAGAATATCTGAGTGACTAAGGAGGCATTCATAATATATATGTCATAAAAGGCAATAAGCAGGCTACAAATGAACAAAACTAATGCTCGGCATATAGTGCAAATGGACATCTGCTAGTCCAGTCAAATATCACTAAAGCAATACTTGCAATTCAGTTGAGCCATACAATTTTGACAAATAATAATAAAGCCTTCTTATGCTTGTCCTGCATAGTTCACCCCCGTGAGGCCAGACGGTTCCGTTCCGCCCATATGCTAGTAATCTTCTTTTTGTGATATCTAGTGAAATTCTATGTCACTTTTAATTCAGTATATATTTGTCTATACAACTTTGTAACTTTTTAAACCAGTCAGCCGCAGGAACCTCCGGAATGGATCTAAATATATATGATAGCTTTGGAACAATAATTATTCTGGTAACTGCAATTCTTGTGGACAATGATAACTTAACTTCTTTCCAATCTTGGATATTTGTTTTGTATATTTTTAAGAACTTTTTCTAGATTTTCTTTTGAAACATTCTTTAAGTTAAATGATAGGGATATACCCAAGTGTGTTATCGCCCACGAGTTCCAATTACATTTTTTGAGTATTTTTTAGGTTTGCTACTTCATTTAGTGAAAGGCCTAAAATAAATATTGACTTTAAAGTAAGATAATCTACCAAAGTCACCAAGAAGTTTATCCAAAACTCTCAAGGACTGGGTGGGGTTTGTTAGGGTTAGTATCAAATCATCTGCATATATGGCTTATCTTATCTTATATTCTTTGGAATCAATCATTGCACCTTCAATTTCTTTTGTTTCTCTTATTTTTATCAGTAATGGTTCTACATACAAGATGAATAATAGGGGGACAGGGGACACCCCTGCCTCGTCCCATTCCTGATTTAAAAGAGAGGGGTTTCAAAATTAGGGCCATATATATTAGCACTTGAATTAACATATAGTGCATTTATTGCCTTTAAGGCAAATTCCCCAAAGCCATATTTTTGCAGAACCATTTTCAGAAAGTCCCAGTTAACCCTGTTGAATGCTTTCTCAGCATCTATCGACAGGGCCAAGCTGGGACCTCCATTTTTAGTGCCAATTGATAGAATATCCAATAAATTCCTCACATTATCCACTCCCTGGCGGCTTTTAACAAAATCAGTCTGCTCTGGATGAATCCATTTTGGTATAATATGAATAATTTGATTGGTCAGTATTTTTAAGTATAGTATGAAATCATAATAAATTAAGGAAATATGCCTATAGCTCTTCTTGTCTCCAGGATTTTTACCTTCCTTTAAAATGTTTATTATTTTGGCTTCAGTAAGCTCTGGCAATATGTTCCTTCTATTTTTAAACTCATTAAACATACTTGCCATTAGGGATATCAAATATTCACCAAATGTTTGATAGAATAGTTTTTCTAGGCCATGTACCCCTGGGGCTTTGTTGTTTTTATGTTCCTTTATAACTAAATCTATTTCCCTTTCTGTAATTTGTTCGTTCAACTGTAATAATTCCACTTTTGAGACTTTCAGAAAATTAATATTGTTTAAAAAACGTTCTATATCTCTTAATTCAGGTTTTTGGAAGTTCCTTTGCTCTTCTATATTGTATAATTTACTATAGTATTGAAAGAATATTTTAGCCAATTTCCTTTGGATGATTATATAGTAAACTATCTTCTCCTTTAAGTCCCTGGATAGAGTTCTGAATTTTCTCTTTTTTTAATTTATTGGCAAGGTATTTTCCCATCTTTCCGCCCATACTATATTGATTTTGTTGGAATTTCCACACATGTCTATCATGTTTTAGTTGGTGAATCTTTTTAATTTGGGAATTAATCTCAATAATTTTATCTGAGTTCTCTTTATTTGGGGATGTTTTATTCTTCATCTGAGATCTTTCTAATTCTGGGTATAGACGTCTAAGGGTTGTTCCTCTGGATTTTGTTAAGCTTATTTCTTTAGAAATCAGTATACCTCTTATGTAGGCTTTCATGGAACACCACACTATAGAATGTGAAGGCACTGAGTTCCTTTATATTGTTTTTGATTTCCATTATATAGGTTTTATCTTTTAATAATAAGGGTTCTATCCAACAATTCCTAGATGTATGGAGTTTTCCCCTAGATTTTATTTCTAAAATATTTTTTTTTAATCCTAGCAGAGTTATTCATGATTGATTTGATGACTTGCTTATTGGGTTATGTGGATCTCCGCAAATTATTATTTTCCCTTTTTTATATTTATTAACAAATTTTAATAAGCTTTTAATGAATCTTTCTTGCTTGCTATTCGGGGCATATAAATGTACAATAGCATAAGGTATATTATTTAGTACCACCCAGATGATATATCTACCAGCCATGTCTATTTTAATAAATTCTTCCTTAATAATAAGGTTTTTGCTAAACATAATTGAGACCCCTCTGGTCTTGCTATTGTATGTCGAGTCTACTCTGTTTACAAAATGTTTATTGTTTAACAAATAAGTATATTTTTGTTTTTAAGTGTGTCTTGTAGACATAAAACTTCCATTGCATATTTAATGTATTCTGAGAAGACTATTTTCCTTTCAATGTTGGAATTCAGCCCACTAATGTTATGGGAGATAATTTTCAATGTCTTCTATTCATTAGGCCGACTATACTATTTAACTGCTTCACCTCTTTCTAGTTTGTATCTGACATTACCCTTCCCCACTCCCTTTCACATTCATTCATCATGCATCCTTCCATACTCCGCACATACTGCAATTGCGGCAATGTTTAGAAATGGCAGGCGTAAAGTTAATGGAGACAGCAATCTCCTCCCACACGGAATATACGGTAGATTCCAGATACAGTAACAATAACCCCTCCTCCTCCCCTTTCCCCTCCCGCTTCTTTTTAACACACATGTAGATTACCCTCCACAGCGAGTTATCTTAATATATATCTATTCTTTCTAAAAGTGCTATGTTCTGTTAATATTTATTATCCCTTTCTCTTTTTCTTGTGAAGATTCCTACTAGTTAGTGATAGATAAGCTCACAATGAGCTATCTTCCGTGATTGTAGTTGTATCTCTTTAATTTCAATGTGAATACCTAGTGCCACTATAGTGTATTATTCACATTATTCATTGTCGAATCTGTACAGCATGAACCTACCTTATAAAAGGCAAGTACATATTGAACTATGTTCAACAATTATAATTGTATCTCTTTCATTTCAATGTGCATACCTCGTGCCACTATAGTGTATATTCTAAATTCATAATATGTTATTTGTTATCAAATCCATTCAGTATGAACCTAATTTGTAGTAAGCAAGTCCATAATGGGCTGTGTTCAACCATTGTAATTGTATCTCTTTAATTTCAGTGTAAATACCTGGTGCATCAAAATTATACACTCTGAAAAAAACTTCCTAATACACTAATCGCTGTGGAGTGCAATCGACACATGCTATGATTCATATTACTTTTTAAACAATTCCTGGATCTCAAGTCTCTGGCAGATAAACAAAAACAAGAAAAAGTGGAAAGAGAAAAGGCAAAAAAATAAATAAAAGGGAGGAGGAGAAATAGATAACCCATATTATGGATTTCAGTACAGATGCTATAATATTAAATTATCAGGGAGTAGGTATTTAGTCTTCCATTTTAATCTTCCAATTTGCCAGACAGTCTGTCCTCTCTTTTACCGATGTGATTCTGTGCCATCTGGAATCTTTATTTATTGAAAGTCCAATCGGGAAAATCAATTTATAGGCTATACCTTCCTTTCCTAAAGCTGATGTTACTTTTATGAATTCCTTATGTTTCAGACCCTGCTCCCTGTAACTTGAACGTATTATAGCGTCTTTAAATGAGAGTAAATGGATTTTGACTATTACATCCCTGGATCTTCTGTATTCCATAAATAGAGCTACCGGGATTCTATGTTGTGTGTCAAATTTATTTGTAACTCCTGCGAAAGTAGGAACAAGCGAGGAAAAGAGACCAGACAAATAATCTACGAGTTCTGAGTATTTGATGGATTCTGTCTAGATCTGTATTCTACATTAGATATTTTATTGGTTAAATCCAAGATACAGACCGCGGGAGTTCTGAGCATTCTGGATATGCTTATCAATACATCTAAATAAGATAAGAATGATCTGTATTGCTAAAGCCTAACCTCAGTATAACTGTAATTATATCAGATTACTTGCTGTGTTATATACTTGGTGAATCGATTTTTATGTGTGATAATTACTTCTGTTTTTGATTTTTTGTTTTTTATAATATCCCTTTTTCTGTGTGCATTGATATTGGAATATGTAGATCAGATATTTAGTTATATAGTATAAATAGTTTGTCACTAGGAGATTACTTGGTAAGCAACAAGCCCCCATATCCATCACATTATATAGTCTTTTTTGCACTTATTAGTGTAGGTAGCTGCACCTTATAGCATGGGATAAGTGGAGAGTCCCCAGTTCTGTTGCAAAAGACAGATCAGGGACTGATTCACTTCTTATTTACTCTTTTATTCACTTACTATTTATTTTTTGTCACTATATTATCACTTTGTTTAGGATCCGATCCCCTTTCCCATATTAAGATATAATCAGTGATACTTACCTTAATATCGTTCATTTGGGATCACCAAATAACTTACATATATTACAAGTATGTATTTGGTTTATAGTATGCAACTTATTCAAAACATACATATTTTTATATAGGTGTTCATTTTTGTCTGCACAATGCTGCATATTATAAAATTATTTACTCTACATATTTTTGGAGAATACTGAATATTTCATAGGTGTTGATTGTTTTTTTTAATTTATTTTTATAGCAACGTATTTTTCTTTTTATAACATGTTTTAATATACAGTAAATAAAACATAATTTTTTCCTTTTGTCTCTAATAGGAGAATACTACTTGGAAACAAAGGTTTTTTTTTTCTTCTTCTTTATTGATTCATATATACACCTTCTAAGTATTTTGTCTGACCACAAATGGAATAATATTGATTTTCATAATATTGTCTATACCATCATTATTTAATTAGACTATCTCCTGTAAGGTTCATTCTTTCTTTGGTGAATATAACTGTTGATTTGTATCCCTTGTGTATTGTAAGTTTCTAAACACCTACTTATTGCACCAAATCCATATTACAATAATCATGGTACCATCAGTAATCTTGGCACCCAGTACAAACTTAATAGACTGGGCCCCCAACTGACCCACAATGCTTTTCTGCATCTCCCATTCCCAGATATTGGGTTAACTGCACACATAGCGGTGAAATATCTTAATCTGTTTCCCTTATTAAATGAGTATGTTTAGGGGTGGACATAAAGATGTAAAACTCAGGAGCCAGACAGGATGGTTCTAGGAGCTCTGTTCCTTTCTCCTTGGATGACAAGCATCTCAGCACATAATATAAATGCCTGCCAGCATGGGGTTCGCCACAATCCTCCCTGTCAATGGCCGGACCCTGAGGTAACATGCAAACTAGCAAAGAAGAAGATTGTGCTTGTAATATAAACAGAGTTTAAATTTAATGCATTCATGCACATTGCCTATAGCTGCTAATGTTGTCAGATGGTACATACTTAAAAAACCTGTGAAGTTTTTGCCAAACAACAGTAGTCCTTTAGTTTAAATATAATTTCATCCAAGAGACCAAACAAGTTAAACCCTCTATTCAAGGGTAAACGTTATTATGGATTTATTGTTTGGTGTATACAATGGCTCCTATTTTATTAATTAGACATACTTCCGACTTTAATTAGTGATGCAATAAAAGGAACAGTAACTAAAATCACTTTGATAGTGTGGTTTAATTACCAAAAAGGAAAGTAATTTTAACTTGCAATTCCTCTGCTTAAAGTTAATCTTTTATTTCAGTAAAATTGAAAAGCTCTCCTGTAAAATGCTTCAGAGCTCTTAACTATTTGCTTCAAGATGGCTCTAATTGGAATTGAGAAAGGATGTTATTGAAGCTTTTCCTTAGAGTACAACTAAAGAATAATGCTGTTTTCTTGTTTCTCTGTTGATATGTTCAGTGAAAGTATTGATAAATCTGAAATCCTTAATTTCCCTACCGTTATTTAGAAGGAGATAAAAACTATACATGGATTATACTTATTGCCCAATATTCTTTGACATGTTAGGTTAATTTTATCAAAAGGCAACTTAGACAGCCGTCTAGGATCACTGCAGTCACATCGACACCTGTCTGGCTGATCATGTGATTCAGCTTTGTTGTCCACTTCTACATCTATGCAGGAGCCACACAGAGCAATTTATAACCCACATTTATGCATAAATGTTATATATTATTCAAACATGTTATGTCTGTATCAAACCACAGTAATTATATCTGTTTAAAGAGTGCCATTCAGCAAATCTATCTGAAACTCTCCACAGTCATTACTGTAGATCTATGTACAATTTGTTTTGGTGGTAAATGATCATATAAAGTAGAGAATGCTTCAGATAATTATAATTACTATTCATTAACACTAAATCCTTCAATATAACAGACCTGAAACAGTTGATTAGTTTTACAGTCGCTGTGCTTAAACCTCCAGAAACCCAAATCAACCAAGGAGAAGTTTGTACTAGAGTTTTTTGGGGGGTTATTGTCTCAGGTTGTATAGTTACTTAACCAGAAACTCTGAGACAACCATTTATAATGATTTTGTCAACAATATTATGGTGTATATAATAGTTAATATAGATAGTTGTATATAGTTATAGTGTAGGGCAGTGGCGGCTGGTGACTTTTCAAGTTGGAGGGGCGACAGGGCAAAACATAGCCACTCCCCCTTTTCAAACCACACCCATTTTTATAACTCCTCCCCCTGACGTCATGATGACCTTTATAAGCCCCGCCCAATGCCCTTTTACTTGTAAAGCCCATTGAAATACATGATCAGCAATGCAGAAATGTCAAGAAGTAAAGTAACAATGTGTTAAATTCATTGGTATACAATATAGATTGAAAAAACTCATGTGACAAGACTACAGTAATATCATAATTGCACCTATACTCATTAACAGAAAAATTAAAGGAGTGACACCTACCATTAGTCGGGTCTTCTTCTCAGTTTATTCACGTTCAGTAAGTTGACCAACGATTAGAAACAAATCTGCAGCCACATAGGGTTTGCACCTGGGGTTGAAAGAAAACAAGCAAATCAGACCATTCAAGAACAAAACCATACTTAAAAAACATTAAAAGACCAAGTGGAACCATTTAGGCCCCAAACATACTTTAGAAGACCAAGTGGAACCATATACTCACCTACAGTTGACTCTCCTTCTCGGGGTATTCACGTCCAGTAAGTCAACCAACGAGTCCAAACAAATCTGCTTCCACAGATAGTTTGCACCTGGGAAGTGATAGAAAACAACAACAAAAACATTAGAACGTTCAAGACCCAAACCTTAACTTTTAAAACCTTAAAAGACCAAGTGTGACCATATAGGCCCCAACCGCACCTTAAAAACCTTAAATAACAAATTGGGACCATGTAGGCCCCAACCGCACCTTAAAAACCCTAAATAACAAATTGGGACCATATAGGCCCCAACCGCACCTTAAAAACCCTAAATAACAAAGTGGGACCATATAGGCCCCAACCGCACTTTACAAACCCTAAATAACAAATTATGACCATATAGGCCCCAACCGCACCTTAAAAACCCTAAATAACAAATTGGGACCATGTAGGCCCAAATTGTACATGAAAAAAAATGATTTTTTTATATATATATATCAATTGATATCAATATATCTCAATAAATATATATATATATATATATATAAATCAATAATCAATATATAAATCAATCAATATATAAATATATATATATATATATATATATATCTCAATATATATATATATATATATATATCAATCAATAAATAAATCAATCAATATATAAATATATATATATATATCAATCAATATATCTATCAATCAATCAATATATATATATATATATATAAATATATATATATATATATATATATATATATATATATATCCATATATATCAATATATATATATATATATATATATATATAAATATATATATATATATATATATATCACACACACACACACATAAACAATATACATAAATATACATAAACATATACATAAAAAAATATATATTAATTGATATTTATTATTTGATTAATTGATGTACTTTATAACTTATTTTATTATATTGTTCATGTATTTCTATTACACATTATTTTTTATAGATATTACAGTGCTATTTTTTGGCTATACATGTTACAGAATATTATCCTGTAACATGTATATCACATAAATAGCCTTGTAATATGTATAATACATACAGGGTCAAACAAGTTCACACTAACCTTTTTTTCCCTTACAGGCTTCCATACCTGCTTGCTGATTTGCTAATTTTTTAAAGACTCTCATTGGTTGAAATCGTTGTCAATCAAAAATTTCAGCCAATCAGAGTCCTTCAAAAATTAGTATATAAAGCAGAGCGTGGGAAAAAACCAATTAATCGCGGGTGGAGCTCCTTGTAGGAGGAGCTCTGTTAGTTTTTTTTTTTTTTTTTTTTAGAGCGTCAGGTTTTTTTTGGTGGAGGCCTCTTTCAATGGGTCAGAATGGATGGACAATGGCTTCAATCAAGATTGGATTATTTTTTGACAATGGCTTCAATCAAGATTGGATTATTTATTTGACCAGTGGCTTCAATCAACATTGGATTATTTATTTGACTGTGACATGGGCTTCAATCAACATTGGATTATTTATTTGACATGGGCTTCAATCAACATTTGATTATTTATTTGACATGGGCTTCAATCAACATTGGATTTTATGACATGGGCTTCAATCAACATTGGATTATTATGACTATCCAGGTCACTGAGGGCAGAAGGCCAACGCTGGAGGGGTCAATTTGACATGTAAGTATGTGCTGTTGTTTATTTTATTTTTATTATTGCTTGTTTAATATGTATGTGCTGTTTACTTTATTTTTTTTATTGTTTGTTTAATATGTATGTGCTGTTTACTTTATTTGTATTATTGTTTGTTTAGTATGTGTGATGTTTTTACTGTATTGTTTTTCCCTTTCCTTATTTTTATTTTATCTTTAAAAGTGACAGGCACATGCACATGCCTGTTACTTCTAAAAATAAAATAAAAATAGGGGGGGGGGGGGGGTGCTAGGTAGGTAGGTAGTTGGATCAGGGTGGGGTCGGTCACGCTCACGCGGCCATCGGTCGGTCAGTGGCCGCGTAGGCCACATGGAGGCCATGATCAGGGGTGGCACAGGCCTCATGGGGGTGATCATCCACCCCCATGTGGCCTGTGCAACCCCGCTCACCGCCCGATTACCCCGACCACCGTGATCGGGGTAATCGGGCGGTGGCATAGCATAGGCCACATCGGGGTGGTGGTGATCGGGCCTCGGGGGTGGCACAGGCGACATGGAGGTGATCAGGGGTGGCACAGGCCTCATGGGGGTGATCCGATGATCGGGGTAAACGGCGGAGGCATAGCATAGGGCAGGCCACATCGGGGTGATCGCGGGTGGCACAGGCCACATGGGGGTGATGGCTGGGGGTGGCACCAGGCATTGCAGGCCTAGGGTCGTCAGTGGTAGGTAAGTTGGTGGGTGGCTGGGTAGGTGGCACTCAGGCCAGGCAGGAATAGTGGGGTAACTGGGGGGACCCTACCTTTTATTAGGGGCACTAGGGGTTTGGTTTGGCCAGGGGCAGGGCAGGTGCCAGGCAGGAAGACTTACTGTTAGGTTGGGCAGATGTGAGTAGTTTCAGCCAGGGAGGTCTCTCAGTCTCAGCGTGACCAGGGTCAGGAAACAGAAAGGGGGAAGGGACAGGCAACTGGTGGTTTTATTGACTGTAGATGTCAATCAAAAAGTAAACCCGAGGCCCTATTAGCTGGCGGGCGCTCGGGGCTAACGGTCTGGGTGGGTTTACATTGTTCTCTTGACAACTGTACAGCCTTCCCTCATTGATTGGTCAATGATGGAAGACTGTCAGTCATTAAATTGATACATTTATGACCGCCCATGCATATCGTCACTGTGCTGGTGGGCGGCATGCATTAACGGTCAGGGGGCCAGGCCAGGCCTCATTGAAGAGAAGAGTCTAAAGGTTAGTGTACTTTACTAGTGTAATATGATCACACAGGGATGCAGGGGGCTACAATAGATACACAGCAGCATTAGTTAATATATACACACAGCGCAAGGGGTTATCTTAAAGTGACAGTGTCCCTGGGAATAGTTTACTTCATTTATTACTGTATTAACACTTGAATGATGATGTACACCTTATATTTAATTGTTTTTGGGTTATTACTAATACATTGTTGTGTTTTTTTATTGCAGGGTCAAGAAAATATTTGGGGGGGGCGTTTGCCCTGACGCCCCAATGGACGGGCCGCCCCTGGTGTAGGGTAGAACGTGGATTAAATAAAGTTAAGAAGTTATACAATCTTTTTATTACACATTTGCAAGTTTTCAATCTTGCAAGGTGCTTTGGGGAAGTACTTTGGACACTGGATTCTAAGCTCAAAGACAGGGCTCTCCATCCTTTGCAATGTGTTAAGACTGCTGTTGTTGAGCCTTGATCGGAAACCCATGTAATGCGCTATGGAATATGTTGGAGAGTTACAAATAAACAAAAATAATAGCTTGCCTTTTATTACACCAAGACCCTCTGTTTTTGTTTGGGGATGTAGGCTGCTGAATGACACAGTAAATGAATATTGAAGAGAAGATCTGCAGCTGTAATTTGTTTAGCCTTGATATTTTTGTACAATCAGATCACACAGCTCAGAATTATAAAGGGTTAATAAATATATAATTTTGAATGGGTTTTAGTTCTTAAATATTGTTCTCAAGTGTATTTAAAACATTCTAGTGATATTAGCATCATTTTCTTTTTTAAAGGTCCTGTTCCGTCAGGTTTTGCTGTACAGCGGCTTTTTTACCATCCCCAGTTATACTTCTCAAGACAATCAGCACAGGGAACTCATATTGGGGGCACCAGGAAACCCAGTAGAAACCACTAAATTCACACAGACTGGCACTGTGATCTAGAGTTTCTGTCAGGAGGAGCATTTTATGAGTTTACTGCTCAAGTATTTGTAAGTGTGGTGAAGTAAGGGTCCAATTATTATGTTAATGTTTTTATTCAGTGATATTTGACCATACCAGACATAAGGAAGAAGACACACAAGGAAAGGTAAGCCTGACCAAAGTGTAAGCTTTCTGTGATGATTGTCTTGAATGATTTAATATGTATAACCCAACCCTAGCTTTGCTCAAAGCTGTCTAATACAGCGGGCATATTCTTAAGGGAAGCCATGTTTGATATGGTTATGGATCGAAAGAACAAAGCATTTGTGGGCATATCTGCATGTCCCTGCCAAGGCTCCCAAAGTGCAGTGTAATAACTGTATTTCTCTGAATTCTGGGCATGAAGCAAGTTTAACTAGTTTTAGACATTCAAATGTGAACACAAATGTACCATTAAAGTTAATTGCTGTGCACAGATGTATTGGCACTTTATCACTTTGCATGAGCATTGGAGAGAAAAAAACGCTTAATTTTCTTTTGCTATGTGTTGAAAAGAACATTATTAGTATGTTTGATATTATATTTTAGCTTTGTTTGCCATTTTAGATTGTTGCTAAACTTTATCCACCGCTTATCACTTTTTATTACATATAATATTTGCAAATGGGGTTGGTATCTGGTGCTTTTTCATTGGTATAATTTCATGGTATTTAAAGATAGGGTGTAGTTCCTTTTTGATATATAGCTGTACTTTTGTTTTGTTCTTGCAACCTTATAATAGTAATTCTTAGTTAAGCTTATATACCCAATGATAAAAATTAGTACATAGCAAAGTTCTTCATATAATATGTTCATATTTTATATATATGCACCATGTGCCTCAAGAACAATATTACAACAGAAGCTGTAAATTAAATGTTATACTAAATAACAACAATGAAGTCGCAGATTCGAATATAATCATTTTCTTGTGGATGGAGCATATAAACAGAAGTTATGATTCCTAATATAATCATCATAATATATGGCAATAATTGCTTAGGCAAGGATCTGAGAGTGCTTAAGTGGACCCTGGCCAAGGCATATAACAAAACCCAATCTCCTCACATAAATCAGGTCTTTTACATATTTAGTAATAATATGAAGATAGTATTGATTTAATAGGAATTTAAAATTATTATTAAATCAAATTCATTAAATACCCATACACACCATAGTAAAATGGCACTAACAGAAAAAAGGGCCAGGCTTTCATTAATGGACTACTGTGGTCATATTTTTAAAACATATTGTAAATGTGGTAATATTTCAAAATGTAAAGGTTGTATTTGTTTTGTTTTTTGCATTCTAAATCAATGTGCATATTATCATATTGTTTCAAAAAACAATATAGAAAACTTTTACTACTATGGTCCTAAAGCCCAAAATCAACTCTACAATAACTGAGTCACCTAATACAATACCACTTTAACAAGAAAAACCTCAGTTATATCAGAAAATATTTCTAAAATAAATGTAGTCTTAGTTAAAATGGTACCAAATATCTGTAATATGAAAAATTTAGTTTTTTTTGTGTGTCTCATTTTACAAGTGCTTTTCAGGGGCAAGCAAATAAGGTCTTTATTAGGTTGCAACAATGTATGTACATTGATTATAGCTCAATACATAGATATAGAGCCTCATCCAACTCGGGCTCGCAACTGGATCGCAAACAGCTAAATGCCTGTGATTGAGTTGCATGCTCCCGTTGCTCTACTTTTGCAATGCTATTCAACTGGTCGGGCCCGCAAGTTAGGGGGCAATATCAAAAATCGGAAACCATTGCCGTCGGACATAGCATTTGCGGGCTTGAACATGTTACAGGAGCAAACCCGTAACTCCCGGTGCAGAAACAGCCAATGGAAACAGAGATCCTCATCATGACCAACCTCCAAGCCCGTAACTAGTAAGTGAAGGCCGGAAGACTTTGAAATCCAACCTCCATTTTCAAAGTCCTACGGGCTTCAACCTCCAAGCCCATAGGACTTTGAAAAAATGGATGTTGGATTTCAAAGTCCTACAGGCTTGGAGGTTGAAGCCCGTAGGAATTCACATTGATTGCCATGCTCGATATAACACAAAAATTAAACATGAAATAAAGTATTGGAGAATGTTGTGCTATTAATTCTAAGACCTAACATAACTTTCAATCTTCATAAGTACGGTATTGCATTTTTATTTGCTTTTGAACTGCTCCGATTTGTCATTAAGCACTTTGCGAGACCTCCTTGGTACCAGTAACTTGTGGTTACATATTTGCCATGTTATATTTATAAGAATCCTCTATTTGCTCCTAGTAAATATATATTTAGTATGTTCTTCCAGTGTTCTGTTTTACAGCAAAGGGGTAAAACCTTAAGAAAGTATTACTATTCTCCATTGTAATCTAAATTTATTAAACAATAACAAATGCATATATCTATAGCAAGATAGATAGATAGATAGATAGATAGGAATATATTTCAAAAATTTAACAGCATGTTTAATTTTTTCTGATGTTGGACTTTTTATTGATTTTATTTTTAATAGTGTTCCAGATAGAGCAAAATAATTTTTGACCAATTTCTATATACAAGTCAGTTGCATGTAGGGGTCAACAAAAATGCCACAAATATATGTAGTTGATCAGATAACTTTGCTATACAAATAATTATCTTCCCTTCTCTGAGCTTAAATTAAGATGCTCCCTTACTCCAGGTAGCAGAGGGTCCCTACGCTGTTGTGGACTCCAGGACTTTGCACCTGCAGCACTTGCAGTGGCTACGTTGTTGGTAATGGGGTTATCTACTGACTACAGAGGGGAAGTATGAGTAGCACCAGATCTAATGAAGTGGTTGGGCCAAAGCCGAAAGTACACCCAGCTACAGATGCGTCTGGAGGGGAAAGGAAAGTCTACTGCTAAAAATAACAATTCAGCATTGGAACCTGGAATATTAGAAGTATGAATTAAGGCAAACTAGACATGGTGAAGAATGCAATGACAAGGATAAACATTAATATTCTGGGAATTAGTGAACTTAAAAGGACTGGAATGGGACATTTCACATCAGACAACCGCCAGATCTTCCACTGTGGTCAAGAATCCCATAGAAGAAATGGAGTAGCCCTCATAATATAGGCTGGCCAAAGCAGTGCATGGTTAGAAGCCAATAAATGGAAGAAGAAAAAAAAATTAAATGCCAACCATGGATGCTGAAAAGGCTGAAGTTGCCCAGTTCTACAAAGATATTCAACACGTCAAAGATATACTTCTCAGAAAAGATCTTACTATCATCATAGGAGATGGGAATGATAAAGTAGGAAACCAAAAGACACTTGGAATAACTGGCAAGCTTGGCATTGGAGTACAAAATGAAGCAGGTCAGAGATAAGTAGAATTCTCTAATGTCTGGTCATACTAAACATCCTCTTCCAACAGCCTCCGAGGTGACTCTACACATGGACATCACCTTATGCACAATGTAGAAATCAGATTGACTATATACTTTGCAGCTAAAGATGGAGGAGCTCTATATAATCAGCAAAAACAATACCTGGAGCTGACTGTGGCTCAGACCATGTGCTTTTTATTGCAAAGTTCAGTAATAAACTAAAGAAAAAAGGGAAATCATCAGACAAAGCAGATAAAAAATAAATATTATCCCTTGTGAATATGCACCCTGGAGTAGTGCAGACAAACTGACCCATTATCTCCTTACACAGATATTTTAAAACAGCACAATGGAATTCATCCACATGGCCCACCTTCATAATTCCACTCCCTGTATGAGAGGTCTGCTTTCTTATTGTGACCTTCCTCTCCATGCTATCAACCTCCCTCACTGGTCTCCAGATAAGGGTTTGGAAGGGTTCATCTTGGTAGGTCACTTCAGATTTTATGCTTTGATCATGCATGAGGGCCTAGGGAGGGTTAGAGTAACATCTAGGAATTGCATTCCTGGACCAAATACATCAGAATATCACATCATATAGTAACTACAACATTAATTATTGTGGCCCACATTACATTAAACATAAAAGCAACATGTCACAGTCCTTAAAATAAGTCTCATGTCCATTGGAATAGCCTTTGATATTAGCAAAACAGTGTGTTAAAGTCCCAAATAACAGGATTGATTGTGCGGTTCAGAGAAATTCCATCCTTGCCAAAAAATCAGCCATGACACTGATGATACTACTTTCATGGCTGAACGTGAGGAGATACTAAAGGATCTGTTGATGAAGGTAAAAGAAGAGAGTGCAAAAGTTGGCCTCCTGGTAAAAATTAAAAAGACAAAGATCATGGCAAACTGCAATCTCAGTTCCTAGCAAATAGATGGGGAAGAAGTGGAGGCAGTGGCAGATTTTATTTTCGTGGGATCCAAGATCTCTTCGGATGATGATTATAGCCATGAATTTAAAAGATATTTGCTTCTGGGGAGGATAGCTATGACAAGCCTGGACAAGCTTGTAAAAAGTAAAGATATTATCAAAACAATGTGCATATTTAGAACTATGGTAATTCCGGTAGAAACATACAGATGTGAGAGATCTAGACCAAAAATAAGAACGATCGCTGTAGAATTGACGCCTTTGAATAGCGGTGTTGGCAAAAACTTCTTAGAGTCCCTTGGACTACAAGAAGATCCAATAAATAAGTACTTCAGGAAATCAAGACAAAAGTTTCACTGGAAGAAATGATTATGAGGCTGAAGCTCAAATATTTTGGCCATAACACGAGAGAAGGCTCCGATGCGGGGAAACATTGACGGCACAAGAAGAAGGGGACGACAGAGGCAGAGATGGATAGATGAGATCACTGAAGCAGTGAACAGGAACTTGATGGAGCTCAGACGGGTACTGAGTGAGAGATATGCCTGGCATGCTGTCGTCTATAGAGTCATGTAGAGTCGAGCATGACTGAATGACTAAACAACAACAAATCAAATAGGCTGTCACCACCTTCTTTGGTAGATAATTCCACAGTTTAACAACCCTTACTGCAAATAACCCTGTTCTTTCTTTAAAGTGAAATTGTTTTACTTCTAAATGTAGAAGAAAAACATATCCCCAAACTGACATTCTACTTCAAAACCCAGTCATGATACCAAAACACAGTGGCCTCTGATTTTCTTTACTTTATTGCGACACGCTCGTGGATCAGCAACAGAATAGCATTCCCAATGTCTGCATCTGACAACAAAAATATACAAATCATAACCTTTTATAGTAGTTCCACCTAAAGAAAATAATATGACCATTACCTCCAAGCCAATAAAAGATTATTTATATTTGTAAGCCAATTAAAAGGCGAACACGTACAAGAGCATGCATTAAAGAGCATTCATTCTGTATGCTTACTGTATGCTTATATCATTGCGCAACTTCATGCGCAGTAAAGATCCTATCTCAACCTTCACTTAGAGAACATTTTGTTTTGATGATTTAGAAAATGCATACTTAACTGTTTCAGAGCTTACATCTAGCAATACAAAAAGTGCTACAAAGGTAATAACAAGGTATAATATGTATATATATATATATATATATATATATATATATATATATATATATATATATATATATATGTATGCTTATACTTTAGAGGGTGTGGATATTTGTATTTTACCCCAACACTCCCCCCCTATGACAATGAGAATTGTCATCAAAGGAAAAATACAAATATGACAAGGTGCAATCTTAATGTACATTTTAAAAATTACAAGAAAAAATATATTTAAAAATATCAATAAAACTGATAAGCATAATAGGAAGTAGAGGCATGATCTTCAGACTGGCTTCTAAAGAGACTCAAGCCCCCTAAAGGATAAAGTACAGATAAGTTTCCTACAACATGGACGTATTAAATCTCACGGAGTGAGCACCTCAAGTCCATTTAACAAGGAAATAGTTCAATGGAGTGGACAAGAACATCCACATATGCTGTTATATGTTACCAGATTGCGGCTCAATACCATATAAAAGTCCAGGTATATAAAAAAATAAAACACAATGGTTAATGCAGACAAAATAGTCTCACTTAATTTTCACAAAACCACCCAACCAATTACAATAACTAGACCATAGGACCAATTTCCCTTTATACTCATTGTCTTATTCACAGTAGGCATTTAGATGATAGATGTAATTCAATAACCAATACATTTTGCACAGATATTACTAACAATCAAGCGTTTATGCACAATAACTTCTTCTTTCCCTAATTGCTCTCCCTTATCAGATGTTAGTATGTACTAGATCCTAGCAAATTGATAGAACAAGGTGCAGAAGTGTTAGAAGCCAAGGGATAGTAAAAAGAAAAACAAATATAGGAAAGAGTAGAAAAAGTAAAAATGACAAAACACTGAAAACATATGCTCAGACAAAGTTCATACAAACCCAGTCTTACACATCACACTTAGCCAGGCCCCTCTTTGTCCATATGATAAACAGGTGGATCACTTGCTTCTGGATGGTAAGGTCCTCTGGTCAAAGCAATAAACCATAATGTGCAGATATTCAGACACAGGAGAAGGAGTATGTGACCTTCGCACAGATCTTTACATTTTTTCTCTTTGCCAACAGATACATGCATGAGCATATTGTCATGTCAATGAACAAGTGTTTGGCCTTTCCCCTTTCTTTGCAAGACTTCTGTCTGGGCTTTGTCTTTTAATCATCAAACTCTGTATATGTTTCTTCATCTGTTATTATCTGTTGTCATCAAGATAGGTACTTGGTATAGACTTTCTCTCATCATATATCAGCACACTCGTCTCTTTGTTACTCTCTTTGTCTTTTCTTCTTCTTTAAAGGCATGCACTCGCTGTCATCTTCTTCTGGAGTAGGCAAGTGTGACAAAAATAAAAACAAAAACAAAAACAAAAAAACAAACAGTCAAGATCTATCATACAAGAAACTTCCATACATCTTTCAACCAGACATCCTCTCATCATATACACCTACCCTAAAATGTTCCCTAACTGTAAATTAAATTTAACATATACATAACTTTATAATAAACAAGGGGTGGTATAAACTAAAATCAATTAAGTTAAAATGTAAATCATGCAAAGCTAATAAACATATAAATTACATGTAAAATACATAAGCAACCATTAGTTTCTACTCCTGCTAAAGCAGCAAAAATCACCATTAGAACAGTTTCAATACTTCTAAATTACATCTCTATAAGTGATAAGACATAAGACATGATATAAACTAATTTATCCTGTAATAGGTTGTATACTTAAAAGGAAATTACTAATTATATTACTGTCAATATACATTTACTAATAAAGCTCTAAAATATTTCTTCAACTCATAATGTAATCCACCTCTTATCATGTTCCCTTCTTAGAGGTGTAGAAATACCTTTCAGAGGTTTTTATCCTAATTCTCTACCCATCTGCACCATGGCTATCATCTGAAACAAATAAAACATAGTACATAACATTCTTTAACCAGATAAGATATCATACACTGATTTCTAGTGATATGGATACTCTCCAATATCCACCTGTGCAGTAACCAGGAGAAAGGGATTGCACACATACCACGTTTATTCATTGAGCATAAAAATTAAAAAAAATTAAAATAACCTGGCCGGAAAAACAGACCAGCAAAAATCAAAAAAGGAAAAAAACAAAAACATTCTTAGTTGGTTGACATTTCTGAGTATCCTGTACACTTATCATAACCCATAATAATTTCACCTTGTTAATTATCTTAAAAAAACTAATAATTATTATGTATTTGGAACAGGTATCTGTGATCCTAAATATTACTCTAAATGTAGTGTACTTCACTCCTTCTATAATTCTGCATGGGATCATAAACCAATTTGACCTGGTGATTATTAGATAATCAATATTTCACTTTGAGTACAAAAACTGGTTACCATGCAAACCTTCCTTCTTTTCCTGTTATCACACCTGATCATTTTATTGGATTGGTACCTAAATTATCAATTCTACCTTGCAATGTCTGTAAGAATTATACATCTTATCTGTCATAACGTTATCACATCATAATGCATTATAGATCAAGTGAGTGTTCAAAAATTGAGATAACATAACATTTCATAAAACTTAAAAATCAATACTTCCTTAAAAAATAATACCACAAGTTGCTCTGGTCCCTTTAAGCAAAACCGAAATTGCTTTGTTTAGATAAAATACAAATATCTGTGTATGACCTTGGAACTGAGACAGAAGCTTCTTCAAAACACAGAACTTTGGCCAATATCTAGTATAATGTGTCAGAATAATTCTCTTACAAAAAATGGACTGTATACAAAATCCTAAAAATCTGCAAATTTCTATCATTTTCTTTTTTCTATAACCCAGTTCTTTAACAATTACTATATTTACTTGTAACTAATTTTCACAAATATCAACTTTAAAAAAATATTTAACATAAGTAGGAATCAGATCTAAATAGAAACCTTTATTAATGATTATCCATAATGGCTGACAGCATATAAAACACACATATTAAACCGAAATTGATCAGATTGCAGATTATATTCTCTATAAGCAACTTAAACACACTGTCCGTCAGACAAAATGGACAATCCTTACACAGAAATGTAACGATATGATATGGACATTGGTACTTTTTGTGACCACCAATATTCAGTATGTTATTGCAGGAAAAATAGCAAATCTCCCTTTAGAGCATCACAAACCACACCCCAACCAGAACATAAATGACATACCTGCACATAGACACATCACAATCAGACCATACATGACATCTCCACACATAGACAGCTCCCCCGTGAACAGTCAAATAGCAAAGTCAAGCAAAACAAACAGGGAGAATACAAAAAACACACACATGGGGTCATCTACAAGGAACATTTCCCCATGTGATAACAACACTCTCATGCCAATTTTCACTCCAAGTACACTCACTCAACCACATTATTCGTTCATACAGAAAGAAAACATCCACACACAGGGACACATGAACATCTCCTTTTTGCAGTGGAAAACATAATCTCTACATAGAAATTTAATACCGGCATAGATTAATGCTGGTAAACAACATTAACACGGGAACCAGACAAGACAGACAACACAGAACATATAACTAGATAATTTTGAGCTCACATAATACTTTATATGCGCATAGATCTCCTCAAATCGCCCTTGTAAAAATCAAGACAAGAACAACCAATTTAGCAAATCATAAATATATTTACCTATAACTAAGCCTAAACATAATTGGACCAAAAAGAATACAAACAAGACAAAAAATAAATAAATATAGCCATCAAACCTGGAAAAAATATATGACATGAAACCAATTTCTCAAATTACATATGACACTTTATGGGGATAAATACACAATATATTCTACAATTAAGTATAATTTCACTGAAATAACTGTTGTTATAGTAGTAAAAACTATAAGTAAGTATAATTTCACTGGAAGAACAGTTTTTATAATAGTAAAAACTTATTCATTAAATCCTTTATCTTATCAATATTTCCATAAAAATCATTATGACTTTTGCAGAGGCGTGGTAGAGCTACTTCTGGTGCACAACACCTGGGACCACAACAGGGTAGGGTACTCTCTCTACTAGTAGTAAATAAGAAAGTTTTCTTATTAGGTGGGCAGGGTAGACAATTACTCTGTGCACTGGCGATCTGATCTACATAAGTAACTCGTTATAATACATTCTTTCATTTTTACAGGGACAGCTTTCACTGCCGGCTCTATACCTTTAAGTATACAAGGGGGGTTAATAAAAACCTTCTGGGGAAGGGAGGGGCATAACGGCACTAGGGCAAAGACGCCACACTTAAAAATATCATTAAATTATAAAAATACATATGCACTCATAAAAAAATAAAATGTAACACAATGAAATCTTTACTCTAAAAATTGGATATCATCAGAATTTTCACAACAACGTTTTTACCAGCTGGATTTAATTAAGTAACTTATACATTAAATACAACCTTCAGATGCAGGAACTAAAATCATCTATCTACTTTAAAAACCTATGCTTATTCTTTTTGAGGTTTACAAATATGGACCTACCAAAAATCTAATTTTAACATTACTGTAATCTAATCAAAGGATGCCCTCTTGTAACTGGCGTACTGCAATCCATAGAGTCACAGGGAGTCGGATGCAAATGAACGATTAAAACAACAAAGTGCTCTTCTTGGTTTGAAAGGGCACAAAATTGTATGTTAAAATTATCTATTTTTATAATTGTACTAATAATAAATAATAACAAAAAAAATTAAATCTCTGTTTTCATACACGTATATCCTACCCACTGGCTAAGAGTGATAACAGATTGCCAAGTGCTTGTACATGCTGTGAGTCTGTATGGGGAACGACTCTCTATTCTACAAGAGAGCAGAAACCTGAATTTTATGCCCATACGGGAAAATAGAACCAGTTCCCTTTAAATGTAAAAAGTAGGCAAGCAGTGTTACCATTGACTTGAATGGGAGATACACCCCTGCAACCTGTTTGGCTGCAGTAATGAAGCAGACAAGCATAAGTCCGGTTCAGTCAGTTATACATGTAAACACAGATTTTATTTAATGGGCTATAAAACATTCAGACCACTTTGAATATTTATTTAATTAACTCTTTCCAATGTTTCCTTCCAAACTTGCTTAATGTTGCGTATTCAGGTGGTATTATTCTGCTGTGACCAATAAGCCAATGGGCAGCAGCCTGGATCATGTTACCTAAAGAATGCATGGAATAGTTTATCAGAAAATGTCTGTATGCAGTGATATTACTGTCTATAAGCGTACACGATCTCTTTCGTCATATGGTATATATATTTATATATATACAGTATATATATACAGTGGATATAAAAAGTCTACACACCCCTGTTAAAATGTCAGGTTTCTGTGCTGTTAAAAGATAAATCATTTCGGAACTTTTTCCAACTTTAATGTGACCTATAAACTGTATAACTCAATTGAAAAACAAACTAAAAATTTTTAGGTAAAGGGAATACAAAATCTAAAAATAAAATAATATGGTTGCATAAGTCTGCACACCCTTAAACTAATACTTTGTTGAAGCACCTTTTGATTTTTATTACAGCACTCAGTCTTTTTCGGTATGAGTCTATCAGTATGGCACATTTTGACTTGGCAAGATTTGCCCACTCTTCTTTGCAAAAACACTCCAAATCTGTCAGATTGTGAGGGCATCTCCTGTGCACAGCCCACTTCAGAACACCTCACAGATTTTCAATCGGATTCAGGTCTGGGCTCTGGCTGGGCTATTCCAAAACTTTAATCTTCTTCTTCCTTTGTTGATTTGGATGTATGCTTTGGGTCGTTGTCATGCTGAAAGATGAAGTTCCTCTTCATGTTCAGCTTTCTAGCAGAAGCCTGAAGGTTTTGCGCCAATATGGGAGATTGTTGTCACATGTACCACACAGCCAGTACTTGTCAGATATTCCTGCAGCTCCTTTAATGTTGCTGTAGGCCTCTTGGTAGCCTCCCAGACCAGTTTTCTTCTCGTCTTTTCATCAATTTTGGAGGGAGCCTTTAATGTTGCTGTAGGCCTCTTGGTAGCCTCGCAGACCAGTTTTCTTCTCGTCTTTTCATCAATTTTGGAGGGAGCTTCAGTTCTTGGTAATGTCACTGTTGTGCCATATTTTCTCCACTTGATGATGACTTGATGTCTTCACTGTGTTCCATGGTATATCTAATGCCTTGGAAATTCTTTTGTACCCTTCTCCTGACTGATACCTTTTAACAATGAGATCCCTCTGATGCTTTGGAAGCTCTCTGTGGACCATGGCTTTTGCTGAGGGATGCGACTAAGAACATTTCAGGAAAGACCAACTAGAGCAGCTGAACTTTATTTGGGGTTAATCAGAGGCACTTTAAATTATGGCAGGTGTATGCTGACTCCTATTTAACACGATTTGGAATGTGATTGCTTAATTCTGAACACAGCTACATACCCAGTTATAAGAGGGTGTGCAGACTTATGCAACCACATTATTTTTCTTCTTTTTTTTCTTCCCTCCACCTAAAAGATTTCAGTTTGTTTTTCAATTGAGTTGTACAGTTTATAGGTCACATTAAAGGTGGAAAAAGTTCTGAAATGATTTATCTTTGACTCATTTTTTTACAGCACAGAAACCTGACATTTTAACAGGGGTGTGTAGACTTTTTATATCCACTGTATGTATATATATATATGTATATATATATATATATATATTTTTTTTTTTATATATATATATATATATATACCGTATATACTCGAGTATAAGCTGACCCGAGTATAAGCCGAAGCACCTATTTTACCACAAAATACTGGGAAAAATTAGTGACTCGAGTATAAGCCGAGGGTGGGAAATGTGCTGCCCCCTGTGTCCCTCTTGTGCCCTCTGTGTCCCCCTCTTGTGTGCCCTATTCTTGTGTCCTCCTCTCTCTCCCCTGTGTCTCTTCTCCGCTTTCCCTCCCCTGTGTCTCTTCACTCCTCTCCCTTCCCTGTGTCTCTTCCACCTCTCCCTTCCCTGTGTCTCTTCCCCCTCTCCCTTCCCTGTGTCTCTTCCCCCCTCCCTTATGATTCTCCTCAACCCCCTCCTCATTCTCAACCTCCCTCCTCAACCCCCCTCCTCATCCTCACCCCCCTCCTCAACCCCCCTCCTCATCCTCAACCCCCTCCTCAACCCCCCTCCTCATCCTCAGGCCCCCTCCTCATCCTCAACCTCCCTCCTCATCCTCCTTCCTCATCCTCATGTGACATCACATCATTAATTTTTTGATGGGCAATTCGCTAGTATATAATAATAAAAAAGCATGCTTTACATATTTATGTATATACAGTGAAACCTCTATATTCATCAGTACTTGTATTCCTCAAATCCAATATTAGTCACAAATTGTAAAAAAAAACACAACAAAAAAAAAAACCACACACACACAGAAACAGACAACATTGAACAAGTTCTTTGGTAAAACGAGTGCTAGTTAATCGTCAGGAAGGGGACAAAAAAAGACATTGATCACCAGAATTGGAGTTACCTGATGTTTTGATGGAAGGTGACTCCCCTTCTAAACAATAATTCCTTTGCTCTGCTTCAGCTTCTGCCATCATAGATCCTCAGTAAATTCCAGGTAAATTTGTATTTATTTTTGTATCAGGTTTCAGGGCTAAGAATAGATTATACCAAATTTAGTCAATTCCTATGAGAAAAAATGTATTCTATATTCATCCAATTCAATATTCGTCGCTCAAGAATGGATTAATAGCGAATATGAATGTTCCACTATTGTATGAATTGCACTCGAGAGACATGTTAACAAATTTACAAAAATGAATATTTAAAAGGACTATTTAGGCATTTTTTTTCATATGAATTTTGTAACTAGGGTAATGAATGAAATGTGTCATCATCAATGTAATTGTACTATACATTGAGGATGTTTACACTTTACTTCTGAGAAGTCTCCAGAGTAAGAGTAAGAGATTTTGGAGCCTGCTTCTTTCTTCCTGTTTCATCTCATGAGAACTACCATATTGCACAACTGTGACCTATGGCTTCACACTACCAGTGCAATGCTGTTACAGACAAAATATACCACACAGGTAGTGTGAAGGCCCTCGCCTATGGGTGTAAAAATCTGTTACTCTGGTGGCTTCATAGAAGCGAGTGAAGTGTAAATTTTATATCACAACTGAACTGAAAAGGAAAAAAATATTTATTAACTTAGTAAAAAAAATATATATCACTAAACAATACATCTAAATGGGTAATTTAACAAGCTGGTATAATAAGACATTGATGCAAAATAAAATTCCATGAAACTACATTTTGTCAGTTGCATGTATCTTAATATTGCACCTATACAGCCTACACCTACAATGATCCAAGACAAAGCAACATGCTATCAGGCTCCAACCTATAAGGAAATGTTGTTGACATACACAAGCTTTACATAGATTAAGCTTTTCTGGTTAATTTGCTAAATAGTTTATGATTTTTTTTCCCTAAGCTACAGTGGTCCTTTTAAAATGATGGTGCAGTAGCTGACCCTTACCTCTTCTTTGAATGCATAATTACTCTGGGTGAGGGGGGTCCCTGTCAGCCAATGCATAGGAATACAGTGGTATTAGTAAGACTTGTTTGCCAATGAGACCTATGTACAAACAAATGTGCTATTTTGCTTGCTGTACACTGTACGGGGACAAGCATCTCACACTAGTTTAACTTCCATTAACTAAATGCATTTGTGGTTAGTAATCTTTTCACAAAATTCAAAACAGTACCAGGAAAAGCTTTATGCTGCTTTATATTTTTTGTGAGTCCTCAAAAATTCTCCATTTGTAGACACAGACACTCTGATTAATGTGTTACCATTTCAGGTTAAAACTCACTTCTATCCACAAAATGTCATGGAAAGAACACATAAATTATTTAGATTTAATCAAATAGGTGTTCAACAGATATGAGAAAAATTATGTTTCTAAATAACACTATAGCCCTTCAATACACAAATTCATAATAAAAAAGCATTTTTTTGCATATTTATGTATATACAGTGAGACCGCTTTATTCATCAGTACTTGTATTCCTCAAATCCAATATTAGTCACAAAATGTAAAAAAAGAACAACAAAAAAACAGACAGAAACAGACAACATTGAACAAGTTCTTTGCTAAATCGAACGCTAGTTAATCATCAGGAAAGGGACAAAAAACACATTGATCACAAGAAGTGGAGTTACCTGCTTAATGGAAGGTGACTCCCCTTCTAAACAATAATTCCTTGGCTCTGCTTCTGCCATCATCGCTCCTCAGTAAATTCCGGGTACATTTTTATTTATTTATGAATCAGGTTTCAGGGCTGAGAATGGATTATTCCAAATTTAGTCAATTCCTATGAAGAAAAAAAATATATTTTATATTCATCCAATTCACTATTTGTTTGTCGCTCAGTGGTATTAGTAAGACCTGTTTGCAATGAGACCTCTGAACAAACAACTTATTTTTCAATATCTAAATGCACACACAAATGTGCTATTTTGCTTGCAGTACACTGTACGGGGAAGAGCATCTCACACTAGTTTGACTTCCATAAACTAAATACATTTGTGGTTAGTAACATTTTCACAAAATTCATAACATGAGTTAGGAACTAACACTAAAATCCAGAAGATCAAAACATACTGTCAGCGTATCTAAGTCATATATATCCATCATGTGCTATGCTACCATGGCAAGTATATGCTATAAAGGTGCCATTTAAATGGTTATTGGATTAAACAACGTAACACATTGTAAATTAATTTGCATAACCAGTTTCCCAGAGTACAGTGCAAACTCTGTATTTCTTAAGATTTTGCAAATAAAACTATTTTTAGCTTGTTCTGTTGTTTAAATCCAAATGTACACACAAATTACTATTTTCTTTTGTGTACTCTGTAAGTTGGAGGACTTCACGCTTTTTCTCACCATATGCTAAATTAATTGGTGTGCAGTGCTCTTTTAAAGAAGTAGTATTAATAATGTCAGCATAAACTTTAGTAAGATACAATAAAATAAAATAAAAACAACCTTTATATATATTTCCTACTTTACTGTATAAAATACTGACCATCTCCATCGTTGTCTTGTTAGGCTTCCACATATCTATAAATATGTTTCTTGTAAATTAGGTGGGGTTGTTGGAGGCTGGGTATTAGCTCATTGCTACTCAGTGAATTGCTATTTGTACATGTATACCACAGAAAACATATTTTCCCTATCTGCCCTTCAAGCTACACAATGGAGATGACTAAGACTATGCTTAATTACAATAAATAGGTGGTAAATTCAAAATTATTATTTGGACATTATAAATTCTAGTTCTAGTAAAACAGAACACTGAAAATATGTGATGGCAGTTTCCCTTTAACTGTATGTGTTTTAAAACCGTGTATTCTTGTAATTTAAAGGCTCATAGCCACTGCTTCCTTAAAACAGTTCTTGCCTTATTTCTGATTATAAGAGAGAGGGTATATTTACCCACTTAAGTATGTCTGCTGAGCACATTAAAATTCACTGTATCAGCTGTTTTGAACCAACGATGATAAAGTGGCTGCACTTCAAAAACAAGAAGAAACTCAATTCTGTTTCCTAATAACAACGTAATTACTTTTGAAGGAAAGGGTTTACAAACCAGGGATTGAAAGTATGTGTGGTATACTAGATACTGATATCTATTCGCTTTTCAGCTCTTCTCTCTTCTTATTTCCATCTTACATGCACTTCTGTACAGAGTTCTTAACACAAACTGAAAATGTGCAAGAACTTTACATTAAAATGCTATGATTTAAAAGTACCCTCAAGGCACACTCAGTAAGAAGTTTATTACAATGTGGGTATTCACGAGCAGAAGACATATATCATTACCCAGAAAATTCATAGAAATGTCATTTAAAATATAAAAGCCATTCATTTTTATCAAAAGGCTAGGCATAAGGAAATATATCAAGCTGTTTAAGTTGGTAATGTGTAATTTTCTCTTGCACAACAATGGATTAGATATCATATTATAGCAGCAAAGCATAGTATACTTTGTCTACATTTCAAGAAGTTTAAAGGGTATGTAAAATAGTAACTGTATTGCTAGAAAATGAGGCGGATAGTCAGAAATGCTAATTCAGGCGATATATATATGAAGGGCGGGATCTACCTTTTTGGAGCCCCTAGGCAGTGAAGTGCGAGTGCGTATGCAAGGTATGCACTGAACAATTTTGCCTTTTCTGTGCGTGGAAATTCATTTTGCTATTGGAACTCTCTTGTTCTAGTTACCCCCTAGTAGCCAGTCTATAAACTGCAGCATTTTGTTTTTTTATGCCAGGAGCCATTTTATTTTAAAGTGATGCCACTCCCTAGGCAGCTGCCTAGTTGGCCTAATTGGTAATCCAGACATGTATATATGAAGATATAATTAATAACTTGTGGACAGCTCAGTGCAACTAAAATTTTCCCTTTAGTCTGGGTATCTCTTCTTTAGCACAAATGCATTGAATTGACTGGTTGATCCACCTATGCTCATGTAGACTGATATTTAAATCTTCACTTGTCAGAGGCCTTAATTGCCCACCACTGTCCTAATTAGTGCTATCCTAGCTTGTTCAATGTTTGTGTCCACCTGATCACCTATGCTACTGTGATGACCACACAGAAACATCAAGGACCAAGGTGACAAAAACATAATTTGTCCAAGCATATTTTGGGGTTCAATACATCAAGCCATGTATGGCGATTGTTTATAATTCCAGCTAATCTGGAACCAGGATTCCAAGTGGTTAGTGAGCTCCAATTGATAGGCTCATAGCTGAAAGCCTTTAAGCTTAGGGCCTGAAGATCAGAGACAGGGCCATTGTCTTGAACCACAACTGGGAAGTCCACATTATTGCAACAACATAGGGTTCTCTTTTTACAGAAATTAACAATATTAATAAATTACTGTATACTTAACAGAATGGTTGATCAAATACAGAGATTACAGTTAGTAACACATACTGTATTATCATATTGTTTAATCACCAAGTTCAACGATTAGCTTCTACCAGTCTCATACAGATAACAATGCCCTTTATTGTCTCTAACAGGTAAACATATTAACAAATGTGATTAACTATTCCAAATAAATTTTCTCTCCCCCCCCCTGCACCAGGACAAAGTATTATTACTATATTATTATATTTTATATGATATAATATGTTTTCATAAAATATTGAAAACACATATCACCCCAATTCAAAGATGTCAATGCTATGGCGCTCAGCCTTCTTTATGGTCCTCCTCTCCGTCTGTTACTACCAGGAATACCATAGTTCTAACTAACACAGTAATTGAGATTACATGTTTTATATTGTAGAGAAAGATTAAGAACAAGTAGCAGTGGTGCCTAGGTTGTGATAATAGAACGAGGGTATGGAATAATGGAACATACAATATAAGCTGTGACCCACAAGGGGTATCTTGTATCTGGAAGGTCAAGTATATAATTATGACCACACAATCTTGCTTGGTAACCCTTTCAAAAGATGCAGTTCAATTCATTATATAATGTAAAATATGACTGCCACCCCCACTAAACAGTGGGTAGTGGTGGCTCAGGTATACTGCTAAAGTACCAAATGCAATTATAAGAGTAGGGTGCTCCTTAGGATAAATAATGAATACATACAGGAGAGAGGACAAAGATCCTATTATAGGGCACACCTACTAATCCAAATCTAAGAAACAAGAGAGTAAACTAAATAATAAAACTTAACATTTAATGGTATTTAAAATCCTTATTAAAATATATGCACATAGGTAGCAGAGAGGTAGTAATGTTCTAATTGGCAGTATGGGTGTATATAAATTCCTGAAGGGGCCAGCTTGTATGCAAGCTATATTCAATATAAAGTGCTAGTGTAAATCACAGATAAAGTGATAGTCGTGCAAAAAAGGTGCAAAATATAAAGTGCCAAGTGCTAAAGGTATATAAGGTACACAGCTATTGGTGTGCACCAAAATAAGTGATCACATATATAGTTGTGAGCATACGAGCTTGCTTAAGCCGTTGCTCACGCTTGCGAGGGCCCAGTTGCTGGCATGGAGTCGCACTAATAAGGAACTGGAAGTGGGTGTGCCAGAACTCACTGCACAAAACTTCAAGTCCCAGAATGCTCAGCAGCACAAGCAGTAGCCACTCAGCACATTAGGGGGCGAGTCAACTCACAACTCCTCCTGCACGCTCGCCGCTCTTAACTCCTCCCCCGCCACTCTTAACTCCTCCCCTGCCCGTCGTAACTCCTCCCCTGTTGTGCTTAACTCCTCCCCCGGCTGCTCTCAACATCTAACCCCAGATGCTCACAACTCCTCCCCCCTGCTGCTCTCAACTCCTCCCTGGGGAGGGACCGGCATGCATTCTGGGGACTGAGGTGAGAGAGACAGCCTGGAGGGAAAGAGAGACTGGAGATACAGAGAGACAAGAGATACAGAGAGACAGGAGGGACACAGACAGAGAGAGACAGGAGGGACACAGACAGAGAGGGACACAGACAGAGAGGGACACAGACAGAGAGAGACAGCAGGGACACAGACAGAGAGAGACAGGAGGGACACAGACAGAGAGATACAGGAGGGACATAGAGAGAGACAGGAGGGACACAGACAGAGAGACAGCAGGGACACAGACAGAGAGAGACAGCAGGGACACAGACAGAGAGACAGCAGGGACACAGACAGAGAGAGACAGGAGGGACACAGACAGAGAGAGACAGGAGGGACACAGACAGAGAGAGACAGGAGGGACACAGACAGAGAGAGACAGGAGGGACACAGACAGAGAGACAGCAGGGACACAGACAGAGAGACAGCAGGGACACAGAGAGAGAGACAGCAGGGACACAGACAGAGAGAGACAGCAGGGACACAGACAGACAGAGAGAGACAGCAGGGACACAGACAGAGAGAGACAGGAGGGACACAGACAGAGAGAGACAGGAGGGACACAGACAGAGAGAGACAGGAGGGACACAGACAGAGAGAGACAGCAGGGACACAGACAGAGAGAGACAGGAGGGACACAGACAGGAGGGACACAAACAGAGAGAGACAGGAGGGACACAGACAGAGAGAGACAGGAGGGACACAGACAGAGAGAGACAGGAGGGACACAGACAGAGAGAGACAGGAGGGACACAGACAGAGAGAGAGGAGGGACACAGACAGAGAGAGACAGCAGGGACACAGACAGAGAGAGACAGCAGGGACACAGACAGAGAGAGACAGGAGGGAAACAGACAGAGAGAGACAGCAGGGACACAGAGAGAGAGAGACAGGAGGGACACAGACAGAGAGAGACAGGAGGGGCACAGACAGAGAGAGAGAGACAGGAGGTACACGGATAGAGAGAGAGAGACAGGAGGTACACGGATAGAGAGAGAGAGACAGGAGGTACACGGATAGAGAGAGAGAGACAGGAGGTACACGGATAGAGAGAGAGAGACAGGAGGTACACGGATAGAGAGAGAGAGACAGGAGGTACACGGATAGAGAGAGAGAGACAGGAGGTACACGGATAGAGAGAGAGAGAGACAGGAGGTACACGGATAGAGAGAGAGAGACAGGAGGTACACGGATAGAGAGAGAGAGACAGGAGGTACACGGATAGAGAGAGAGAGACAGGAGGTACACGGATAGAGAGAGAGAGACAGGAGGTACACGGATAGAGAGAGAGAGACAGGAGGTACACGGATAGAGAGAGAGAGACAGGAGGTACACGGATAGAGAGAGAGAGACAGGAGGTACACGGATAGAGAGAGAGAGACAGGAGGGACACGGATAGAGAGAGAGAGACAGGAGGGACACGGATAGAGAGAGAGAGACAGGAGGGACACGGATAGAGAGAGAGAGACAGGAGGGACACGGATAGAGAGAGAGAGACAGGAGGGACACGGATAGAGAGAGAGAGACAGGAGGGACACGGATAGAGAGAGAGAGACAGGAGGGACACGGATAGAGAGAGAGAGACAGGAGGGACACGGATAGAGAGAGAGAGACAGGAGGGACACGGATAGAGAGAGAGAGACAGGAGGGACACGGATAGAGAGAGAGAGACAGGAGGGACACGGATAGAGAGAGAGAGACAGGAGGGACACGGATAGAGAGAGAGAGACAGGAGGGACACGGATAGAGAGAGAGAGACAGGAGGGACACGGATAGAGAGAGAGAGACAGGAGGGACACAGAGAGAGACAAGAGGGACACAGACAGAGAGAGAGACACAGGAGGGACACAGATAGAGAGACAGTAGGGACACAGACAGAGAGACAGTAGGGACACAGACAGGAGGGACACAGACAGAGAGAGACAGTAGGGACACAGACAGAGAGAGACAGTAGGGACACAGACAGAGAGAGACAGTAGGGACACAGACAGGAGGGACACAGACAGAGAGAGACAGTAGGGACACAGACAGAGAGAGACAGTAGGGACACAGACAGAGAGAGACAGGAGGGACACAGACAGAGAGAGACAGGAGGGACACAGACAGAGAGAGACAGGAGGGACACAGACAGAGAGAGAGGAGGGACACAGACAGAGAGAGACAGCAGGGACACAGACAGAGAGAGACAGCAGGGACACAGACAGAGAGAGACAGGAGGGAAACAGACAGAGAGAGACAGCAGGGACACAGAGAGAGAGAGACAGGAGGGACACAGACAGAGAGAGACAGGAGGGACACAGACAGAGAGAGACAGGAGGGGCACAGACAGAGAGAGAGAGACAGGAGGTACACGGATAGAGAGAGAGAGAGACAGGAGGTACACGGATAGAGAGAGAGAGACAGGAGGTACACGGATAGAGAGAGAGAGACAGGAGGTACACGGATAGAGAGAGAGAGACAGGAGGTACACGGATAGAGAGAGAGAGACAGGAGGTAAACGGATAGAGAGAGAGAGACAGGAGGTACACGGATAGAGAGAGAGAGAGACAGGAGGTACACGGATAGAGAGAGAGAGACAGGAGGTACACGGATAGAGAGAGAGAGACAGGAGGTACACGGATAGAGAGAGAGAGACAGGAGGTACACGGATAGAGAGAGAGACAGGAGGTACACGGATAGAGAGAGAGAGACAGGAGGTACACGGATAGAGAGAGAGAGACAGGAGGTACACGGATAGAGAGAGAGAGACAGGAGGTACACGGATAGAGAGAGAGAGACAGGAGGGACACGGATAGAGAGAGAGAGACAGGAGGGACACGGATAGAGAGAGAGAGACAGGAGGGACACGGATAGAGAGAGAGAGACAGGAGGGACACGGATAGAGAGAGAGAGACAGGAGGGACACGGATAGAGAGAGAGAGACAGGAGGGACACGGATAGAGAGAGAGAGACAGGAGGGACACGGATAGAGAGAGAGAGACAGGAGGGACACGGATAGAGAGAGAGAGACAGGAGGGACACGGATAGAGAGAGAGAGACAGGAGGGACACGGATAGAGAGAGAGAGACAGGAGGGACACGGATAGAGAGAGAGAGACAGGAGGGACACGGATAGAGAGAGAGAGACAGGAGGGACACGGATAGAGAGAGAGAGACAGGAGGGACACGGATAGAGAGAGAGAGACAGGAGGGACACGGATAGAGAGAGAGAGACAGGAGGGACACAGAGAGAGACAAGAGGGACACAGACAGAGAGAGAGACACAGGAGGGACACAGATAGAGAGACAGTAGGGACACAGACAGAGACAGTAGGGACACAGACAGGAGGGACACAGACAGAGAGAGACAGTAGGGACACAGACAGAGAGAGACAGTAGGGACACAGACAGAGAGAGACAGTAGGGACACAGACAGGAGGGACACAGACAGAGAGAGACAGTAGGGACACAGACAGAGAGAGACAGTAGGGACACAGACAGTAGGGACACAGACAGAGAGAGACAGTAGGGACACAGACAGAGAGAGACAGTAGGGACACAGACAGAGAGAGACAGTAGGGACACAGACAGGAGGGACACAGACAGAGAGAGACAGTAGGGACACAGACAGGAGGGACACAGACAGAGAGAGACAGTAGGGACACAGACAGGAGGGACACAGACAGAGAGAGACAGGAGGTACACAGAGAGAGAAAGAGACAGGAGGTACACAGAGAGAGAAAGAGACAGGAGGTACACACAGAGAGAAAGAGACAGGAGGTACACACAGAGAGAAAGAGACAGGAGGTACACACAGAGAGAAAGAGACAGGAGGTACACAGAGAGAGAGAGAGAGACAGGAGGGACACAGACAGAGAGAGACAGGAGGGACACAGACAGAGAGAGACAGGAGGGACACAGACAGAGAAAGAGACAGGAGGGACACAGAGAGAGACAAGTGTATGGTGAACCCCTGACCTCACGTTCTTTGGGCCTCATTCAAATGCGATTTGGCCAATTGAATAGAGCTCTATATAAGCACACAGCATATATTTTTTACAGAAGTGTTTAATTAGTGAGGACCTTGCTTTTGGATAGAAGATCACTAACTAAAAACTTCAGTAAAAAAAATATGCTAATCACAATTGAATGAGGCCCGTTGTCAGTATCACATATATAGTTATAAGCATGCGAGTTGTTGCTAATGCCGCGGCCCTCGCAAAGAGAGGGCACTGGGCAAGAGCCTCAGTTGCTGGCATGGAGCGCCGAAGGCGCTCCATGCCAGCAACTGCGACCCTCGCAAACTTCACGTCGCAACGCAAATAACACGACACACACATTACGACACTCACAAACAACATACCACACACGTTCACAAAATTAAAAACACAATACATACACACAGCACACACATAAAAACCTTACCTACAGCAAGAGGGACCATCCAGGACCTCAAAAATGCAACTTACACCTTCATTTCACTCAAAATAAAAGAGTTTGGACAATAAAAAATTTGCTAAGCGCGAGAAAAAATGTCCGCCGAACAAAACGAAAACGAGGCTACACACGCCAACACCATACGAAACACGTTACCAGACATTACGACCTCGCAAACATCAGACACAACACGCCGACATACAAACATTTCAAACACAATAAATACACACAACAAACACATAAAAAAATTACCTACAGCAAGAGGAAGCATCCAGGACCTCAAAAAAACAAGTTACACCTTCATTTAAATAAAAATAAAACACTTTACACACTAATAAAATCGCTAAGCGACAGAAAAAATGGGCGACGAAAAAAACGAAACGAGGCTACAGCACTCAACACGCAAAACACCACAAGAAACTCGCAAAACAACACACGAAACTCGAAAAACCCCACGAAGCACCGACGGATAATCCGCAAAGACGCATAACACAGATAACCCGCCATTTTACGCCAATGCGGAAGTACACGAGTACGCTAACGGTTTGGTCTCGCGCATGCACACTCTTACACTGCACACATTCAGCACGCTTACACAGCAGCTACACGCCACTAATGCTGCAGCAATATGAAAACAGATTGACAGCTCTTCAACACAATGCTTCAAAATAGGTAAAGTATATTCATTTATTCATCTATTATATATTTTAGTATTACACACCAAACAGCATTAGCTACCTTACGATTTGATTGCCGTCATTTTTTGACGGGCAATTCGCTAGTTAATATATAAATATTGTAAATATAGCAAGCTATAAGGGTTTAGAACATGAGGTAGTCCAGCTTCAATGCTGGAGTAAATAGCAACCACTGTACCCTATATAGGGGGAGAAATGCCCCAAGAATAATTACAAGTCTCTAGGCTGGACCCTAAATAGATATGAATTCCTGTCCTAGAGTGACAGTGTGGACCATAGGAATGTAGACCCAATATTGCCTGAATATTGAAAATAGATACAGCGTGGTTCTGCAGGATCTAACTAGTAAAGCTGTGCCTTTCTGAATATAAATGTGCTAAATAGCTGGTTCTAACCATCGGGGAAGGGACTTTAAACTATGGGCCTGAGATGGAAACCACGCTAGCTCTCTGCTTAGCACGCCGCGGTCTAGACGCACAGCAGTGATGTCATCGGCTCGCGACTGCGTTCCTACGTGAACCCGACGCACGTTTCTTGTATTTCATCAAGGGTTACGCCAGACTTTCTCTTGAGCCTATTTAAAGGCTGGCGTAGTCATGGCAACGAAACGGAGTTAAAAACCAGAGGAAAATAATGTCAAAATAAATTCCTCAATGTGTGCGATTAAAATTAGTAGTAAATAGACTCTATAAGTTGAAAATACATTAGAATGAAGGCAGTCTATAGATGATAAGCATGGAAGGGCTAATATAATGATGATACTGGAAAAAACATATAGCAACATAATATGGTATATGTGTATATGGAATTATGGGCTTCAGTATCATAATGCCTAGGTACACATAGATAGAATTTTGCTTAACTATATTTATCATATAGGTATAGTTGCTGCTTAATATCAAATATATATAGCAAAATTATGATAACCTTGATAAGTTGGCCATATAGTGGTATAATACTTATTAAATAATATATAGTTGGTATTAACTATATATAGCCCAAGAGTTGATATTGAATAAAATATTAGCAGTCTATTACAAAATTGCCCTATATTGTGAATAATATAATTCTTATCTATTACAAAAAATGATCCACAATGGTGACAAGATTGCTTAGAAAATATATATTAGTAGAGTACTATATATTAATAATGTATCAACACTCTGGCGAAAACAAACAGGGGGAGGAGGCTAGATACAGATTAATGTTGTCCAAGTATAAACTGGAATTGTCATTAGGATTATCTCTAAAGATTATATAAAGGGAGTGAAGGTGAAGCCTTCATTAAGGCCTTTCGTTTTTTTGGTATCTAGTAAATAGATCCATTTGGCCTCCTTTTTGAGTAATTCAGTATCTGTGTCGCCTCTTCTTATTGTTTTTTCCACGTGATCAATGCCTGTAAATGTCAACACTCTAACATCTCCTTTATGTTTATTGTTAACATGTTTGGCTATTGGTGTATCATATTCTTTTTGAATGCTATAGACATGTTCCAGAATACGTCTCCTGAGTTCTCTACAGGTTTTACCTACGTATCTGGCTCCACATAAACATGTAACTAGATATATGACACCCTCTGTTTTACAAGTTATGAGATGTTTTATCTTGTATGTTATTTTTTCAGAGTGAAAATGTTTGGTAGGTTTGACATATTTACAAGCTTTGCACTTATGGCATTTGAAACAGCCTTTTGTTTTTTGTAGCCATGATTGGCCTTTATCTGTTTCCAAATGACTTTTTGAGAGGTGGTCTCTGAGATTTCCAAACTGGCAACATCTTTAGGAGACCTAAGAAGTACAGGGACTCCAGACAAAAAAATGAAGAATTACACACATCTGAATCAGAATGGTCAGACATAGACACTAGATCCATGGCAGCACTGACAATGGAAACTAGACCTAACATGAATTTTTTAGACGGAAAACAAAGACTAGGAGGAGTAAGAAAGGCCTCAAGCACATTCAAACCCCACAAAAGGCCAAAAAAGAATTAAACTCCTTACAGGTATTTAACCTGTCAAAATTCCAACTTTCCAATCACCACATTTCAGTGCTCCAAAAAGGATTGAATTACTCACCCACCGATGATTTCAACTTATTTGAGTGGGTAAAAGATGTTCACCTATTTGCTAGAAAACTTGCTCTTAAAAAACATTTCTCCAAAAGAAGTAATAATATAGTTTTAAACACCCATGATCAAAAAACTTTGAAAACATTAGAATGTCTACTAGCGGAAAGTGAAGAAACTGAGCTAACTGGCCCATTCTCTCAATTAAAAAACAAAAGCAAGTTCACTCCTCCATTACATATAAGTCCAAACATAGAACTATTTGTAAAAAACATGGAAAAGGATCTTGAACTATTAGCTCTAACCAAGAGTCACTCTTCTAATCTTTCCAAACAAGAAACACAGGCCCTACAAGAATTAAAAACCAACAAACATATTATTATAAAAAATGCAGACAAAGGGGGCAATGTAGTTGTTCTGGACAAAATAGACTATATTGAAGAATGCCTTAGACTACTTGGTGACAAAAATTGTTACACTAAATTAAGTTTGGACCCAACAGTTAGATTTTTAGAAGAACTATCAGAGATACTCCATAAAGGCCTAGCTAATAAAACCATTAATAAACAAGAATTTGAATTTATGTTTACCAAAAATCCTAAAGTGGCAACTTTTTATACTATACCAAAGATTCATAAGAACCCCAAGAAGCCCCCAGGAAGACCGATAGTATCGGGGATTGGTAACCTAACGGAAAATTCTAGCAAATATCTAGATCAGATTCTGAGACAATTTGTATTCAGCCTCTCCTCCTATGTCAAAGACTCTAAGGAAGTACTCAACAAACTAGATGGCATACAATCAACTAGAAACACCATATTGGTGTCATTGGATGTGGAGGCTCTATACACTAGTATCCACCATACCTATGGAATAGCTGCGGTCAAATACTTTCTTAACAAACAAGGTATGCAATATACTGTTCATAATGAGTTTCATTTGGCCCTATTAGAATTTATCTTAACTCACAACTATTTCATCTTTATGGATACATTTTATAAACAAATACGTGGCACAGCAATGGGCACAGCTTGTGCACCCACCTACGCTAATTTATTTTTAGGTTGGTGGGAAGAGCAATTGGTCTTTAGAGAAGATATGGAAATATATACATCTCATATAGAACTTTGGGTTGGATTCATCGACGATATTTTAATACTCTGGAACAGCTCTAATGAACAGCTACAGAATTTTGTACAAACCCTTAACACCAACAATTTAGGCCTTTTTTTAACATCAGAAAACCATCATGAATCAATTACATTCTTAGATTTAGAAATATTCAAAACAAAAGATGGTACTATTGGTACTAAGACCTATAGAAAACCTACAGCTACAAACAGCTTGCTACATGCAAAAAGTAGTTATCCAAAGGCCTTGATTGAAGGCATACCTATTGGTCAGTACCTAAGAATAAAAAGGAATTGTTCCAATGACAAAGACTTTGAAATGGAATCTCAGGATCTACAATGTCGGTTTTTGGAGAGAGGCTACTCAAAAAATACCCTAAAGAAGGCCTATAAAAGAGCCAAAAACACCAGGAGAGATTCCCTTCTTAAGGATAAAAGGAAAGAATCTGACAATACTGTAAGATGTATTGGAACCTTCAACAACAAATGGCATGAGATTAAAAAGATCTTTAATAAACATTGGGGTATCCTAACGGATGATAAAGATCTAAAATCCTACTTACCCCCCCCAAGCTGCAATTACTAGCAGATGGTCAAGAAATCTCAGAGACCACCTCTCAAAAAGTCATTTGGAAACAGATAAAGGCCAATCATGGCTACAAAAAACAAAAGGCTGTTTCAAATGCCATAAGTGCAAAGCTTGTAAATATGTCAAACCTACCAAACATTTTCACTCTGAAAAAATAACATACAAGATAAAACATCTCATAACTTGTAAAACAGAGGGTGTCATATATCTAGTTACATGTTTATGTGGAGCCAGATACGTAGGTAAAACCTGTAGAGAACTCAGGAGACGTATTCTGGAACATGTCTATAGCATTCAAAAAGAATATGATACACCAATAGCCAAACATGTTAACAATAAACATAAAGGAGATGTTAGAGTGTTGACATTTACAGGCATTGATCACGTGGAAAAAACAATAAGAAGAGGCGACACAGATACTGAATTACTCAAAAAGGAGGCCAAATGGATCTATTTACTAGATACCAAAAAACCGAAAGGCCTTAATGAAGGCTTCACCTTCACTCCCTTTATATAATCTTTAGAGATAATCCTAATGACAATTCCAGTTTATACTTGGACAACATTAATCTGTATCTAGCCTCCTCCCCCTGTTTGTTTTCGCCAGAGTGTTGATACATTATTAATATATAGTACTCTACTAATATATATTTTCTAAGCAATCTTGTCACCATTGTGGATCATTTTTTGTAATAGATAAGAATTATATTATTCACAATATAGGGCAATTTTGTAATAGACTGCTAATATTTTATTCAATATCAACTCTTGGGCTATATATAGTTAATACCAACTATATATTATTTAATAAGTATTATACCACTATATGGCCAACTTATCAAGGTTATCATAATTTTGCTATATATATTTGATATTAAGCAGCTATACCTATATGATAAATATAGTTAAGCAAAATTCTATCTATGTGTACCTAGGCATTATGATACTGAAGCCCATAATTCCATATACACATATACCATATTATGTTGCTATATGTTTTTTCCAGTATCATCATTATATTAGCCCTTCCATGCTTATCATCTATAGACTGCCTTCATTCTAATGTATTTTCAACTTATAGAGTCTATTTACTACTAATTTTAATCGCACACATTGAGGAATTTATTTTGACATTATTTTCCTCTGGTTTTTAACTCCGTTTCGTTGCCATGACTACGCCAGCCTTTAAATAGGCTCAAGAGAAAGTCTGGCGTAACCCTTGATGAAATACAAGAAACGTGCGTCGGGTTCACGTAGGAACGCAGTCGCGAGCCGATGACATCACTGCTGTGCGTCTAGACCGCGGCGTGCTAAGCAGAGAGCTAGCGTGGTTTCCATCTCAGGCCCATAGTTTAAAGTCCCTTCCCCGATGGTTAGAACCAGCTATTTAGCACATTTATATTCAGAAAGGCACAGCTTTACTAGTTAGATCCTGCAGAACCACGCTGTATCTATTTTCAATATTCAGGCAATATTGGGTCTACATTCCTATGGTCCACACTGTCACTCTAGGACAGGAATTCATATCTATTTAGGGTCCAGCCTAGAGACTTGTAATTATTCTTGGGGCATTTCTCCCCCTATATAGGGTACAGTGGTTGCTATTTACTCCAGCATTGAAGCTGGACTACCTCATGTTCTAAACCCTTATAGCTTGCTATATTTACAATATTTATATATTAATCACTTATTTTGGTGCACACCAATAGCTGTGTACCTTATATACCTTTAGCACTTGGCACTTTATATTTTGCACCTTTTTTGCACGACTATCACTTTATCTGTGATTTACACTAGCACTTTATATTGAATATAGCTTGCATACAAGCTGGCCCATTCAGGAATTTATATACACCCATACTGCCAATTAGAACATTACTACCTCTCTGCTACCTATGTGCATATATTTTAATAAGGATTTTAAATACCATTAAATGTTAAGTTTTATTATTTAGTTTACTCTCTTGTTTCTTAGATTTGGATTAGTAGGTGTGCCCTATAATAGGATCTTTGTCCTCCCTCCTGTATGTATGCCACCCCCACTAAACAGATTCTCAATGATATCTCCTCAGGATAGATTCCAGTTGTGTAGCCATAAAACAGCAACATATACAAAGTTTTAGCAATCTGAACTTGATTAAATCTCTTAGGCTATAAACTTTAAACTGATTATGACTGTTTTTTGCACTTTGCGTTGCAACTGTTAAACTTGTACTGGAAAAAAACAAAAACATCTCTCTACACTAATAACAGATAGCGAGCGCGGTTAGGTGAAGATTTACAGTATGGTATAAAACTATAATGAATAGCACAGCATCCCCTGGACACTGACCAGTTATCCTGCTTTCCTGTTTAGATGCACTGAGCACCCATTGAACAGCTCAAATTCCAGAGAGGCAAGAGAGGACACACCCCTGCAACCTGATTTGTTGCAATATTACAGCAGCATCTGGGCAGTCAGTTACACATGTAAACACAGATTTTATTTTATTTTATTTCTCAGTGAAAAATGCACATATTTCATATATTCAAAAAGTATTTCAAAATGCTTTTATGAGATCTTCACAAATTGTGCTGAATTAAGTGGCCCTTTAACTGTACTTTTTCTCTTATTCCATAATATCCCCTAATAATGAGATATGTTAAATAGTATATTTGAAACAAATGTATGTATTTATCATTATTGAATCTTTCAACTGTAAGGAAATGGTTATACTGGCGGTAGTTCAGGTTGTCATAGATTATCTACCAAGTTGTTATATTATTAATTTATTGTATTGTAACTTCCACAGGTAACAAATGATTCCCAAGAAAGCATAATCTTGCCATGTATATCTCCTTGGATGATGTCATGTAATTATTATTCTGCTATGTAACTGCTATAATAAAGTAGAAGAAATAAAATAAGAATGGTGCCACTTGCAGTAAAAGTACATTTTCATCCAGATGCCAAATTGTATTCCAAATTTATTTGAAAATGTAATTGTTATAACTTCTTAAAGTAGTACTTTTGTTGGACACACATCATAATACCAAATATCTAAACTTAGGTGATGCCACATGAATATTTTTTTTTTGTATCTTAATGCTATTTATTCTTTATTGATAATATGTAATATGTTATTTGTAAAAGATACATTGGAATGTTCTTTATTAGTGCTTAATAAAATGTTGGCACAGAAATGTGATTCAAACCAGTTTATTGAGGAAGTTGTAGTTTCGAAATAATCTTTGCAACAATATAATTGTACATTTGAGTGTGATTCACACAGTGATTTTTTTTATTAGCAGCGCTTTTTAACATTTTATTAAGCAGTAATGTGAATCAGGCCTTCTGATATTTAATGACCCCGAAAAGGCAGATGAGCTAATTCAGTTTGTCTCTTCTGTATTCACACTACAACTAAATGGGGATTCACTACCCTCACCAAATAATTGGTTAACATAGGAAGAAATCCAAAAGATTGAAAAAATGAACATTAATAAAGCCCCAGGTACTGATGGAATACATCCAAGGGTATTGAGGGAACTGGGTTCTGTAATAGCCAAACCATTATATCTAATTTTTCAAGACTCACCATAGGGTCACTACCAAATGACTGGAGAAAATCAGATGTGATACCTATATTTAAGAAGGAAGCACGAGCAAATGCAGGGAATTATAGACCTGTAAGCCTCACTTTTGTAGTGGGAAACATTTTAGAAGGGTTAATAAGGGATAATATACAAGAATACATCTATTTGAACAAGACTTTAAGTTGGAGTCAACAAGGATTAAATAAGGGATAGGTCATGTCAAACAAATCTAATTAGTTTCTATGAAGAGGATAGTAGGAACTTGGATCAAGGCAACTCAGTGGATGTGTCTCCATTTTTGCTGACAAAAAAAAGGTAATTAAATCAGAAAATTATGTACTTTCCCTGCAAAGGGATTTGCATAAATTAGAGAGATGGGTAACTAAATGGCAGATGAGATTTAATATGAATGAATGTAAAGTTATGCATCCGGGAAGGAAAAATAGCCATGCAATTTTAATTCTTAATGGAGCAAATCTTTTGAAATAGTTAAGGGGATTTGGGTACAACCACCTAGGTAACAGTGCTCAATGCCAAGCAGCATCTGCAAAGGCAAGTAAAATATTAACATGTATTAAGAAGGGTGTACAAGCAAGTGAAGAAAATATAATTCTGCCAGAATACAAATCCCTAATTTGGAATATGGGGAACAATTGGGGCACCACTTCATAAAAAGGACGTTTTAGAGCTGGAAAAGGTACAGACAAAGGCAACAAAACAGATAAGGGGAATGGAGTGGGATCTGATTTCTATATTGTCCATCTATTGATGTCCATGTGTAGAGTTGTCTCTGAGGGCATTGGAAGAGGATGTTAACTATGACCAAAGAATAATCTTGACAGAATTACTACTAATCTCTGATCTGCTTCAAAGTTGCCTTTTATTCAGTATCTTTTGGTTCTCTACTTTATCATTCCAATCCACTATGATAAAAGTAACATATTTTTTGGTGTTATTTCTATGAGGTGTTCAGTATCCTCATACAATTGGACAACTTGGGCAGCTCCAACATCCATGGTTGGAGCATAGACTTGGATCACTGTGCTGTTAAATGGCTTGCCTTAAATTTGAATTTAAATCATTCTGTCATGTATTGGGTTGTAACCTAGCACTGCTTTGGCCAACCTTTGATTATGAGGTCAACTCAATTTCTTCTGGATTCTTGACCACAGTAGAAGATCTGGTGGTTGTAGGAAATGTCCCATTCCAATCCAATTGAGTTCACAAATTCTCAGGATATAAAAGTTTTTACTTGTCATCTCATTTTTTACCACGACCATTGTACTAAAAATGTTTTATTTGATATAAACTTCAGTTTGAACACCATTGTATGTTTGCATGTTGGTCATCTTACAGTGGAGAAATCACCCTAAGCACTTACCTGCATTTACAGATGTGAGGTTAATTAATTGTTAATATAATTTGTAAAACACAACTCGGTAGAAAAATCATGTGTGAGCATGTGCTGAAAACTCAGTACAGCTGCAAAAATTGTATAACAACTATATGTTGATTCTATGTGCCAAAGATGTGCCCATATAGCAGCAATTTGAATTTCCCAGTAATACTCCATCACAGTCAGAAATGCAGGTACAACAGGGGGAAGTTATATTAGAGTTTATCTTAGAGCTTTCTTTACAGAACTATCCATATTGGTATATGGTCAATTTGACATGATTGGAAGATGATAGACTGATGAGGTTGTTAAATGGCATGGAAATTATCAGTATTGCTCTACACCATCAAACAGAACACTAAAAACCAAGATAAACAAAAACATTTTAATTTTTAAAATTGATGCATATGTCACTGCATATGTCGTCACTGTTTAAAACTTCCTCAAACAGTCTATCCAAATGGCTGTGTAGAATTCCATTTTTGAAAGGACCAAAATCAAAAGCACACTCAAATGGCAATACATTCTGTTTCCTACAACTAAAATATCTCTTCTTATTCCTTTTGAGTTCCGTTGATATTCTAACCCCAAAGTGAAAATGTGCTTTGCATTACTGAAGTGAAGAGAATATACAAGCATTTAGATGGTGTTTGTAAATTATAGTCCCTCCAGTCCCTATAAGATGAATACAATTGTTGTGCAGCTTGACTCCAAATGTCTTAAGGTAATGAATGATGTAAAAACTACCAGTGCGGCATTTAAAACAATTATATAAAAGTGTAAATGGCTCCTAATGAAATATTTCTATACATTTTCTACTTGGCTTTGACTGCTCTACGTGATGGTTCATAGTAATATCCATAAGTTCAAAGTCTTGTAAATAGTCATGGTTGTAAGTAGAGAGGCATTTTATCTGGAATGACTGGAATATATCTGTTTGTCAATAAACCACCAGTTAAAATGGATTAAAGATGAAGTGGTTACATACAAAGCAATAGGTGAAAAAATACTATAAATGTTACTGGGACAATAAAGAATTTTGGCGTCAAAATAATTTTTAAGAAAACATAATATTTGTTAAGAGCAATATAAAAACACTCATACACTCTTACTCACAAACTGGGTCTGCATAACCTTCTGACATGCATGCTAAACATATATTCATAAATACACAGTACAAATATATGTCAACAGCAGGCTCGTAAATTATCATAACCTTAAAATATTAGTTGGGCATAAATCATTCTTACTACCTATATGATTAGTGGAAACTCAATATCTTTACTAAGAATCTTATGATAATTCCAAACTTGTAATTGCAAGTTGAAAACCTTATTTTTTATACTAGTTGCAAAATGAAACAAAGTATTTGGGGTGCAAATTACAGTTCATTAGCTGGCCGGAGCAATAAGGGCTTCTGAGGCTTACAGCCTTGCGATTAATGAGCATAAACCAGCGGCTGCTATGAGTGGACTGTAAAACAATCTTGTATTTGTTGCGATAAGGAATGGACTTCATAATGCACGTGGCATTCCAAACGTATCGAAGCAAAACAACACCTGTGTCCATAATGGCAAAGAGAGGGACAGCTGGATTAGAGGTAGGTGACTATACCAGTGAAGGTCGATCGCTAGGTAATAAGAATACCAGAAGATACTTTTATGGCATAACTCATTAATCACAAGACCTCCATTACAAATATAGTAGTAATGTTGACAGCTAATGAACTGTAATTTTCCCATTTGATAAAGCCTTGGATGGTCTGGCAAAAGCAGAGAATGAACGTTACAATTAGTATTTATACAGACAGTTTAGTGGATAGTTATGTGGGATGATTGGATTACAAGTTTGGATTTATTACAAGGACTCATAGGAGAGATATTGGGCTGAAATGATGATTTAGGGTCCACAAGGTACATATACACAGAGTTGCCATGGTTCAAATAGGTGCCTAGACTAAATAATGCCCAAATGATATTGATAAGTTTATGATAATTTATTAGCTTGTTGATTATATATATTTGCACTGTATATGTCTCAATATATGTTTAGGGTGTATGGTCAGAGGGTGATGCAGATCAACTTTACAACCCTATGTTCTACGCCATAGACAGAATATGCTTTTGAAGGTGTTTGTTACGATCCAGCTTTGGGGGACCAGGCGCACCCCAACTTTCTCCCTCAAGGCCGTTCCTTTTTATGTTTAATATCTCAGCACATAGCAAAAAACACCTTTTAGGAGAACTGTACCTTTCAGTTTGCAAACTTAGTCCAAAGGGTATTAAAATTAATAACTCTGTTCTATCATGTTGGTTAGGACACAGTAAGAATACATGCACCATTGTTTAGTACAATGCAGACTGCTGTTTATTCCTTACCAAAGAGATTTTACCCAGCACCACAAGATCCACCTGCCCACGTCTTCCTCCCCCAACATTCTTTCCTATGAGAAATACCTGAGCTGGTATGTGTCTCTGTCCCTGATTTGCTTTACAACCCTAGAGCAATACACTATCTTCTACTTATACTACTACTTCTACTTTCATTATTGAGACCAGATACAAAGCATCTGCCCACATTAGCTTGGCTTCCTTCCCCCCACCTGGAATTCTGGTGGGGGAGGGCACTCCTATTCCTAGGTCAGATGCCAGATGTCTGTCAACTGGCTCTCTCTATTTTTTACAATATTATTTGTTTATATGTGCTATTGGGGAAGGAAAACATATCAACATACCACAAACTACAATAATAGAAAATAAAGCTCAAATAAAATAAGCAACAATATATTCACATTAGTTGTTTTTAACTTAACATTGAACATCCATTTTGATAGCCTTGATGTTATCAACCAGATGTGTAAGAGCACCAGATAACAGTGGTACTTGTTGGATGCAGGGGAAACCCAAAAACAGTCATGACAGTGTTCTTTCTTTTTTGTTTTTTTTGTTTGATGTAACAGATTATTGTGATTTGCACCCAGTAAAATAACTCACTATACTGTTGCTACTGAATTTTTTGCCTATTTTCCTAGTTTTTTGCCTTTTACTAACATAGTTTTTTTGTCTGTTACTTAACTTGGCTCCTATGCTAATTCCTGAAAAAATAAAAGTGAGTGCTTTTTATTGGCACAAAAAATTCAACCTAGCTATCTTAATCACCCATTTTACTGATTGGAGCTTTAAATGCAATTGTCACATCTTTTTAATATCAAAATATATTTTTTAGTTACAAAATAATTTCTTTATATATTTATCTGTTTTCTTGATGCATCCTAATTACGGGGAGTTGTTATGGCTCTTCCCACTCATTTTAAGATTTCATTCATATTTCTTATTGGCTTCAGGGGCCTTGTGTCAATCATAAAGCTTGTTTTGGCTACTCCCTGAACAGAAATCTGTTGTGTCCAAGGCAGGAGTTTACATTAGTGTAGAATTTAGGGGGAAAAGGCTCCCTCAGCCGATTTATAAGCATTACCATAAAAGACTGGCATTTGCCCATTTCCAATATGTCCCTGAGGAAGCGGAAGTGACGCAAAACCGGCGCGTCGGACTTGTCTCACAGCAGTGATATCACCAGGACCTAGAGAGGAGTTCAGCGTTTACTGGCGCCAAACTGAAAGCGATGGAGTCATAGAACTCACAGACATAATAGAAAGAAAACATCAACATACAAGATAAGTTATAGTTATATTTCTTTGTCAATTATAACCCTTTGATTATGTCCTTATATAATTGTTATGAAAACATATATTGAAAAGTGTTGAACATTGTCCCTAAATATTAAGAAATTGGATTATAATGATATTTAGATCTATATAAAGACAATTATATTATAGAGATATATTCTGATATAAGACATGTTTTTCCTGTATGATAATTAAGATAGATTATTAAACTGATTACATTTAGAGTATACTGCTATATATTTCATATTATTACTACATCCACTCATCACAATTATTATAATAATAGTTTTTCTTTAAAATACATTCTTACTATATAAATCAACAATAAGTTTGCACAGCACTTAGTCACTTTCAGAGTAGGTTAGCTTGTTTTTGTATGTTAGATTAGGGGGTAATTGATGGATCCCCAGTACCACCATCAGGATTAGTTTTTTTTCGTTTTTTCATGTTTTTTGCAGACAGCATATTTAGAATTAGTATAAAGGAGTAAATGGTGGGCTCCGTTACCACCAAACCAGAATAGTATACATTTTTCATTGAAATTATCACTGTGCACGTTATCACTTTTGATCTTTATTTAGGTTATAGTAAAATGTAATTATTTTGTGGTATCTCTGTAACAATTACATTGTCATATTTCACTTTTTTTCAGTGTTCTGGTGTGTGTTCATTGCTGCTATAAGCTAAATTTTAATTGTTTTTAACATGTTGTACTTGTATATGTATTGAATAAATAGAGAAATGTTACTTATCCAGATAATAATGTTTGAATTATAATTAATCAATGATTACCCTACCTTAGGAGGCTAAATCGGTTTGTATATATAGGTGTTCTTTTTTTTCTTCTTCTGTTTATTTAACTTATTTACACCTTTTCATTCCGATAAGTATGAATCCAATAAAGTCAATTAGTTATTTACAATTGTAATAGATTTATATAGTTTTTTCATACTACCTTCCCTCAGATTACTAATTTCCTATTTTGTATTAGATTTACAGCAGTGCCCTAATTTACAGCACCTGATTTACATAGGGCCATTGTTTGTTATGTCACACACTCTGCTTTCTCTTGCTCATGTTATCTATCTGACTTTGGCTTCTATTATTAACCAAGTAAATTCCAGCTACTAGTTATGTTCTTCCAATAATATTTCCTAAAGAAAGTAGTTAGCTTACCTCTGCATAGAAGATCTGCTAAAACACTGCACCAGATGCCAATTATTCCTTTTATAGTTCTTTTTACTGAGTAAAATGAAGATAAAAATACAAGTTATTAAAATAAATAATTTATTACCAAAGGTTACTGTGATGAATCCATGTAATCAGTTGTAGAAAACCTAAGAAAACATTACAACGTAAAAATAATTAATAGCAGAATCTTTTCAAAGAAAGGATTAGAGATGTGTGAATGATTCCCAATGGTCTGAGAAGTTATTGAACAAAAGGAAATGGCAGGGATAGTAAACAGGGCTTTTCCTACCTCAAAGCTGGTTTATTAGTGTCTTTATGGGGGTGTTCAAACAAACATCATATGAAAAAGTAAGTTTGAATAAACAAATTCACAATTACAAATGCAGCTGCAAAAGTGGACCATATTAGGTTGACTAGCAGTTAGCAGTATGTGTCAACTATACAAGAGGTCTGACAATTAACATTGTAAGTTTGCTACTTTTCAATCTTGCATGGAGCTTTGGGGAAAGCACTATGGACACTGGATTCTGAACTCAAAGACAGGGCCTTCAATCCTTTGCAGTGTGTTAATATTGCTATTGTTTTTGCCTTGAACTTAACCATGTATAGTGCTACGGAATATGTTGGCATGTTACAAATAAACAACAACAACTAAATAATAATAATGATAATAATAATAATAATATGTGAGTTTTCAAAGCAACAAGTAGAGTTCCAAAGAAAACGGATTTATTTTTTTCATGGGGAACAGTCTCAAAAATAATTACATTATACTTCAAACATGGACAAACAGCATCGGCAAAGAGGCACAGAGGTCATAGGTCGAAGCTCACGAACAGGGACAGATGTACACTTCACAGGAGGGTTGTCAAATGCCACAAAAGTACATTCTCAATAATTACCACAGAAATAAATCAGCCCCTTTGAGACCCAGTCTCAACAAAAATTGTTTATTGTGATTTTCACAAAGCTTTAATATATTGCAGTACTGGCATTTGTAAACTACTTGTATCCAGGGCCAATGCACACAAACTCATAATCTGGTATAAGTAGCACAAAACCTGGATCCTGAACAATGGAAAAAATAATTTGTTCTGATGAGATATTTCACCCTATTTCCTACATCTGGATGGGTTTATGGTTGGAAAAAGCCAAAGGATGCATTCATCCCACAATGTCTGTTGCCGTTCCAAGATGTATTGAAGTTGTTCTGAAGGAAATATGTGGTCCAACTACCTATTAGATCCTTGATATCAATATATTGCTAGGTGATTCCATTATATTTTCCACCACCTGTATTTGATGTAATATAACAAATGAAAGTTATAGTATAATGAATAGCAATACTCAGTACTCAGTAGACTGATATGGCAAATTAATGTATTTGTGAGCCATATAAGCACAATCACATACTGTATATAGTTGTGGATCTTGCGATGTTGGTGACATTTGCGATGTTGGTAACGCAGTTGCGACATTGCAAATCGAGGTCGCAACTGCAAGACTCGCTAAGTGGCGCAGTCACACATGCGAGCCTCGCAAATGGAGGAGAAGCAGGCGTGCAGTACTTATGTGGCATTGTGAGGGTCACAACTGCTAGCCAAGCACGTAACTCTAAAATTCCTAAAAACAAAAAGAAAAAATTAACAAATATAATAACACACTCACAGACAGCACTGGGAGAGAGCCAGGAAGCCCAGGAGTTGAGGTTGCACACGATTTTTAGTCATATTTGGGGGTTTTCCTCAATCCAAAATCGGCTAAGCAAGGAAAAAAATGGCGGACGAAAAACGTAAAAAAATTCTGAAGACAGTAACAATTACACCAACCACGCCAGGCACGCGGGACTTTGAAAAAAAAACAAACGTCCTTCAGCACGTAACACGCAAACATTCAGCAGACACACAGAGGAGAAAAAGACAGGGAAGAGACAGGGGGAGATGGTGGAAAGAGACACATGGCATTTCCAAGCACAAAACTTGCAGTTTAACGATACCTGCAATGAGCTGCCTGTACAGTAGGTGGGAGGAAAGGCTTGCAATGAGCGCCGAAGGTGCTCATTGTGATCCACGATGAGCACCGGGAGCGGGAAAGGCTTGCAATGAGCTCTGAAGGTGCTCAGAGGAGCAAAAGCCTCACATTGTGTGGCAAACAGCTTTGCCAGCGTTAACATTTTAATCCCGTCATTATTGACGGGCAAGTTCCTGATATGCTTTTTTTATAGAGCTGCTTTAAGATCAGCTAGAGGTTGTCTCAGTCCACTTAGCGACAAAACTTAAAGGGCAACTAATGAGTTTTTAATTAGACCTAATGAAGTCAATAGTATTTTTAGGTGATACATTTTTATTGTGTAGATAGATGCATAATTGCATAAAAGACATTGCCTTGAAACAAAAGTCTTGCTTCCCCCCTGGCTAAATATAGTTCATGTATACTGGGACTGCATTTACTAAGCAATAGCATTGTAGAGAAATAATTTATTCTAGAATGATTGACTATACCTGATCATAATTTTTTTTTTAGAAGTTGATCCTGACATTGTTAAAATGGGTTGTAAAGTACACTTTTTTAACTTTTGCCACACATTCAAAGATAAACTTTTGTAATGTTTTAAAAATAGTATTTCTTTCTTTGGGGGGAGCACTACTAATAAAGGCAACCAAATTGTACGACCTCCATATGAATATAATAAAGCTACTTTCAAAAAACAAGTCTACACTAAACACACATGGGGGCACAAACTAGTTGTGGGAAGCCTTTCAATTAATTCGTTTACAGCAGTAGTTTCAAACAAGTTTTCCTAAAACCCAAGACAGATTTTTAGAGATCATACCATGTGGGAATTAAGGTGAGGCAACTATTTTTTGGGGGAAGTTATGGAACCGTTAATGCACCACTGTAAATCAAGAAAAAAGACACTTGTTTGTAATGTATGGAACAAACTACGTGGATAACATTAGCAGCTGTGTAAGCTATGGCGTTTAAACAGGTTAATCATTGATTTTGTTTATGAATAGATAAAACCATTTTGTTTTGTATCACAGAGGGCTGAATCACAGAGGTATGTTTTTATCTATCAGGGTGGATAGGAAGGGACAGGTAGATGTCTTGAAGTTTTGTATCAACAGATCCAAACACAACTCTCCAGAAATGTGAACGCTGCTCTCACACACAAAGTATCATGGATGTCTCCAAAGTCCAGCAGAGACATAAAAATGTATTCCCTTCCTAACCAAAACTGGATTTATATATTTTTTTTACTTAATGATGCTCCTAATGAGACACAGATAATTTATATTTTCATTATAAAGTGGTAATTTCATTGTTTCACCTGATTTAACACTGTGTTATCCTCAAATAATAACCTGTCTGGGATTTGTTTGAGTGGAAGTTTGTGATCCACTCAGTATGTTCAGGTAATGTTACAATACTTCCCCACAGCAGACAGTGGAATGGACATCTGAGCATTGAGGAAAGCAGCATTGGAGCTCTATCTGCATTAATCTTATAGTCACTGTACAAAGATAGTAAGTACATTTAGTACCTCCAGTTCTCAACACTCTTTTCTTCCATATGCCGAATTCCCCCTTTGTTGTTATGATATAAATTTATTGCTATGATTACAGACAGACAGAAACAGTCAAGCTGGGACAAATAATATTTTGCGTGGCATGACACTTGTAATAAACACCAGCTGCCTGTGCATATTTTAATATAATCAGTACAGTAAACTTAAATAACCACTAAGCCACATGACTGCATCACTCAGTACCATTTCAAACTCCAGTAGGCTAATGTTGCATTGTATAGTTCTGTGCCCTCTTTATGGCATTTCCAAGAAATATAGTTCTAGCAAATTTATTGTGCATGATTAGTTACTAATGCTTGAATAATTTATGTAAGTACTGACAGCTTACCACAATGTTTTCAAACAGTGATTGGCTTTTGTTGACCAACTGTATAATGTGGTGAAGTGCAAATATGGCCTAATATAAACTAGCTATAATAATATGCTTAAAAAGAACCCCAGAGGAGAGCATAGGGCCATTAAAAAATAGGACTGACTTATTTTACCACTGAAGTGTTCCTTTAATTAACAACTATAATGTCCTAACAACAGGAGCTTTATGTTTAATTGGGCATTTCCCATTATTAAAATCCATATCCAATTAATAAAAATAACCCATAATACATTTAAATAAAACAATTTTCAACATTCAACTTACTTTCAAAGTTCAGATAGGTATCCACTCACTATAAGGTCAAATTTGATTGTTCTTACAACCCTTTAGACTTGTCTCTCAGCTAACTGCCCACCTTCTCCTTAATGACCTTATCAGGGTGGATATGCTAACCTTTAAAATTATTTTAATATTCAATATTGATATCACCATTTTTTACATAGAATTTGTATTCAGTCCATAATTCAAATGACTATGTCCTCATGCTGGGGCATTACAATGGTCTTTTATTAAGCCAATATAATAACACTGGTCAACAACATTTTACTTTTTTTGTCTCAGAAGTCAAAATAGGTGAATCGTATAGTATTTCTTGAGCTGAATACAAATATATTTTTAGAATTTCTCTATCATGCAAGGATTTTGAGAGGCCGTCATTTTACATTTACAGTATTACATATATTTACAATACGTACATAGTAAAGGACTAACGCCCCTAAAAGGTAGAAGTATAGGATTTTCTCTTGTATTTTTTTCTCAAGAACATCCCTCTTAAGGGTCCAACAGTAATCAGCAAGCATTGCTGGACTCCAATTGCCCTGGTACCACTTTTCCATTTTGGAAATGTCCTGGTGGAATTCACCATGTACATTGCTGACTTCCCCAAGATTTGCTGGGAAGGAATCCAGGTGCAAATCCAAGAAATGGATTATCAAAGACATGTTACATCCCATGGTCTTGTAAGATTGCAAAAGATAATCCACTATTTCTTTGTAATTGTCTGCCTTATGATTCCTTAAGATGTTCTGGCAAACACTGTTGAAAGATTTCCATACAGCCTTTTCCACATGGTTCAACTGACTATCAAAGTTCTCATCTTTAATCAGTTTTCTTATTTGAGGTCCTACAAAGATCCCATCTTTGATCTTTGCATCACTGATCCTTGGGATTTTTTTCCTAAATATGTAGATCCAGGTCCACTTCGATCCATCGCTTTGACAAAGTTCTTTATAAGACCGAGCTTTATATGGAGTGGAGGTAGATACATTTTTTCTGGATCAACAAGTGGTGTATTGACAACATTCTTCTGTTCTGGAGTTAGTGATGTTCATTTTGGCCATTGTTTCTGACTGTAATGATTTTGGTCTCTGCTGTCCCACTTACAAACAAAACAGCTGTACTTTGTGTGACCAAGTTGTAGTCCAAGCAAAAGAGCGACTCGTTTCAAGTCACCACAGATATTCCATTTGTATTCTTTATATATAATGTTTTCAAGCACAAGCTTCATGCTCTCATAAGTTTATTTGATATTGGTAGCATGAGCTAGTGGCACTGATGGAAACTTATTTCCTGTGTGGAGAAGCACAGCTTTCAAGCTAACTATAAGAGAGCCTATAAATAAACGCCAATCCTCTGTTTTGTACTTGTGACCAAGTGCTTCCAGGACAGAATAAACATAATTGCAAAAAAATAAAATCCTTAAAGTCATTATGCTCTAAAAAAACAACTTTAATTTCCTTATGGAGAAGATTCCAGTCTTTCAACCTGTAGCCTAAAAGTTCTGCTTGAGGTTTATATAGGTTCAAGTTTTGGACGAGGTCATTGAGATCTTCTTGTGTAAGGAAATGTGGTTTTAAAGATGAACAGAAAGGCTCAAAAGTTTCATCAAGCCTTATATCATCATCACCATGCTCTACAGGATATTTTTCTTGTTCATCACTACTAAGAATTACTTCTTCTGGAAGCATTGGCATAAGCAATTTTTAACTATGCAGCACTGGACTGATGGCATTTGGCTATGTCACAGTGTGCTTTGATTTAGAACTAATGCCTGAAATGTTTGTAAGACAAAAGTAATCTGTGAAGTGATCTTTTTGTTCTCGCCAAATCATTGGAACAGCAAAATTCATGTGCCGATAATCCGTTGACCAAATTGTGAGAAGTCTGGCACAGGTACGACAAAAAAATGAGAGGCCCAACTTTTTACGTTGACTAATCAGTAGAATTTACTACAATTCAAAATAATGCTAGGATTGAAAGAATGTGTTATATAGCACAATGTATTATATTAAAGAGGACGTAAAAATCTTTGTTGACCAGTGATCCAACTTCTATAAGTTACTCCAGCATAATAATGAGGGGAAAACAGCTGTGTTTAGTGTATGTTTTCTCACAAAAGTTACATTTTATTTTAATCGTGAAACAAAATGAAAAAATATTTGTATAAAGTTTATCGCTTAAAATTATGAAAACCTACATTACTACCATGACATTTTTATCTAAAATGTATATACTCTGGAAAATATGTAACTGAAAGACTGTCATATTTGCTAGCATTATTTAAACATGTACAAATAATTGTCTATGTTTATACATTGGGATTTTCTTTGATTCTTCATTCCCCCATTCTGTCATAGCATATTTTCATATTTGCACGTACTGACCGCCAAAACTAAATCTCAAATTCAGGGGCCTGCAACCTTTAGGAGAAAAAACCCAAACTAAGTGAAAATTCAGATCAACAAAGAATTGTTATATATGAATTATAATTTGCATATTTAAAGATATGGAACACAGTATTGCATGTCTGTGTTTTTTGTTCTAAGAAGTTTGTGGTTTACAGAAGGCAGGTAAAATGGATTGCTGATTACACGCAAACTAAGGAAATTGCCACTAACTTAAATTCACAGCTAAAAACTGGTTTAAAAGTGACAAAAGTGACATATTTTACTTTAAAAAGTGCCACATTTGACTTTAGAGCAATAGTTTGCTGACCCCTGCCAGTTCAACTTCCTTGTGACTGATCTTCCCTCAAATGTCTGTCTTCACTGAAGTCCATTCTAAAAATAACCCCCAGTCTCGTACTTCTTCACTATCTTATTCACAACTCCATTAGTAGCTTATGGTCTACCAACGTGCTCTGGAATCTCCAAAATATACACACATTGTCATTTTTATATACTCTCTAAACCTCTTTAACTGCCCATGTGGTATGACTTGCTTTCTCTCTCATTACCTAGTCTCATTCCAGCTTAAAGTAGTTTGGATAAAAATGTCTCTGTAAAGTATTTGTCAATCTAACAACATTGGCAGCTATGTAAACCATTAGCATTAAAGCATTTTTTAAAGAAAATTTAGCTTTAGAAGGCTTTGCCTGTGTTATGAGTGCTTTCAACTTAGACTGCTAGTTGACTGGTAGTCTGAGGGCGAGGGTTGTCCCACAGGAAGATGCTCTACTAGGGCCCCTATTAAATTGCTACGATTTTAGAAATCGGCGCCCATAAAGTAGCCCGCAAAAGATACTGCTATTAAATGAGCCCCTTTTAGCTACCCCCAAACGATCTGCAGATTACAGGTGGAAAAACCCTACAGGCTGTCAAAATTGGAACTCCATCCCAGCTAAGCCTTTGATCTATTCAGCCCGTTAATGTTACATTTGCAAATTGCTGTTTAATTGCAATGATGTTCAAACCCGTAAACGGAAAATGGAGCCAAAAATCCTACGGGTACTAGAGAGGACCTGCAAGGGGGTTAAAGTCCTGTCCATAGCACTGTAAAAGCAAATATAAACACAATACTGTATTTTAAAATAAAGGGAAATTGATGTAATGTATTAGCATTAATAGCACAACATTCTCAAGCCCGCAAATCGGCAATAAAAAAATATTTATTTTATGTTTCATTTACGTTTTATATTGATCTCGGCAATTAATATGTTAATACATATAATAGAAATCACATAGACTAGAATATCATATTTATTGATTATTTCATATTGCATGATTTCGGGAATACGGGTCCGATCGCAACATGTAATTCAAGTGATTGAAATCTAAATTTCATGTTTTTAGTGACGTAATGATGATGATCTCTTTTACTATTGGCTCCATCTAAACCCTTAATAATGTTCACAACCGCAAATGGAACGTGTGGAAGCATGATTTACAGATTTGGATGTCCGATACGTATGTTTCAGGCTTGTCTAATTTAATTGCTCTGTAACTCCACCAAATTTCAAGCCACAGCTTTAATAGGGCCCTAGGTCTATTGTTCTTTAGATAAAAAAAGAATAGAGTTGGTATGGTAATCTATGGCTCCTCCCAGGTTCCTGTTCTTTTGAATTCCCTGAACAGCTTCTTCCATTTTCCCAATGACTTCAAAATCCCTCTGAAACCCCTGTTTGAGAAAAGGTAACCCATGCACACTTAACTTCTTTTTATCATTTAATTTTGAGTCATTTCTCTGGGTTCACTGAGCTTCACAAAGGGATTCAGATGCTATTTATTTAAAGGGGACTCTTTAGACTCTCTTGTCTTATATGTTTCAGCATTTTTAATGGTTATTTGTATACTCTTCAGTGTTACTTTTACATAAAATATACACATCACTTCATTCTAAGAAGCATCTAGAGTACCTGAAGCATCCTCCTTTCTAACAGTTATCTCTAGTATAGGGTGCCATGTCTCACAGCTGTGACATAATGCTACAACCATGGGAGGGAGCTTTATGCTACCAGTGGTATGCTGTTGCATGCATACACACAGCACGTCAATGCTTGTTTGTTAATAGCGTTGCGCTAGTAATTCCCCCCTGTGAGAGTAGTCTTAGTTCATACCTGTAAAATTTGGTACTCTGCAAGAGAGAGAACTCGTTAGCAAGTGAGAAATTCCAAAAGGTGGAAATCTTCACTTTAATTGTAAATAATGTAACATGGATCCCTCCACGGTCCTGCAGAGGCATTAAAAAAATGTTTGTTCTAATTATAAACTAGCTACATTATTTTTCCTTGCTTAATTATGCTCTTAGTCACTTTTCAAACATATATTTTCATTGTGCAATGGTCTCTTAATTTAACTATATTACTCATTCAACCCTTCAACGTTTATATGAACTTCCCCCATCATTTGTAAGCTCTCCTCAGTGGCATCCTTTACCATTAGTTTTTATAAAATAATTTTTCATACAGTTTATGCTCTCAATGAACCCTTTGTAAAGTGCTATTCCAGTATATAAATGAATGATAATTATATTTACACTAGCTACTTGCCCGTCAAAAATGACGGCATTAAAATTAAAAAATGCTGTTTGCCACACAATGTTAGCACCTTCGGCGCTCATTGCAGGCCTTGGAAACCCGCAACTTTCATGGTTCTCAATGCTTATCTTCTGTGCTCATCGCAAGCCTCTCTCCAGTCTCTGACCCCTGTGTCTGTTTTATCCTCCCCCCGTGTCTCTTTTTGTCCGTCGCTCACCCCTGTGTCTCTTTTCACCCTCCCCCCTCTTCCTCCCCTGTGTCTTACTCCTCTGTGTCTGTGCTGCAATTCTGTGTAGCTTGCGATGAGTGCCGTTGCTTTTGTTGTGTTAATGACTTTGTGATCGTGTTTACTGTGTTGTGCTAAGTTTTACTGACTTTGGGGTTGTTTTTACTGCCTTCAGCCTAGTTTTCAATCGTATACGATTTTTTGCCCACCATTTTTTTTTTCGCTTAGCAGATTTTCGATAGCCGAAAAACGCCAAATATGGCAACAAAAAATTATTTATATTATGTTTCATTTCTGTGTTATATCGATCCCGGCAATTAATGTGTTAATACATATAAGAGAATGCGCATGGACTAGAATATCATATTTATTGAATATTTCATATTGCATTATTTCGGGAATACGGGTCCGATCGCAACTCATACTTCAAACCTGTAAGTGATTGAAATCTAACCTCCATGTTTTTAGTGACGTATTGACGTGTGGAAGCATGATTTACATACATGGGCACGTTCTTTGTGTGCGTTACTGTCTTTGTCGTCGTGTATTTTCTAAGTTCTGCGTGCCTGGCGTTGCTGATCCTTGTTTTCATCCTGTTTCAGAACTTTTCTGTTTAGGTGTTTTCGAGATACTCATTTGAACCAACTGCGTGCTTCGCGATCATTTAAGCCCTGCGTGCCTCAACTGCTCGCTTCGCTTCGTGAGGCTTGCTGTGCAATGGGCGCCTTTGGCGCTCATTGTAGCCTAAGTCCTGCGTGCCTCAACTGCTTGCCTCGCTTTGCAAGGCAAGCAGTGCAATGAGCGCCATCGGCGCTCATTGCAGCCTAAGTCCAGCGTGCCTCAACACCTCGCCTCGTTTTGCGAGGCTCGCAGTCCAGAAGACCAATTGATGTATTGACTAAAGGGACATTGTCACCACAAAAGGAAGTTGGTTTCATCTTGAAGTGTACAAAAAACTGTCTATAAATTGTAATAGTGTTTTTTTTTCTGTACAGTAAATAATGAATGCTAGAGAATGCTAATTTGTGGCTTGCAGTGTCTGATAAGGGTAGCAGAGAGGATCTAACTACATGAAACCTAAGGGGGCATTTTTTTTTTTTTTTTTCCAATCGCATAGAAAGACAAGCAGACTACAATCCTAATTACCATATCAAAGCAGCTATTTATCATTAAGAATTTGCAGCCATACTAAATTGTGATTTGGTAAATTTAAAAGGGCACTATTTAATCACACAGCATATTTTTTTTCCAGAAGTTTTTAGTTAGTGAATACCTTGCTTTTGGATAGAAGTTCACTAACTAAAAACTTCTGTAAAATAATATGCTATGTGCTTAAATAGAGCCCTTTTAAATTTACCAAATCGCAATTTAATAAGGCTGTTGGTTATTATATACGTAAGGATACAGCAGAGAACAGTTGATTACCTCAGGAATCAATCTCCTTAGAAACAAATGGCTAGTGCAGCATTTAGCTAGAAGGTCATGCTTTTTAAGAACTTAAAGGAAACAACTTAATTTTGTGGTGACAGAGTCCATTTAATGGCTTTGTTTTAATTTATAGTGTGCCGTTTTTGAAGAACTAGTTTTGATAAGGTGAAAATATATTTAGAACATAAAACAATTAAAAAAAAAGCTTTTATAATATTAACTACCACATGCAATATTATTACTACTGTGGGAATCAGTTGTTTTGTTTGCTTTCCTGAGTAAGCACTGGTTTATATTATAAGCATCACAAGTTTGTGGCCCCATTTCATCCCATCAGTGGCTGAGAATCCTAGAGAAAAATATTTTCAACAGAACCGAGTGGAGATCTTATATGCATTCCGAGATCTCTCTAGGGTCATGATTCAGGCAAGGGGGAAATATCTATCATACAAATATTAAAATACCTATAATATTTTTTATTTTATTTTTTTTACTTATTTTTTTTATTTTTTATTAGTAGTTTACAGACAATACAAAAATCAACAATACATATATACAATCATATTTCACATATATCACTTGATTATAGAGTCCAGTTCTAATAAATATTAAATATCGGTTAACCACAAACTTCATGATTACAATGGATAATAAGGTTATTCAAAGTTTTATATACTATAAACTAATAAAATCAATTTCTTTATCATCCAAGTCATAGGTACATATATAAACCATATTATTCATTATTCCTAATTGAACCTTGCATTTGGATATTTTAGTCCTTTAGACCATTTAAAGGACATCTTACTGTTATAAATCTAGCAAGTTTATTGGCATTCCATATACCAGACTCCAATAGAAGTAATCAAGTCCAATCGAAAAAAAGAGAAAAGACACAAAATTTCCGGGCAGGGAAGCGTTGGAAGTGGATGGGGTTAGGTGGAGGGGGGCTATAATTATACACTCCAGAAAGAGAATAACCCCTATCACATATATAGTTGTGAGTGTACGGGCCGTTGCTCACGCTTGCGGGCTCGCATAGCGAGCCCGCGGCCCTCGCCTGCTCACAACTATATGTGATGTCTTCATGCCAGCAACTGACGCCCTCTGCGCGAGCCGCGGCTGCGCGAGCCCGCGGCCCTCGCGTGGTGAGGGCCTCAGTTGCTGGCATGGAGTGCCTTCGCCAGCAACTGAGGCCCTCGCAAAGGTGTGTGAGTGTGCTCCCTTTCCCTGTCTATGTGTCTGTCCCTCCATCCATCCCTGGTGTGTGAGTGTGCTCCTGTTCCCTGTCTGTGTGTCTGACCCTCCCTCCATCCCTGGTGTGTGAGTGTGCCTCCCTCTGAGCCTGGCTCCTCCCCCAGGGGTCCTGTTTGCACTGTGGAAGACAGGCAGCAGGCAGGACGCCCTCAGGATGGGGGAGGAGGTCAGGGGACCGAGAGCTGTCGGGATATGGCCTGGGGGAGGCTGAGATTGGGGCCCCCAGGAGATAAAGGGCTGCACCGGCGATAGCCCCGCCCGTGTCTCTCACCCTATATCTTGGCCCACTCTCCTCACACTACCCTCTCCTTTTCTGACTTTTACCCCTCTCACCTCTTCTCTTTTTACCTTAAATCCTCCTAACCCAACTCATATCTCCCCTATCTTCTCCTCCTCCTCTATCCCATCTATCTCCCCCACACTCCTTCTACCAACCTCCACACTCCTTCTCCCACTTCTCTGCCCCTTCTCTCCCCCCTCTCTTCCCCTTCTCTCCTCCCCTTCTCTCCTCCCTTTCTCTCCCCCCTTTTCTTCTCCTCTCCTTCTATCTCCCTCCACCCACTCCCCCTCCCTCTTCTTCTCTCCCACCTCTCCTCCCCTTCTCCCCCCTCTCCTCCCCTTCTCTGCCCCCTCTCCTCCCCTTCTCTGCCCCCTCTCCCCCCTCTCCTCCCCTTCTCTCCCCCTTTGTTCCCCTTCTCATTCCCCCTCCCATCCTCTCCTTCTTATTCCCCCTCCCTCCCTCCCCTTTTCATTCCCCCTCCCTCCCCTTCCCTCTTCCCCTCTCCCTCCCACTCCCCCCTTCCCATCTCTCCCACCCTCTCCTCCCACCCTCTCCTCCCCTTCTCTGCCCCCTCTCCTCCCCTTCTCTGCCCCCTCTCCTCCCCTTCTCTGCCCCCTCTCCTCCACTTCTCTGCCCCTTCTCTCCCCCTCTATTCCCCTTCTCTCCTCCCTTTCTCTCTCTCCTTTTCTTCTCCTCTCCTTCTCTCTCCCTCCCCTCACTCCCCCTCCCTCTTCTTCTCCCCCCCCCTCTCCTCCCCTTCTCTCCCACCCTCTCCTCCCCTTCTCTGCCCCCTCTCCTCCCCTTCTCATTCCCCCTCCCCCCCTTCTCATTCCCCCTCCCCTTCCATCTTCCCCTCTCCCTCCCACTCCCCCCTTCCCTTCTCTCCCACCCTCTCCTCCCACCCTCTCCTCCCCTTCTCTGCCCCCTCTCCTCCCTTTCTCTGCCCCCTCTCCTCCCCTTCTCTGCCCCCTCTCCTCCACTTCTCTGCCCCTTCTCTCCCCCCTCTCTTCCCCTTCTCTCCTCCCTTTCTCTCCCCCTTTTCTTCTCCTCTCCTTCTCTCTCCCTCCCCTCACTCCCCCTCCCTCTTCTTCTCTCCCCCCCTCTCCTCCCCTTCTCTCCCACCCTCTCCTCCCCTTCTCTCCCACCCTCTCCTCCCCTTCTCTGCCCCCTCTCCTCCCCTTCTCTGCCCCCTCTCCTCCCCTTCTCTCCCCTCCCTCCCCTTCTCACTCCCCCTCCCTCCCCTTCTCTCTTCCCCTCTCCCTCCCACTCCCCCCTCCCCTTCTTTCCTTCCCTTCTCTCCCACCCTCTCCTCCCCCCTCTCCTCCCCCCCTCTCCTCCCCTTCTCTGCCCACTCTCCTCCCATTCTCTGCTCCCACTCCTCCCCTTCTCTGCCCCCTCTCCTCCCCTTCTCTGCCCCCTCTCCTCCCCTTCTCTGCTCCCTCTCCTCCACTTCTCTGCCCCTTCTCCTCCCCTTCTTTCCTTCTCTCCCCTTCTCTCCCCCCTTCTCCCCTCTCCTTCTCGCTCTCCCTCCCCTCTCCTTCTCGCTCTCCCTCACGTCTCCTGCTCGCTCCCCCCATCCCCTTCTCGCTCTCTCTCCCCCTTCCCCGCTCCCTCCCCTCTCCTTCCCCTTTCCTCCCCCTCCTCCTTCTCTCCTCTCCCTCCTCTCTCCTCTCCCCTCCCCTCTCCTTCTCTCCCCCTCCCCTTTCCTTCTCTCCCCCTCTCATTCTCATCCCCCTCCCCTCTCATTCTCCTTCTGTCCTCTCTCCCCCCCTTCCCTCTCTACCCTTTTTTTTTACAGATATATGATTTTCTATGAAAACACTGCATTGATACAAATACACACTCTTTGTATAATAAAACTATCACATATATAGTTGTGAGCAAGCGGGCCAGCCAGAGCCGTTGCTCATGCTTGCAGGCTTGCATAGCAACTGCGACCCTTGCAAATTTTACGTCGCAACGCAAACAACACGCCACACCAACTACGACCCTCGCAAACTTTACCTCGCAACGCAAACAACATACGAGACAGTTTAAACACTACAAAATTCGCTAAGCGAGAGAAAAAATGGCCGCAGAACAAAATGAAAACGAGGCTACAGCACTCTAAACACGCAAAGCCCCACAAGAAACCCGCAAAACACCACAAACGACCTACGGATATTCCGCTAAGACGCATACCACACATTACCCGCCATTTTACGCCAATGCGGAAGTACACAACAACGCTAACGGTTTGTTCTTGCGCACGCACACTATTACACTGCACACATTCATCACGCTTACACAGCAGCTGCACACCACTAATGCTGCAGCAACATCAAAACACATTGACAGCTCTTCAACACAGTGCTTCAAAATAGGTAAAGTATATTCATTTATTAATGTATTAGATATTTCAGTAGTACACACAAAACACCATTAGCTACCTTACAATTTCATTGCCGTCATTTTTTGATGGGCAATTCGCTAGTCAATTATACTTCTCATCCCATATTGTCCACTTTTTTAAAGGAAGTTGGGAAATCCTGATTTCCTCTAGGTTTCTTTCTAATATTGTCGTTTTATTATTTTTTATCAAGATTTCCGACCAATTGGGGACTTTTTCTTGTTTCCAATATGAAGCAATGGAATTTTTTGCTGCCATGAAAATCTGTATCAAAAGAGCTTTTGTTTCAAACCTAGCTTCCTTGGGAAAAATATGAAATATAGGTATTTCCACCTTAAAGGGAAGATAAATCCCAAAGGTTGATTTTATTTGAAAAAAGCATTCTGACCACCAATTTTGTAGTTTTGGACAATCCCACCATATGTGAATATGTGTTCCTTTTTGTTCACATTTGCGCCAACAAAATTTGGCTTCATTGTTTTTATTAATCTGGGAAACTCTGAGCAGTACATAGTACCATCTATTTATGATTTTAAAATACGTTTCTTTATGAGATGCATTTTGCAAGAATTTATCTGTGGTGGAGAAGGCAGAGACCCAAGTCTCTATAGGCCATTCTTTTCTCACCTCTTTTTCCCACATTTTTTGACTAGATGTTTTAATAGGGGTCTGCTTATTTTTTATTATATTATGACACTTGGCCATTAAATGAGATTTGTCTTTATCTAGTATTAGTTTTTCACAATCGGTCAGATTTCTTCTATTTTGTAGAATAAACATCTAGCCCCAATGAGTTATGGAATTTATATTTAATCCTTAGATCTTTAAAGGAACTAAAAGAACCAATTTGGAAGAGGTCTCTTAATTATATCGCCCCGTTTTTAGCTAGAATTTCCAATAAAGGAATATCCAATTCCCAAGTCAGAATGTCCAATGGAATTATCAGACTTGGAAAAGGAATTAAGGTTTATTCCAAGTTCAATTTATCCCAGTATTTGAAGCTATTTCTTAGTGTTTCTCCCATAGATTCTAATTTGATGGAATTCGATATTTTTGTTGTTGTAAAATTATACTTTGTAGCTCTTTTTTTTGCCATAATTTCATTTTCAATTTGGAACCAGTGCCTGGATTCCTTTTGGTCATTTCATCTAATTATATGAGCTAAGGTTATTACTTCTTGAAACCTCTGAATAGAGGGGTAAGCCATACCCCCTTTTTGAAATGTATTAATTAGATTTATTGATTTAATTATAATTTTTTTACCTTTATGAATAAATTCATTAACAGCCTTTTAAAATATTTTTATGTGACCGTTTGAAAAATGATAGGGTATACTTTTTATTAAATATGTTATTTTGGGCACTAGGAACATTTTTACTGCTATGATTCTTTCCGACCATGAGTCATATAAATTTCCCACCTTTCTATGGAGACTTTCAGATTTGTCAAAGTCAGCTTAAAATTTTGCTCTGTCATCTGTTTGAACTCTGAGTGTATTTCTATGCCCATATGTTTTATATTTTTTTGCCATGTATATGAGAAATGAGTCTTTAAATATCTAGTTTCCTCTTGTTTCTGATTTATCATTAATGCTTCAGATTTGATTGCATTTAATTTATAATTTAAAATATTGCTAAATTCTCTAATGCATTGTTGGAGATTTGCAATAGATCCAACCGGATCTTCAAGAGAAAGGACGACATTGTCTGCAAACATTGTTATTTTTTGTTCAGTGTCACCCACTCTTATACCTTGGATGCCTTTACTTTCTCTAATGGAGATTGCTAGTGGTTCCATTATGAGAGCAAAGATAAGGCGGTACAGGGGACATCCCTGTCTAGTCCCATTAGAAATGTTAAAAACCTCCAACTTAAATCCAAGGCCCACGACCGAGGCAGTCGGGGCCCCATAAAGAGCCTTAATAGTCCTAGAGCCAAAATCGCCTAGGCCAAAATTGACCAGGACTAGGTCCATATAGTCCCATCCTACTCTGTCGAAGGCCTTTTCTGCATCCAAGGATAGAAAGACAGTTGATCTCTTATTTAATTTTGCATAAGATACAAGATTAACTAATTTTATAACATTATCCGTCCCTTGTCTACTTACTATGAAGCCATTTTGATCTTTATCCACCAAGGTCTGTATTACCGTGTTCAGTCTATTTGCAAGAACTTTAGCGTATATTTTGATATCGGTATTAATAAGAGAGATTGGACGAAAATCTTTGCACTCTATACATTCTTTCTTTTTTTTAGGGATAGTTATGATATATGTCTGAAGCATTTCTTTTGGGGTATTACCTGTCTTTTTGATTTCATGAAATGAACTAGTTAGATCAGCTATATTTCTTTTTGAAATATAATAGGAATTAATATAACCATCCGGGCCTGGTGCAGAGGCGATCTTTAATTTTGAAATTACATCTATAATTTATTTTTCAGATATAGGTTCATTCAAAGCTTCCAATTTTTCCGGGGAAATTCTTGGCATATGTATTTTTTCCCAAAAATTTGGAGTTCATTTTCTTTTGGTTTGTTAACTTCTTTCTCAGCCAGATTGTATAGATCAGAGTAGTATGCAGCGAATACTTCTGCTATTTTAATTGGATTAGAAGTAATTTCTCCTTTATATCTGATTTGATCAATTCTTTTATGGGTAGTATTAAATCTATATTTACTTGCCAGGAATTTAGTTGCTTTATTACTCAAGTGGTGTAGATGTTTCTGAAAAGGCCCATCTAGAATTATCTATTTTCAATTGCTCTATAGTCCTAATCTGTTTTTGTATATTCTTAATCTGTTCCATATTTGATGAACTAGGGTTCTTTTTATTTTCTCTATCAGCTTTAATTAACTTAATATTTAAGTGCCTTAACGGGATTCCATTTTTTTTTTTCATTTGGGCCTGCATTTTTATACAAATTCCTCGTATATTTGCCTTATGCGCCAGCCATACAGTTGTGTTAAATTCTACAGATTGTCTGTTAAGTTTAAAAAACTCCTCAATTTTTTGTTTGATTTTTCCTTTACATTCCTGGTCTTTCAACAAGGAATTTTTCAATTTCCAAGTGGGAGAAGCATTTACAGTTATTCCTATTTTAAACGTAGCAGATTGTAGTGATATAGGTATCACAAGGTTTTGGAGACCAGCAGCCTAGGTCAGCAATAATCCAATTCAGCAACTTTGTAGGTGAAACAGGAACAAGCTTTATTGAGGGGATCAGGAACCACAATAATCTGGCAAGGTACATTGACAGGAAGTGCCTTATATAGGCCAAGGACCAGACACCTGACCAGACACAGCTGAAGAGACTTAGTTACTGATGCTATTGCTAGCAGAGTCAAGGTTATCAGATCTCCAGGAATTTCACAAAGGCAGGCTGGCGCAGGGGTAGGGAAGAGGATCAGAAGCCTGGGGACCAGGGTTCAAAACCCAGCAGAGTCAATTCCTCACATTACCCCCGCCTCTATAGTTGCAGCCTCTGGATGCCCTATTACCTGGTTTAGCAGGGTACTGCACATGGAAAGACCGAAGAAGGTAAGGAGCGTGAATATTGTCCGCTGGTTCCCACAAACTATCCTCCTCACCATAGCCTTTCCAATGCACCAGATACTGAAGCTTGTTGCGGAAGATCCTGGAGTCCAGAATTTTCTCCACCTCGTATTCATCATCACCATCCCCGAGGACTGGAGGTGGGTCAGGCAGGGCTCGGCCAGGGAAAGTGTTTGCATGGAAAGCTTTCAGCAGTGCAACGTGAAACACCGGATGTATTTTCATGGAATGTGGAAGTTGCAAACGAAAAGTGACAGCATTGATCTGAGCGATGATCTCAAAAGGTCCCATGAACCTCTGACCCAATTTATGAGAAGGAACCCTAAGCTTAAGATTCCTTGTTGACAGCCAAACCTTGTCACCAACATGATAAACCAGGGCGTCCGTTCTATGCCTATCAGCAGCTCTCTTGTAACATTCCTGAGCCTTCGAAAGAGTCTCCTTCAACAGGCCTTGGGAATGGAGGTGGTTAGCCGATCAGTGACTGCAGGAATGGAAGTAGTAATTGGGAAACTCACTAGAAAGGTTGGATGGTAACCATAGTTGGCAAAAAATGGGCTCAAAGAAGTGGAGCAGTGTTGGGCATTGTTATAGGCAAACTCCTATAACCACTTTCTGTGGTTTTCAAGATTATCAGAAAATATTAAGATATCATCCAAATATGCCACAACAGACTGATCCATGAGATCTCGTAGTACATCATTGATAAGATGCTGGATAGTTTCAGGGGCATTACAAAGCCCAAATGGCATTACTAGATATTCGTAATGTCCGGACCTGGTTCTGAAAGCTGTTTTCCATTCATCATTTGGTCTTATGCGAACCAGATTATATGCCCCCCAAAGATCAAGCTTCGTAAATATTTTAGCTGAGCGAAGTCTCTGCAGAAGTTCAGGAATGAGAGGCAAGGGGTAGCGGTTTTTAAGTGATGTTATTAATGTCCCTGTAGTCAACGCATGGCAGTAGGCTGCCATCTTTCTTTTCTACAAAGAATATAGGAGCTCCTGCTGGAGAAATAGACGGTCAAATAAATACTTTGGCAAGATTTTCTTGTATGTATTCACGAAGAGCTTTCAATTCAGGCTCAGAAAGGGAATATATACGGCCAAATGGGATAGCAGCCCCAGGTAACAGCTCTATTGGGCAATCATAAGGCCTGTGGGGTGGAAGCTGATCAGCATTCTTCTTATCACAGACATCTGCAAAATCCCGATATTGTAGAGGAAGCTTAGTCAAGTTTGTAGCAACCATTTCATTAATTGTTGTGGCAACAGGTGTTACCTTAGAGGGTTGACAATTCATTAAGCAGTGTTCTGAAGGAAAGGATAAAGTTCTGATCTTCCAATCAAACTGTGGGTTATGCAGAGCAAGCCAATGTACACCCAAAATAACTAGAAACTGTGTTGAGGAAATTCGGTGCAAATATATAGTCTCATTGTGATTCACTTCCAGAGTCAACTTAAAGGGCACAGTCTCATGTGTAACCGGTCCTGACATAAGTGGAGAACTGTCTACTGTCTCCATTAACACAGGTGAAGAATAAGGGATAGACTGAATTCTATTTCCTGCTGAAAATTTGATGTCCATAAAGTTTCCGCCTGCTCTAGAATCTATCATAGCTGTAGTTGAAATTTTACTATCACCACATTGCAAAGTGATAGGCACCACAAAATGAGGATGTTGAGTCAACATACTCTCTTCACCATGAGCCAGAGAAAACAAAGGTTGTGTGACTCCAGTTGATCTGAAATCTGGGATTGGTGTTGAATCTGTGCACCCTCAGCAGCCATAGCTATTGTTCTTTTGGATATGCTAGGGCAATAGATGGCATAGTGCCCTGCACTACCACAATACAGTCATAAATTGTGAGTGCGTCGCCACTGTTTTTCTTCATTGGATAATGGCCCTCTTATTAGATTTACCTGCATAGCCTCAGGCTCAGAGTCTGTAGGTGTTTGTGGGGTCGGAGTAGAAAATCTTGAATAGAAAGTAGGAGTAGCACTTGGTCTAAAAGAGCCCTGTCTTTCCAATCTTCTTTCAGAAAGTCTCGGATCAATATGGATAGCCAAACGCACAAATGCATCAAAGTCAGCAGGAAGATCAACACAAGCTAGCTCATCTTTTATAGCTTCTGAGAGACCTTTTCTGAAGTGTAACCTCTGGGCTGATTGGTTCCAGGTAGTATCAGCAACCCACTGTCTGAATTCAGCAGCATATTCAGCCACAGAGCACCTCCCTTGATGCAAATGAAGGAGAGTGGCTTCTGCTGTCCTGTTCCAGAAGAGGGGAGCCCCAAGCCAGGGCTTCATCTTTGAATAGGGAGAAAATAAATCCCACCTTCTCTCTTTCAGATGGAAATCGGTGAGGTAACATCATGAAGTGCAAACGGCATTGATTTAGGAAACCCCTAAATCTTTTGCGATCTCCTCCAAACTTTTCTGGTAAGGGCAAGCAGGCATCTTGTGCAGGTGTAACAGTAGCAGCCGCAACATCACGTGCCCTGTAGCTGGTATACTCACTGTGCATTGACTGAACTTTATTTTGCAGTTCAGCTACCTGGTCCTGCAGCATTTGAATTGTCTGTGCCTGGGTCTGCACAGTTCTTGCAAATAAAGCAACCTGCTGGGCCAATGCAGAATCTGACCCGGTGGTCTCCATGAATTGTCCAGATTATTCTGTAGTGATATAGGTATCACAAGGTTTTGGAGACCAGCAGCCTAGGTCAGGAATAATCCAATTCAGCAACTTTGTAGGTGAAACAGGAACAAGCTTTATTAAAGGGATGAGGAACCACAATAATCTGGCAAGGTACATTGACAGGAAGTGCCTTATATAGGCCAAGGACCAGACACCTGACCAAACACAGCTGAAGAGACTTAGTCACTGATGCTATTGCTAGCAGATTCAAGGTTATCAGATCTTCAGGAATTTCACAAAGGCAGGCTGGCGCAGTGGTAGGGAAGAGGATCAGCAGCCTGGGGACCAGGGTTCAAAACCCAGCAGAGTCAATTCCTCACACAGATATTAAACTGTGATCAGAATAATTTATTGGGTCAATTTCAACATTAATGAGTTTTTTAAGTGCTGATTCATTAACAAATATGTAATCTATTCTCAAGTATGAAGCATGTCAAGCGGAATAAAAGGTATAGTTTTTTTCCGTAGGGTTAAGGCACCTCCATGAATCAAAAAGACCAAATCTATATAATATCTTATTAAAGTTATCTGTTTTTTGTTTTATATTTTGTTTGTCTTTCGATCTTAGCCAGAGAAATATTTATTTAATGAGTTGAGTTTTTTTATTAACAAACTTGCTCTGACCTTCATTTGGGGCATAAATATTTAAGATAGTAATCTTGTTATTATTTATTTATCCTGTCCAGAGAGAAAAATGACCTTCTGGATCAGATACAGTGATATATTTCTTCCAATTTAGTTTTTTATTAAGTAAGATTGCTGTCCCTCTTGTTTTTTTAACATATTTTGAATTACTAACCAAATCAAATTTCTTGTTGTTGTACTCCATCCCTTTCCCCTCCTGCCAATGGGTTTCCTGGAGGCATACTATATCCGAGTTTTTTTTATAGAAGGCATTAAAAAATATCATTCTCTTTCCCTGAGTGTTCAATCCTTGGACATTTTGGCTTAGCACTCTCAAAGTCAGTTAACATCATATCTAAATCCCCTCCTCTCCCACCCCCCCCCCACCCCCTCCACCACAATCCAGCCCCCCCCAAAAAAGAAAAGATAAAACGAAAAAAAATATATATTTAAAAAAAAATGGAAACAAGTACATTTACAAAAAAACGACATAAAAAACACCCTACATATCATAAAAACCCCGTAACAAGATAGAACTTGATACCCTTTAAGAGGGAACTTTTCCTTCTCCCCCATAGTCTCCCTCCTATAAAAATATAGGAAACGGTAGGAAAACTCGGGAGGAGACGGAAAAGAGGAACTTTTCCTAAATTCAGTTGATCCTTGGCTACCCTCAGTGGTACAAGTTCATGAGTATTCTCAAGCCTGCCGTGCAATAACATAAAATAATTCATTATCACTTGCATAATAGTTGGTTTCAACAAATCTTAACATCTATATTCACCCTCTCTTATTCTAAGAGAACCTAAATCTTCTAATAGTTGCTTCTGAGAGAAAGTATAAAAAAAACAAATCACCAATATCTTTCACCCCCCCCCCCCCCCTCTCTCTCTTCCTCCCTCTCTCTCACTTTCTCTTTTGTTGTCCTACTTATTGAAACTTTTACCATTTGTATTGTGAGGTATTCTAATTCTTAAATAGTTATCTTCAAATATTTGTGATTGTTTATCCGTGCTCTATATTTACATTACTATGTGTTATTTTGCCTGTTTTCTTTCCCTTATTTTTCTTTCCCTTTTTTAATCTCTTTAAACACTTCTACATGATAACTTTAACAAATTATCAAAAAAATTGTTTTATAATTCTTATTAAATTCTTCTCCAATTCCACTCGCTAAGTGTTATGTGTTTAACTATTATGTTATATGATTTGTGTATTCTATTTAACTATTAAATTACTTTGTAATTTTACTTTACTCTAGATTAATTCCTTTATATGTCTAATTTTAGTTTTACTGTGGGTGGCTAAGACCTTATGTGAATTATTCCTCCTATTTAAGTAATTTAATAATTGCTTTATTTCTCCTTTCCCCTCCTCCACTACCTCCAAATATCCTTTATGATAAAAGAAAAGAGAGAGAGGAGAAAAACCGAAAGAGGAAGAAATATATATAAAAAAAATAATAAAAAAAATCTTTACATAAAACCAGTTCCCCAGAAGTCAAAACTCCTAAAAGAGAAGATGACTAAAACCAACTAGTCAGTATCCCTCTATTTCAAATTCCACTCTTCCAAGGGTTAGCCACTGTCCTCTTTGAATCATGGGTTATAATTAATTTGGTGGGAAACCCCCATTTGTATCCCTTTCCCTTAATAATTTGGTGACTTCAGAGAATTCTCTTCTTTTAGTCAGAGTTTCTCTTGAAAGATCAGAGAAAATTATAAGGTTTTCGTAAGGAGGATCCAGTTTTTTAGACTCAAAAGCTTTTCTAAGAATCGCTTCCCTATGGAGGGTTGAGTGGAATTTGAAAATTACGTCTCTAGGGAGAGCTCTGTCTATACTTTTAGGAAGTGGAATTCTGTGAACTCTATCTACCATCTGTTCAAGTGGATGGTCATCTTTTAACATGCCAGATATACATTTTTGAATATATTGATTTAGTTCTAACTAATATTTTCGGATATACCTGTTATCCTAATATTATTCCTTCAGGAATAGTCTTCCATTTTATTGATTTTAGCTTTTAAATCTAGGACTTCTGCTTTTAAATCAGATGTTTCTGTAATGATTGTTTGAATTTGACTTTGAATTTCGTTGCATTTAATTTCTATGCTATCTATTTTGCCTCTTAATTCAATTATTGCACTTGAGTTTTTAGCAATCTCTGCAGCTAGATCTGTAAATAAAGACTTTTTAAATTCTGCTAATATATTTCTCAATGTTGCAGTTGTAAGTCTTCCTCCGGTTTATCTAAGATTTGGCTATCTTTACTTTCTATAGCCTCTTCTAAACTTATCTGATTTTCTGAATGATCTAATTTATCTATTGCTTCTTCCTCTAATTGAGTTTTATCTAGTTCTTTTTTTTTATTTCCCGGGGAGAGGAATATACCTGGAGTTTTTGCCATTGAGTTTTTCTTTTCTCTAGCTTTTTTTTTAGGGTGATGATTTTCCCTTTTCATTTTGATGTGATACTGATAATTCTACTTATTAATTTTAGTCCCTGTGTAAGACGTTTCTTTATAGGAGATTTTTGTCAATCCCAACTTAATTGTCTTATCTATACAGTTAAACTGATTTATTTATCTATAATTAGCCTTACAAAGTTCCATATTGAATATGATTATTATAACAAATCGTGTAACTTATTAAAATATTATAACATCACATCAATCAGTACAGTATAATTTTTACAAATATTATAATACAATTTTAGTAATACATTGATATTCCCCTATTATTATGTTGTTATTGCTTATCTCTAGGACTTATTTACAACACATAAATGTTATTACCTGTTATTATAATATTTTCTGGTTTATTTCTCTTTAATCTGTATTAATCTAAGTTGAAGATCTTAACCAGCTTACACCCAAATGTTAATCCTTATAGCGTACTTCTTGTAGTATTTATTATTCCCAATTATCAAGAATTATCTATTTCATCAATTAATAATTCCATCCATAAAAACTTGTGTGCTATAGGAAATAAATATAATGTTCTGATTTACATATAAAAGAAAAAAATTAAATTATAAGATCTGGTTACCCACAACAAAGACACGTTTAGACAATTAGCATGTGATGTTTGTTAAAAAGTCATTATTTACGTCCCATATCCTTGAGTCTTCAATGTGCTAATAAATTCCTCATAACCATCCAATTTGATGTAATTTTCTCAGATGATACAAGTTATGACTCAGAGCTTTGACTTGTCTTCAAATGTTCCACAAATGTAAAAGGTGAAAAGGTAAAAGAGGAAGAGGGATCTGTCTGTATGTTAAGCCTGAATTTTAGCCTATAGTCAGAGAAGATATTTATGCTGGCTCTAACGGCATCATTGAATCTTTGTGGGTTGAGCTAAATAGTGGAGGAGCTAATTCTAAACCCATATTGGGGGGAGTATGCTATAAACCCCCAAATATAGCTGAAAGTGAGGAAATACAATTATTGTTACAGATTGGAAATGCAGCTAAGCATGGGCAAGTTCTAATAATGGGAGACTTTAATTACCCTGAAATAAACTGGATAAATGAGACCAGCAGCTCAGCTAAGGGGAGCAGGTTCTTGAGTACACTCCGGGATCATTATCTGGCCAAGGTAATACAAGAACCTACTAGAAATAGGGCCATCTTGGATTTAGTCATCACAAGTAATATTGATATAATATCAAATGTTAAAATAGGGGAACCCTTGGGGAACAGTGATCACAACACAGTATTACTTGAGATTGAATACCAAAAACAGAGTTGTAAGGGGCCAACAAAAACTCTAAATTTTAAAAGGGCTCTTTAATGGGCTACGGGCAGCAATACTACATATAGACTGGGACAAAGTACTTACAGGGGAAAATACTAAAAATAAATGGACAACATTCAAATCCTTACTAAATAAACATACTCATCGGCATGTACCATGTGGAAATAAAATGAATAGGAGTAAATCATATCCCATGTGGCTTAACAATGACATGTATTTACATTATACAAGAAGGAGGGAACAGAGGCAGCTTTATGTGACTATAAGGAAATCAACAAGGTTTGAAAAAGGGCTATTAGACTGGCTAAAATAGAAAATGAGAAGTCAGTTGCAATGGAAAGTAAGACTAACCCTAAAATATTTTTTCAATATATTAATGGGAAGAAGGCCAGGAAGGAAGCTATAGGAACATTACAATGTGACACAGGCCATCTGATAATTAGTGACCAGGAAAAGGCAGATGAGCTAAATAGGTTCTTTTCGTCGGTATACACAAGGGAGGTACCAGTGGTTGGGACAACGCAACATAATGGGGCTACACTACCATCACTAAATAATTGGTTAACGCAGGAAGAAATCCAAAAGAGATTGGAGAAAATAAATGTTAATAAAGCCCCAGGTCCTGATGGAATACATCCAAGGGTACTGAGTGAGCTGGGTTCTGTAATAGCCAAACCATTATATCTAATCTTTCAAGACTCACTCACTACAGGGTCTCTACCGGATGACTGGAGAAAAGCAGAGGTGATACCTATATTTAAGAAGGGATCTAGAGCAAATCCGGGGAATTATAGACCAGTGATCCTCGCATTTGTAGTTGGGAAGCTTTTAGAAGGGTTAATAAGGGACAGAATACAAGAATATGTCTATTTGAACAAGATCATAGGTAGCAGTCAACACGGATTTATGAAGGATAGGTTGTGTCAGACCAATCTAATTAGTTTTTATGAGGAGGTTAGTAGGAACTTGGATCAGGGCAACTCAGTGGATGTAGTCTTTTTAGATTTTTCAAAGGCATTTGATACAGTGCCACATGGAAGACTAGTGAGCAAACTAAGGGATACAGGAATTGCAGTGATTATCTGGTCATGGATCGAGAGCTGGCTAAAAGACAGGAAGCAAAGGGTTGTTGTGAATGGAACATACTCCGATTGGTCTAATGTGATAAGTGGGGTTCCTTAAGGTTCAGTATTAGGTCCTCTCCTTTTTAACATATTTATTAATGACATAGAAGTAGGACTCGAAAGTAGTGTCTCCATTTTTGCTGATGACACTAAGTTGTACAAGGTAATAAAATCAGATAATGATGTACTTTCCCTACAAAGGGATTTGCATTAATTAGAGAAATGGGCAGCTAAATGGCAGATGAGATTTAATACAAATAAATGCAAGGTTATGCATTTGGGAAGGAAAAATAGCCATGCAATCTATAATCTTAATGGAGCAAATCTAGGGGTATCAGATATTGAAAGGGATTTGGGAGTACTAGTGGACAACCACCTAGGTAACAGCGCTCAAAGCCAAGCAGCAGCTGCAAAGGCAAGTAAAATATTAGCATCTATTAGGAAGGGTATAGAAGCAAGGGAAGCAAATATAATTATGCCACTATACAAAGCCCTAGTACGCCCTCATTTGGAATATGGAGTACAATTTTGGGCACCACTTCATAAAAAAGACATTTTAGAGCTGGAAAAAGTACAGAGAAGGGCTACAAAACTAATAAGGGGAATGGAGTGGTTAAGTTATGAAGAAAGACTAACCAAATTAAACTTATTTTTGCTAGAAAAAAGGCATCTACGAGGGGATATGATTACCTTATTTAAATACATCCAGGGCCAATATAAGGCTTTGTCAAGTGAACTTTTTGTAGCAAGAGATTTTCAACTGACAAGAGGACATCCTTTGAGGTTAGAGCAAAAAAGATTTCACCTTAAACAAAGAAAAGGGTTCTTCACAGTTAGGGTGGTTAAACTGGGGAATTCTCTACCAAAGGAGGTGGTAACAGCGAATTCGATAGACAACTTCAAAAAGGGGTTAGATATATTTTTTTTTATAAAGAGCGCATTCAAGGCTATCCTAGATAACTAGCAAGGAATATTGATCCAGGGAGAAATTTGATCGCTAGTTTCTGGGGTCAGGAAGGAATGTTGTTTTTTTCCCCTTATGAGACAATTGGCAAAGTTTCAATGTTTTTTTTTTTTTCTGTTTGCCTTCCTCTGGATCAATTAACAATTAAAAATAAATAGTCCACATTAAAAAGATCAATAGAGATCTAAAAAGGTTGAACTTGATGGATTAACTCTTTATTCATCCTCCAATACTATACTATTAATAATTATTTAATCAACAAATTAATTAATAACTAATCCGCATATTGCAGATCAGAGGAGATCTTAACAGGTTGAACTTGATGGACTGAAAGTCTTTTTTCAACCTTAATTACTATGGCCCTCATTCAATTGGGATTTGGCCAATTGAATAGGGGTCTAAATAAGCACATAGCATATTTTTTTAAAATAAGTTTTTAGTTAGTGAAAAACTTGCTTTTGGATAGATGCTTACTAACTAAAAACTTCTTAAAAAAATATATGTTATGTGCTTATTTAGACCCCTATTCAATTGGCCAAATTGCAATTGAATGAGGGCCTATGTAACTATGTAACTATGTATTATGTTTTTATTGCTCTGTATAATCCTTAGTTATTGCACAATCCTAAAATAATTTCCTTTAAATTCAGCTATTATTGCAATTTGTTCCCCTGGAATTTATTGTGGAATCCTTTATTATTGCTTCCAATGGGGAAACCCAGGAACTCCGTTTTGTTATATGTCCATACAGGAACAATAAATCTGTTACTAGCAGCTTTAAGCACTCCCCAGTTTTTACTCGATTGGTCCTTACAATCTCTTCTCCTTGAGGTTAAGAGAGGCTTATAAGTTCCGGTCTATGACCTTTATCAGTTCACCAGACGGCAATACTTTTTTAGTCCCTCTGGTGGTAACCTCAATTATATCTTTTTATATTCATAAACACAATCTGTATCTTGTCAGCATTCTATATTTCCTTATTAAGGGCCTCATTCTATTAGCGGCCGTAAATCGGCCGTAAGGCTGCGATTCCTTGCGGGGGTTCAGTTAACTTGCGATTCTATTATACGGCCCGCAAGGATCTCCTTTTACGGCCGGCCGCATATCTTGGAACCGGCCGTAAGCTGTGAAATCTAAAAACTCAAAAATAAATTCAAGCCTGCACTGTACAGCTCTGTAAATGCTAGGGATCATATTGGGGGACATGAGGATTAAAAGGAACCCACTCTCAAGCTTGCACATCAGCCCAAACCCAAGTTCAAATTAACTGTTTATTTTCCGGCTGCGGTGTGGGCGGGTCTGAGGTGCTCCAAGCACTCTGGACTTTTTACATGGATATTTTACGGATATTAAAAATCAAATATTTTACGGATTTGAGTATAGGATAATTATGTGCTATTTTTTCTAACACCTAAAATCCCTTTATAGTCTTCTCGAAGTGCAGGATGGCTTTATTTGAGCTATTTTATGTGCTTAATTGGTGCTAGCGGGACCTCTTTCCTGCAAGTAAGCAGCGGCTCGCTTTTAGCCTTGCAGAGAGGTTTCCCGGAGCAATTGAATTGCAAATAGGAATTTCTTACGGCCGAAACTCTTGCGGCCGTTTTAGATCAAAGGATTTCCTCTGGCGCGAGCGGCCGCAAGAGATAGCAAGGCACCGGCCGCAAGCCTGCCGGAGCCTCCGGCCGTAAGGGAATAGAATAGCCGAATAGCTTGCGGCCGGTCCTTGCGGCCCCGCAACGGCTGCGGCCGCTAATAGAATGAGGCCCTAAGTGTTTAGGACTATATATTGCTCTATTCTGAGTGGTCCAGTGTCTTTAAAGAGTATTCAAATTTTTCCCTTCTTCATGCCTCTGAAGCTGCTTACATAGAATCTTTTAACATCCGCTATTATTGCACTTTGTTCCCCCGGAAATTCTTGTGGACTCCTCTGTTATTGCTTCTAATGGGGAAACCCAGGAACTCCGTTTTGTTATATGTCTATGTAGGAACAATAAATCTGTTACTAGCAGCTTTAAGCACTCCCCAGTTTTTACTCAACTGGGCCTTGCAATCTCTTCTCCTTGAGGTTAAGAGGGGCTTAAAAGTTCCGGTCTATGACCTTTATCAGTTCACCAGATGGCAATACTTTTTTAGTCCCTCTGGTGGTAACCTCAATTATCTTTTTATATTCATAAACACAATATGTCTCTTGTCAGCATTCTATATTTCCTTATTAAGTGTTTAGGACTATATGTTGCTGTATTCGGAGTGGTCCAGTGTCTTTAAAGAGTATTCACCGTTTTCTGCCTCTGAAGCTGCTTACATAGAATATCTTTTTTCCCCAGACGGACCTATTGTCTGCATGCATACCTTAATGTAGTAAATACCTTGCGGTTATGTTAAAGTATTCCTGGTTCTATCTCCTCTGAAGTTCATCTCAGATGCCTCTGAGGATTTTTATAGTTATTTCTCTTAGTTGTTCTTAATAAGGCTTTATAAGCCCAATCTATGCAGTTCTTTTTTTATAAAAATACTTTGTCATCCTCTGCACATCCTCCTGATTAAATCCTAGCCATACAGACAGCAGTGTTTGTGTGTGTGTGTGTGGGGTGACCCCCCCCCCCCTTTAGGGTCATCTAAATAATGTATTTTCTTTTACCCTTCTCTCCTTCCCCCCTTCTTTTTCTTTCCTTCTCCATTCAGATCATATCCTCATTTGATAATACTCTTTTAAACATTCATATATTCATGCAGTGTGATCCCTCCAAATTGTTCATTCTGCACGGCGGCATAGTTCACATAATAAGTTGTCCTACCAGTTCACTTCTATGGTGCTTTCCCCCTTCTCCCGCTGTAGTATCATCTGTGAGGGGAACGTCTTAGAGTGAGGCGAACACTCTTGGCGGACATCTCCTTCCTTTTTTCGCAGACTCCTTAGCCCCAGTACATAGCAGCTATTATTCCCCAAGCTTTAACCCGCTGCTTACGGCGGTTTAAAGCGGGTCTGTCCGAGTCTGGCAGGAGACGTTGTGTTCTCTGTGCCATTGGGATTTTGGCGCCAAATGCCCGTTAGCTGTTCATCCTAACAGCTTCCTTGGCGTGGACAGTCTAACCCCCCAATACCTATAATAGTTAATAAATTACTGTTTGAAACATTTTAATCATTATCAAGTTATTCAAAAGATCATATCAGTGGTTGTTTAGAAACATTTGAAATATTCGATATTGTAATAAATATTATAACAAGTTATTTTTTTATCTTACATGAGAAATTAAGGTATGGAATATATATATATATATATATATGCACGCTTGTGTGTGTATCTGTTTATACATATATATATATATATATGTTTGTGTGTATATGTCTGTGTATATATTATTAATATTATGCATAATAAATAAATAAATAAATATATATATATATATATATATATATATATATATATATATATATTACCATAATGAAGCTGAGTGCTAAACCATGTAAGGTCACCAGGTCATGGCAGAGAGGCCAGGTAACTTGAGGTCCACTGGAGAAGGAACTGGCAATCCAATCCAGTATCTTTGCCAAGAAAACCATATGAATAAGCACAACCAGGGGAAATATGTACCTGGCATGGTGAGGTCCACAGGGTCATGGAGAGTGGGACACAATTGAATGACTTAATAACAACAAATGTATAATATTAAAGGCATCGCTGTCACCCCAACAACCCATTGGTGTCATTTTAAACAACATTGAAAACTGTCTATAGATTGTACTGTCTGTTTTTCTCAGCAGTAAACCAAATTCTGAACAATTGTGAGATATTCAGCATTGTTTGTGTGCCACATTTATGCAAAAATGAGCAGCTCCATATGCTAATTTTAAAATTGTGGTGCTATATAAATAATATTGGGCACATTGTTTTTCCCACCACAGGAGCAAACAAGCACAGTGTGTTATTAATTAGCATATCAACTAATTGCACAACAACACAGTACACAGAATATCTAGAATATAATGACCAGTACAACATATCGGCAGTTTTTCATGATATTTGTGGTCAGGCACATTTGATATCTCCTTCATATGCATCAATACTGTAGGTAAATTAATACTTTGCAATCTTATGACCCCTTTCTGGATATCTACCTTGTTGTGGTGAAGGGGCTTGTGTAATTCAATGAAGCTGTGAGCTAAACCATGTAGGGTCACCCAAGATGGGCAGGTCATAACAGAGCGGTCAGATAAGTTGCGGTCCACTAGAGAAGGAACTATCAACCAACTTCAGTATATTTGCCATGAAAACCTTATGGATTAGCACAGCCAGACACAAGATGTGCATGGCATGTTGTGGCCATAGGGTCACAGAGAGTCGGACACGACTGAAGGACTGAACAAGAACAATCTTATAATGTTTCACACATACCTCTCTGTTATTGAGGCATCTTTCATTGTTTACACTGAGAGGGTTAAAAACAATTGTTCCTCGTTCTGTCAATCAGGGAAGACCTTGCAGCATATGCCTGGATAATTCATGCTGACTTGTACCAGTCAGCAGTCTGTCTGCTGCATTCTGCACTGGCTGCAGTCTTCGGATGAAGATGAATGAATCCATGTGTGTGACTTTGGCTATGTTAATCAGGGAATGAGCAGTAATTGATAGAAAAACCTACACACATTAGAAACACAGTTAATTTGGTCCAGGGAGATCTGGAATTTGAACACTGTAAATATTTTACAACAGTCTTTGATTCTGTGATTATACGATGTAGTTGATAAATTGGTGTATTAACACTACTTAAATTAAAGTGACACCGTAAATGATCACAGTTTTTTCAGCAATTAAAATGCACATATAAATAAATATATTTTACATTTGGGTATTTTAGAGAACCACTGTAATTTGGTAAAAGCTTCACATACTTGAGGAGTATGTAGTAAACAAGCAACACCGAAACATAAAGAAAATCTTCAGCCTTATTAAATTGTGATTCAGTAAATGTAATAGGGCTCTATTTAAGCACACAGCATATTTTTTTACAGAAGTTTTTAGTTAGTGAAGACCTTGCTTTTGGATAGAAGTTCACTAACTAAAAACTTCTGTAAAAAATATGCTGTGTGCTTAATTAGAGCCCTTTTAAATTTACTGAATCGCAATTTAATAAGGCTGCTTATGTTTAGATGACTGTGACATTTTAGACTGTCTGTAGCTTGAGGGGGGAGGTTATCCTATGGGGGTTTACTCTGCCGTTGGGCTCAGTTGTCAAGTGTACTATTTGGATACAACATTTCAACATAAGTGAATACAGATCTTACTTCAGTCTACTGTTTATCCCAGTCCACCTTGGTTTCTAATCCTTTAAGGAATAAAGACAAAATGTACATCATCATTAATGCAAAACTGCTTCATATAGTTAAAAATTAAAGGCTGTGATAATTTACTTGCTAATGATGTGATATGAGGAAGAGAGAGGCCAACATAGAAACAAAAATGACATAGCTGGTGTGATTGGGATGAGATGTATGCAAAGATGTGTTTGTATCATGCATAGACTATAAAATAGATCATGAATTTGCAGAGTGGGTAACAGGGAAATACTGATAAACATAATGAATGGTAAATATAATGGTTAAAGGAATATCTTGAAAAATGTTTAACAAAATGACATTACGAAGGGTAAATTTGGCAGTGGAAACCAAAATCATTGAATGATAAAGAGATAAAACAACAGGTATCATGGGCAGTCTAAAATGAGATTGGCAAACACCAAAAATGACCAGGGTGTGGGGAGAGAACATGTACTTTCCTAGTAGTATAATTTCAAGCCACCAAAAATGTCTATTGCATGGTAACTCCATTTTCATAATCAAAAATATATACTATTCCTCTCTATTGCTAGTTCAACCTCCTTGAACTTGTACTTGCCTGCTGAATATTAACTCTGCAATGCCCCTTTAAGTTGCTAGTTGGCATTTAAACAGCACGCGTAAGCCTTGCCTTTAAAAGAACATATAGAAATTAAGGATGAAAATATACAGGGCATTATGTGAAATATGTCAAAAAGCTTTGGAAAGGAATGATTGTAAGCTAGAAAGAAGAAAAATCTAAAATACATAGACCTAAAATGTACTAATTCTACTAAAATGTCCCCTAATATATGTGCTTCTCTAGCCCCCCTTATGTGCATGTCATATATATATATATATATATATATATATATTTATATATTTCTATTTATATATTTACTACCATTACTAACCGAAGATACTGAATAAAAAAAATTTTTTTTCCCCAAACCTCCCATCTTTGCATTTAAACAGCCACCAAACCTGAAACAAAAACTTGTCAGGTGAAAATTTGCCAATGAATGCCAACTTTTCAAATGGAACTAAACCTTGCAACAAAAGTGCCTGTATATTATGTCAACACATTTGTAATGATGACACAGCCACACATAACAACAAGATCGATAACGTCAAAGGATCGTATTCATGTACATCGTCTAATGTGTTTTATATAATACAATGTAATATATGTGACACAGGCTGTGACATTGGAGAAACCAGCCAAAAAATACATTTAAGGATGAATTTACATAGACATTCAATAAGAAAACATAACAATAAAGTTATTGTAGGCCAGTGGGACACCATTTTAGCTACGATGATAACTCCATCCACAATTCAAAAGTCAAAATACTCAGAGGAAAATCTAAAAACATCCAAGAGAGAAAAGAATTTGAAATAAAGATGATCACATTCTTCAACACTAAAAATACAGGACTTAATATGGACTTGGTTTTCTAACACATTATCAGAATTTCATGTGAATTCTTCTTATTATACTATAACAGGCTTAGCACTCTTAGTGAGATGTTTGTCCAATAGGAAAGATATCACTGCGGACTACAGTGCTCTGTTTTTTCATGCATATATTGATGTATATGTTTATATAGTATGTGTATATATGTTTCCTTTACTATGCTGCATTTAATCCCCCATATGTATTTACCTAATGATGGCAGATGCTGTTGCCACTCTATCTGCATCTGCTGTTTTTATCAAACTGAGGGTTCCATCTCATGTTAGTTTTGCTTCAGACTTGATAAAGTGAGGTTGAGCCTCTCGCAATCTCATCATTATAAATAAGACTTTTGTCCAATTCAAAAGGTATCATAATATACGCAATATTCATTATTATTCTATATATAAATATATATATATATATATATATATATATATATATAGATTAATAATTACTAAATTACTAGATTGCTGGACATTCACTGCTGTTTCACTCTTCAATTATATATATACTAGCGAATTGCCCTTCAAAATATGACAGCAATAAAATTTGAAGCCATTGCAATGCTGTTTGCCACAAAATGTAGTTCTTTTGCTCCTCTGGGGACCTTTGGAGCACATTGTGAGCCTCTCCCCTCGTGTACTTCAAGTTTCCTCCTTTGCAATGATCAGCTTCGGCGCTCATCGCGAAGACAAATATATAAGTACAGTGTAAAATAAACCATTTTTTTTATTACAGTGAATTAAAAAAAATAATATGAATTAATAAATTAATATATTTTACCTATTTATATTTAATATGCAGCAATCAATAACCTGAAGAGCTAACAATCTCTTTAGATTTTCGTGCATCACAAAATGTACAGTTGGACTGCCAAGTGTGCAGTGTAAAAAGGCTGCGTGCTCGAGGCCAAACCGTTTGTGTAGGAGGGTAAAGCGCTATTTTAGAATCGAGTTAGTGTTGTAAAATGGTGGCTTTTGTCTATGTGTTACTTGGCTCGCGAGCATTTTCCGTCAGTTGTAATGGTATATTTTGTATCTCCTACGTTCCTGGCTAACTTGTGCGTGCCTGTCATTGATTTGCGTGCTTCGGTCTCCTTTAGCCTCGCTTTCATTTTTTTCGGCTGCCATTTTTTTTCTTACTTAGTCGAGTGCTGAAACCCGGCAAATTTGGCTTAAATTAGCATGCAACCGCACTCCCAGGCACCCTTGCGTCCCCCCCGTGCTGTGTGTGTGAGTGTTTTAAAAAAACAAAAAAATCTTGTTTTTCGTGTTTTCCGATTTCCACTGTTCGGACGTTAAATTTGTATTTATGCGAGGTTGGAATTTTTTTTTCTAAGTCTCACGTTCCTGCTTGCAGCATAAGTAAGTCCAGCGTTTCTTAACTGCTTGCAGGCTAAGTCCTGCGTGTTTCAATGTCTCAACGGCTAGCCTTTGGCGCTCATTTCAGTCTAAGTCCTGCGTGTTTCAATGCCTCAACTGCTCGCCTCGATTTGCGAGGCTCGCAGGACGATGAGTGCTTTCGGCGCTCATCGCCTAAGTGCTCCAAGCTCAATGCCTCAACTGCTCACTTAGCAAGGGTTGCAGGACTATGAGCTCCTTCGGCGCTCATCGCCTAAGTGCTCCGAGCTCAGAAGACTTCTATGCATTAACGGCTTGCTTCGCAGGGCTCACATGCATGATGACAACTCTTATATGTGATACATATATATATATATATATATTGTTAGCTCTTCAGGTCAGAGGCATCAAACTTAATGCCATATAAAGAACACTGTACTCTTTATATCAACCATTTATATTCTATCTTTACAACTGTAAACTGATAGTGCTATATAAATAAATATACATGTACTTGACAGTGACTCATTTGGCATTGAATCAATTAAGCATTGTTTCTCGAGAAAGTGGCATCTGTTTCCTCCCAACTAAAATTCAAAAGAAGAAAACTGCTGCATTTTACAAATTAAGAATTTGTTTTCACGTTCAATGTCACGTTAAAAGATAAAATAAACAAGCTGAAATATGTCTAATCATTTAATATATAGCATAGTTTTAGCATGCGTTGTTATTGAAAAATAACAAGAATTCATGTCATATATAACAACGATTAATTAAAATTGAATGATGTCTGGAAAATGTTATGTGCCAGAAGCAATATATGTAATTCCCACTTCAGCTTCCAATATACCTGTCACCAGAGCTTATGCACTCCTTACAGTAAATTGGCTGAAATAATTGTTTTCCCATGTGTGGGGCATACGAGGACACATCGCTGTAACTTGATGTCTGAATATTCCATTCAAAAGACGCGGGGAACCAACTTGCTTATTTTTCTATGAAGAGTAATCTCTTGAATCAGTCAAGAAGCTTGTGGATATACTAGAACAACAAGTGCATGTTATCAAAATCATGTTGCTTTGTGCCAAAACTTGGCATCAGATCTCTGGAGCAAAAATGACAAACTTGTTTTGCAATATTACTTCACACTTTGCTTAATGCTATTAAAGCAATTGATTTGGCAGTCCAACCAACAGGATTTATGCTTGAAGCCAAAAGAAGCATTGCCACACTTTGTTAATTTCTACACAAAAAGTTGTTATCATAATAATGTGGATGGAGAGCCAAGAATAGGGGGGTGCAGTTACATGAGTAATGCATGTTTAGAAGACCTGCTTGTTCAGCCTCATAGTTGTTCACTGGGCTGTATAATTGGGCTTTCTAACACTTCCAGCTCATTTGGCTCATAGCTACATTGCCTGCACTCGACAAACATCTGTACAGAAAGGGCAATGACTACCCTTTATGAAATGAAGAGCTTTTGTGTTGCCATGTCACTAGTTGTGCATTTTCCAATTGTAATGTACTGTTGCTACTCCACCTAAGGAGATTTGGCATTTGGGGTGGGAAGAGGACCATTTATGCTACATATACCCAAATATTGCAATAGCATACTGGGTATTCCTGCAGTGAATTTGAGTTAACAATTAATGCCATTGCATTGGTTTTAGAAAAAATATGTTCTGAAGATGGATGCATGGTTCTGGTTTATATACAAACTAGTTTGTTTTGCAGGATCGCTGATTGTCACTAAAACAAATTAGTTTTCAAAACCAACAGAATACATTTTGGTAAACTTGGCTAATGCAAATTAGTGATTCAAATGCCATATACTTAATTTCAGTAAAATAATGTATTATAAAATGGTATTAAAGAAGATTTAGACTGGTATCCACACATTAGACTATATGTAAGCACATGGCTGTTTGTGTATGTGTACATATATCGAACTATCTTTATCTAGCTATCCTCTCTCTCTATGTCTGTTGATCTGTCGGTCTGTCTCTCTTGATGGTTGTTCAGTCAAAAAATGTGTGCATTTGTTTTTGCTCACAATATAAAGAGATATTAATAAACATTTTAAACATGGCTCCTTTACAACATATACACAGCATAGGATGGATTTGCAGGAAACGTACCCACGCACAGTACTGTTTCCGTCTTTTGGATCTCATCAGTGTGGGCAGTGGCGGGCTAGAGATTGCTGGCCCATGGTGCAAAGAATAGTTTTGGGGTTGCAAAATATGTTTTGTGCTGGGCCCGCCTGAACGAAATCACTCAGTGATCCTCTGTTCCCCTCCCAAAGACCCCTATATAAGCAACCCTTCCCAAGACCCTACTGCTGCTCTACCCACAAGACCCCTTTGGAGCTTCAGTTAATATGCTCTTATTTAAACGGGCACACACCAATTTCAGACCAGGTGGGAAGATGAGTTAATGCAGCCAAAGAGGCACAGGGGGGCCCTACACTAGAGAATCAAAATTAAATGCAATACAACAATAAAAAAAAAAAAAAAAACAGCATTGCCCCAGAGGAGGGCGCTGGTGCACTGAGGCACCTGCACCAATGCTCATTTACTTGTATGTCATATATATGACTTGTATGCATATATCTTATTTGGATATTGACGGAAATAAACAATCCAAGCAATTTGTAACAATTCCCTCTTTGACTTTATACTTGAGGGAAATAGATTCACCTGTACTGGAATTCCCTGTTAAGTACACATCCACTGTTGAAAAAGCAAATAAACATACATTGAGGTTCACTTTCTTTTTACATTGGCTCTTGTAATCACAGTAATCCCTAATGCTACACCCATTATGTGGCTTTTGAAATTGTATTAGGCTTTTTATTCTGTGCTAGTTTTGGTGGTTTACATTTGAATATAGTTTGATTTCCTGCCATCTAGTGGAGGCTTTACTTCTTTCATTCTTTCATTCTTCTCCTCATGACTTGGGACATGGGAAGTTTGTACATATTACCTACTCAGATTTTATATAGATATGAATTGTAATATTTGTTTTGTATTACGTCTCAGTGTTAGAGGCAACTTCAATAGAAAGGAGGAAAATATTGCTTACATAACCTATTAAGAAAAGTATGAAACACAGTAAGTTTTCACCCATCTGTACTTCTGGAAAATCCAGCTTCAGGAGAATTGCAATATAATACAAGGTCCATTAGGGCTGATATCTGTGATGCTGATTTGGATGAATACTGGCCTTTATGAAAGCAATTACTACTAAAGAAAGAAATGTGCAAAGCTTGAGCAAACTTTCTGAGAGCCTCTATGGGCTATAGGGTAATTCACTAAAATGGCTGAGAAGATCTGTGATAGATTGCAGTCTATATCAACTCATTCCAGCAGCCATATTCACAGTATTTACGAAAATAAATGTATTCAACTTATATGTGGAATACATATTGCAGAATGCAGGACTGGAGTAATCCAAAACCATAATTAATATAGCTAGGAGAATTATCAACAACCTCAGAAACAAGGCTGATACTACTCTGATGGCTAAATGTGAGGAGGAACTAAAGAGCCTATTGATGAGGGTGAAGCAAGAGAGTGCAAAAGCTGGCCTGCTGCTCAACATTAGAAAGCACAAAGATCATGGCAAACAGCAATCTTAGTTTCTGGCAAAAAGTTTGGGAAGTGGAGGCAGTGACAGATTTTATTTTCCTTAGCTCCAAGATTTCTTCAGATGGTGACTGCATCCATGACATTACAATTAAAACTAGCTTATGTGAAGGAAAGCTAATACAAGTCTGTGTAAGCTATTAAAAAATAAAGTTCTGCATAATTGAATTGTGGAAAACTGCTTAGAGTTCCTTGACCTTCAAGAAGATTCAATCAATCCATACTACAGGAAAACCAAGCCAAACTGTTAACTGGAAGGTATGATCATGAGGTTAAGTAGTTTGGCCATATCATGAAAACACAGGATTCCCTAGAGAAGACTCTGGAAAAGGTTGAAGGTACACCAAGAAGGGGATGGCAGAGGCAGAAATGGATAGATGCGGTCACTGAAGCAATGAATATGAGCTTGATGGAGTTCTGAGGGACAGTGGCTGAAAGATGTGCCTGGCATGTGGCAGTCCATAGGTCACGGAGAGTTGGACATGACTGAATGACTAAACAATAACAATGTATTCAAATGAGGGTTGAGATGAGCACACTAAATTTCCATCCACCTTTGTACTTCTCTGAGGCAGCGATTGCAATTGTGCATGAAAAATTAAATAATGTGTAGTATCAACTTAAACTAAATTTAATTTTACTGACTCGCTGTGAGATACACAAAAAAGTTGAGAATATATTTATCATTGAATTATATTTGTTGCACGTTGTGTTATTTTTATTTTAATAGAAGCCGGAGGAACCAATATAATTTAATAATCAATATCATAGGGAATATAACCGATTAGAAAGTAATTTCTAATTGTGGGACTTCACAAGTTTACACATTACTGGAGAGCAGACAAATGCCTTACAAATAATGTGATGGTGATCATAACTAGTGTTTTGCATACAACATCATTTTAATACAACCAAAAAAATAAAACAATGCAATCAAGATGCTTTGGTGCTTGGAAACTGAGCTTACCATTAAGGTTTGAGATGCATTGCAGCCTTCACAGTCCATCATGACAATTTGGAGATGGATTGAATCTCCCTCTATATATAGTAATACAATTTGGCAAATGTTTCACTGTTGAGGTGAGGCCTCGTCAATTCATAGCCACTCTGTTTCACAATGAAACGACCACTTTGCACTTAGTGGATAGACTCCGCTCTATAACGAGTATTCTAGATTTTTCTAATGCATTTAAACCTGGTTTAGGTTTATAGGAGCACCTCTTGCTCAGTCAAAAAACATATGAGTATAATATGAAGGAATTTAAATAATGACCTAACAGAGGTAGAAAGTATATTAGCAGAAAGTAGCACATTTAACTGGGAAACATGGTTTCTGAAAAAGGTATACAGTGTATTATAGAATAGCATATATACCCACAATTGGATTCCAATCAAGTTTATAGTCAAATACGAAAGAGATGTTCCTATTTTGTGACAAGTTGCAGTGCATCCAGTAAAGTTCACATGCAATTCTTGTGGTTTTTGAATTGACCTGCCACTGAAATGGATTAATTTTAAATAACATTATTCACTGTGGATTGTATTAGAATTTTTTTCAAAGCTGCAAACTGTGTGAATATGAATATTGAGAATGCAAATGGCTAGACATAATGATTTATGAAAATTATGTTTTATTAAAACACATTTGATTAAATATGCTTAAAAAAAAATGATATGTTCTTTATATCCAACATTATTGAGATCCATGATCGTAGATGTTTTCCTGTTCATCCACCAGACCATAGTTTCTAAGGCAAACAAGGATTTGAGAATAACTTTAAATACCGGTAAGCTAAGCTGTGTTAATCAACAGCTCATATCTTGATCTCTTGATAACCATTTAGATTTGGAAATGCATTATACAGACCAGTGTTTCACAACCCCAATCCAGTTTCATGCATAGATAGTTAATTAGAAGGAATGTTTAACCCACTTTATTATTTTTTAAGTGCCAATATTGTCAAGAAAAAATATAGGAGGTGTGTGACAATAAAAATATTAAATTTGCTGAAAATTATGGAGTTAAAGCCCCAACTCCACAGAGATTATAGTTTAGTATAGATGATTTGACAACCCAGGGGCCTTATTCAATTGCCTTCATACCCGCCGTAAGTCTGCGGGCTTGAAATTTGCAACAGTTACAGTGCAATTCAATTGAAGAAGCCAACAACTACTAGGCCAAAAGCCTAAACCGTAAATCGTAAGTAGCATTTCAGAGCGTGATCATGATCAATTAAGCAAGGCCGTAACTACCGATTTAGAAACAGCCAATAGTAAATGAGACCGTTATCATGACATCATTAAAATATGGAGGTTAAATGTCAATCAATTAGCATTTAGAAGTCCGATATGCGATCAGACTCGCAATCCAGCATTGTACAAAGTAATAAAACTGAATGAAGAAAAGGTTCTAGGCCATGTGGGTGGTATGATACAGTATGTATTAACTCCTTGATTCCTGGGATCAATATAATCTGAAAATACAACGTCAACAAAATATTTTTTTATTGCAGATTTGCAAGCTGGAGACTTTTGTGCAATTTATTCTAATGTCATCACTTTCCCTGTATTGATTTTCTATTTGCTTTTATAGTGCTACGACTATGAACAGGTATTTAACCCCCTTGCAAGTCCTATCTGGTACTCGTAGGATTTTCTTCTACATTTGCCAATTATTGGGTTTGAAGGCAATTTGGGGGCTTGAGGAATTGTAACTACAATTTGCCCAATTGAATGGAGGCCTTTGTGTGGCAAACTTACTGCAAGTTTTTAGTATTAATGGTGAGTAGATCTTAGCAGAAGCTTCCTATGATGTTGGGAAGTAAAAAAAAGCATATATTTTAATGGTAGAGAAGAAACAACAGGCACATTTTGTTTATATGTTGTATCTACTGGTCCAGTGGTTAGGATTTGTTGCTTTCACCACTGCAACGTGGGATTGAATCAAGTAGGGTTGGGCCTGGTCAGTACTTGGATGGGAGACGAACTAGCATAACCAAGAGGTGTATGTTGTGGCCCACTGGAGAAGGAACTGGCAGCCCACTCCAGTTTTTATGCCATGAATACCAAGTGGATCAGCATGGTGTGGTGCGGTCTATGAGGTCACAGAGAGTTGGTCACGACTGAACAATGCAAACACACACATCTACCTAAAATAGTTGGCTTACTTATTGCTCTGTACAGCCATGTGCACCCTAACTATGTTTTTCCTCTGTTTCTTGTACTCACATCATCATGAGCAGAAAAAACTACTTCCCCCAGAACATTCAACACTTCCTATGTCCTGAAGTGATCATATCATTCAGAAAATCAATTTCTATACTTGCTTATCTGACAAATAAGCTCATTTATGAATCATTTGAAGGAAATAAAAGTGAATCTGTTTTATTTATAATAATGTATCTGTACACTGTGTTACAAGGTTATGTGTCAGTGCCCATTTAAATTATTTGTTTCTATTATAAATCCTCCTGTCTTTTCTTTCACTGAGGCTTTACTGTACATTTTAGAATTGCCCTGGAACACACGACCATCTTCTGTATAAAAAACACAGCGACTTATAAATGTCAACTAAGACATATTTGACCATTACATTTTCTGCTAACATAAAGGGGATTATGACATCTCTCAACTCATGTCAGGTAAAGTGCACTTGTCTTTATTACTGGAAATACGAGCACATTTGAAGATTACTGATCTATGACCGTACTAGGTGACTTCCGCAGTATTCGGTTGCCAATGTAGCAAATTTCCAGTGTCTGATCCTGAACTGCTTTTTTCCTGTGACCTATGTCTTGAAAGGTCTCTCTATTTCATACACAGATAAAGGCAGAGGAACTTTCCAAGGGCAGAAACTCTGGCATGCCGGACCCATTAGTGTTCTGTGGGTGACATGCCTTATAGATTACAACAATTCGCTGCGCACATTTGTGTTTGATTCTGCCGTACATGTCATTAATCAGAATCAGGTGATGGGATTCAATCTGGAAAAATAGATCAGTATTTCTGTAGTAATGATATTTGCCTAGAATGACCTTGACATAGTAATAACAAGGCAGACCAAGGAGTAATGGATTAAAGGTATTTCTAAGTTTCCCTGTTTTTAACTTTATCTAATCGAACACTTGCTGCTTATATCAGTAACACTCATTAGATTGAGTCATTCTTAACAATAGAATTTGGTTTCCACACCTGCTTAAATAGGAACAGTGTACCTACCAATAGAAACACTGTATTTGGGTATGGATTTTAACCTTTTACTAAACTTCAAGCCAACAGCAGCACAATGCAGCGATCCACACAGCAGTGTCTGATTCCTGATTGCTTCCTTGTGCAGGAGACTACACATCCCATGATGCATTCCTGCACAAACTGCCATAACTGATTGATACAATGTATTAGCTGCCTTTGATTGGCTAAAATGAATTATGAATGTTATTCTAATTTCAGCAGGGACTTCTAGGGGTGTTAGCTCTGAAAACCAACTGCTTGCAAACTCAAGCGATCTAGTAAACTTTAGGGTAAGTATAATAATGTTTATTTTAGTATTTTTTCAAGCAAACAAATATTTTCATACACTACTGATTCTCCTCTATCAGATGCACTCATATCCCATGAAGCTTAAATATGCCTTTAATTCTGATCCCGGTCTCCAACTCAGAAGGCAGTGTTCAAAAGACAACATGTAAGTCATTAATATCCCTTCTGGATCATTACCTTGTTGTGGTGAAGAGGCTTGTGTAACTCAATGAAGCTGTGAGCTATACCATGTAGGTCACCCAAGATTGGCAGGTCATAGCAGAGAGGTCAGACTAATCACAGTCCACAGGAGAAGGAGCTGGCAACACACTCTATTATAATTGCCATGAAAACTTTATGGATAAGCCCAACCAGAAGCAAGATGTGTCTGGCGTGCTGTGGTCCATAGGGTCAGGCAGGGTCAGACACCACTGAATGACTGAATAGCAAGAAAATCCCTTAATGATAAGTCTGCTAAGTAAATGTTTCCATATCCATGGCTTATAGAGCTGTAAAAAGGCTTCTGTCAACTCGAAACCAAGTATTATTTAAAGTTATCATTAAAGATAACAAAAAACTGTCTACTTGTTGTACTAGCCGTATTTTGCAAAGTAAAGCATTCCTGTGAGACTCAGTATTGTTTCTGCAGCATTACGTGCTTGTTTCTGTGGTGGCAAAACAATGTGCCACGGTTTTATCATGCAGTTAAATCCCATCCCCACATTTACCAATCATTCTGATCTGCAAATTAGCAGACTGAGCTGCACATTTTCATAATTTAGACACACTTAATTGTAGAATATTTTACTGTAGAGAAAAATGGCCAGTACAATGTAAGGACATTTTTTAGCATTCTTCAATATGAAACCGACTTGTGATTGGAGTGGCAGTATCTCTATAGCATAGCTAGTTTGTTGCATACTTCACAAATATGAAGTTTGTGTTTTTTATTCACATTGGAAAAAGGCAGATAATAGCTTATAGAAATATGCCAATGCTAACTATTGGATGGCGTCAATGCCTTGTTAAAAAAGACCAGTGAGACACGTATAAACGTTCTTAGCTGACAAGGAGCAAAGCAAGCAGATGAAGATAAATGAAAGGACCCAAAGAGAAATTGTATTTATAAATGGAATATATGCAGCGCAAGGTATTTGTATAAACAATTACATTTACTTGTTTCTTGTCACTTTATGTCCAAATGAACTGACAAAGTAAAAAGTTACTTGATTTATAAATAATTGTAAGAGAAAAGCAGAGCATCAAAATGCAAAGTGAACATCTGGGGACTACCCAAGCCAAATGAATGCATACTATGCATAGTGTGGTTTTATACATTACCATAATGTACCAAAAGTTCTTCCATAGGATGTATTGTGGAATATTTTGGTTGCCAGTTTTGTGGGCCCTGGGGGATGTAGTGGTAGCTATTATGGATTACATTTAATATATTTTACTATTTAGAAAACACTTTCTGATGCCAAAGGGCACATTATGGTAAATGGACTGTAAGTCATCGTGTGAGTCTCGTGGTAAAGCATGGCCTTTTAAATCTGAGTCAGTCTAACCACCAAACTGATGATAATTAACAAAACTTACTGGAATCTCAGACTGTGACCAGCTGATCTGTGCACAATAGAAATATGAGAAGCAAATGTTATTTTTTTTTCTCTCAATTTATTTTAAGTCTCACAAGATGTTTTGTTAAGGGAAGTGCTGGAAATAAGGTGATTGTGTTGTTTTATTTATACTGTAAGAAAAATAATTAAAACAAATGTTCAATACTTTTATCTGACTATGGCAAGCTGCATCAGTCATAGCCACTAGAAAAAGTAACTTTGGGGTTCTAGGCATGGGTGTTGATGCTTAGATATGTGGCAGAGAAGATTATATATAATGGGTTGGAAATGTACAGTATCTAGTGAGGTGGAGTGATCACAATGCATGTTAATGTAGGACATCCGCTATATCTAAATTAAGCATACTTTTTTTACGCTAGCTCTTGAATTCTAGTAGGATTTAAATTGCTGGTAATTAAAGGGCCATTTAGCTCACTATAAGTGCTCTTCATGGTGTGAAAGAGCACAAGATTTTATGTTAAAATTATCTTTTTGTTTAATTACGCAGCTAAAAATCTATGGTCTTAGCTCTGTTTACAAAAACACTCCTGACTGTTGCATGATTAACAATATCTGCCGGCACCGATTGATGAAGGCTGTATGAGCACAAGATTTATAGCTTCTCACTGAACTTCAGGAATGTAGCCAAAACCCCCAACTATGCTCTTTAGCTGATTCCAGTGGTCCTTTATCTGCACAGATGAATTTGGGAATTGTCAACTCTCTTTCTGCTTCTGCTCTCTGCATGAAGCTCTTGCTATGAGTCTGTCTGGGGGCAGTGCCGATGACTCATGTAAATCTGCTTCATTTATGATTTTTTTCTGTGAAAAAGGCACCTATTTCAAAAATGTAAAAAGTATTTCAACATGTTTTGAGGAGAAGATTACAGAGGTGTGCTTTACGTTGTGCTGAATAAACTGGCCCTTTGGTAATGCTTAATGGGATTACTGCTATGATTGATAATAAATGATCATTACTGCAACAGCTATGTCACTATCAATTTACTGTTTAGTGAATACAGTGAGGAGGATTTCTGGTGTATGCACTCCTACAATATGCTCCAAATTCAAACAAGTAGAGCACTGTATTTTATAGAAAAAATGTTGCATTTAGGGAACTCTACTTGTATCATGGGTATATCTATATTGGACAGATAGTCGTCCCCTTGTCTAAAGGGGTTATTCAAGTGTGAGTTATTCTTCTATTTCGTTCTATTGTATAGTGACAATATTTAGTATCAATATTGCAACAGAACTGAACAGATGCTATCAGAATCTAAGATCCCTCCCATTTATCTCAAGTGACTAATCCTATTAGGAACAAACACAAAAAGGGTTATTTAATTGTAAAGAAAATCACAATTAAACATAAATGGCTACATTTTATGAGTTTTAAACTTTGGAAAAACATTTTACATGTTATTTGGCTTTTTCATAACAGAATACTAGGAACATAACACTTTTAGGGAAGCTTCTAACAGTCTTGGCTGTAATCAAATAGGGATATCCCTATTTTTGGAAAACTCTTTTGGGAACCATTGCATTAAATTGCTTACAATCTGCTCAAAATATAGAATAAAGTAGGAAAGAAGAGACTGGAGATCCAGTTGTTCAGCCAGTAGTAAGAGCTACAATGCATAGAGCAGGTCTACTAACCCAGGGTATTGAGGTCTTAAATTCCCTTCTTACCAATTCCAGAATTCTTCTATTGTACTTTCAGGTCTGGAAGCTTACATTGCAATATATAGCTCTAAAATCAATACTTCAAATTCAGAAGCTATGGGTATCAATCTTCTCTCAGATGTCATAAAACTCATAAAAATTAACTTCTCTATGGTGTGGAAAGAAAAAAGTAATGAAAAAATCTTTCCTAGACCTGCACAGCCTAAGGAGAAATATCGGAAACTTTAAAGAAATATGCTGTTTGATGGCTGAGCAAAACGCACTACAGATTCAAGATGAATTTATTACCATGAAGGTTGTATTATTTTCAGTTCCTATTAGCGGAACATATTTTTATACATAAATAATAGGGTGTTAGAACAGTTTGAAACACAAGCAATGGTAAATCAAAAATGGTTCATGTTCATAGCTCTCACTTCTGATATGTTCATGGATTCCAATTACAGAAAACAAACATTTTTTTAATAGAGTACAAATATGTCTTAAATATAGAGTGGGCTTAGGTTAATCAACAGGAATATTCAGCTATATATTTATGTCAGTACCAACATCAGAAGTCAGACATACCTGGTGGTATAATTTCATCATCTTGGTCTGATCTGATGGTCTGATCAAAGGACAGCTTCTGTTATTAGGATTAAAAAAAATGTATAACTTCCTCTCAAGTTTCCACTAAAGTCATTAGTTTTCATTTTAGCACCAATGTTCATCTATTTTATGGCTTTAGTGTTACATTTATTTTTTAATACATTTCCTAATTTAAATTGCTTTTAACTTCTTCTTATCCCTGTTATGTTAATAAATATGCCAGTAATATCCAAAACATTAAGCTATGCAAACTTCAGAAAATGTGCAAATCCCATGTTAGTTTCTCAGCCAATTAAAGGTCACACAAGATGTTTTTCTCTATGGTACCCTACATATACTACTGCTTTAATCAATCTTAATTAAGAAAACATACGGGTTGGAGAACGGCTTGAAGTCAAATCATAATTCATATGTTTCTTATGAATACATAGGAATGGCAAGGTTGTCTAATCACTCAACACTTCTTTTTGTACATCTGGCTCCATATATCTCCCCTAATGTTTCCCTAATTCTTTTGAATTTTATAAATTGCCTAAAAATATCTATCATATGTATTGAATGAGTTGGAATTTTATTTTCTTTGCCATTTAATTGCAATATTTTGTAAAGTCTAAAGTCCTTATCCAACTGCTATAAATTCAAAATAATATTGCAAATAAATATAAAAATGTTATTTGACATAATGATTCAATCCTTGACATACTTAATTATATTATATTTAGCTGGCTAGATATCCACTGTTTCAGCATTCAGAACTACCCTGCAAGCAACCGACAGTAGATAAATGAGAAGCACAACACTCTTTTTTTCTTTTTTTTCCTACTTGTTGTTGTTCCTTTTCCATGATTATTTGTGATTATTGTTTTTACTATATTAGCAACCTTTTTTAATTACCTAACATTTTGCTCAAAGTGTGGATAACTGAAGTAACTGAAGAAACTTGAAATTAAGTGTAAACAAATATTCATGACTGTTATCTGTGCTTTTCTAATCTGATTTACATTCAAAAGAATGAGGGAAAATCTCATGGTTACATTCCAGAGATTCACAAGAGTCCCTGATCATCTGTTTCAATTAATATTTCAGGAGGAGGAGGAGAAAACAGTTGCCGCAGCACATTACAATATTATAAATGTAATGTAATTAAAAACTTGATCATCGACACACATGATATATATTTCTATAATGGCACTTGAAGTGGGAGATCTGCTCTGAAAATAACTGTGACATCTAATTTATAAATAGCCACTGGGACTATAAGTAGTTTTGTGCCACTACATCTAGTAACAATAATTTTGTCAAACATACATTTAATTATGGGACATTTCTTTGGTTATTCATGAAATGCCAAAATTAATTAATTCAATTTTTTATTAATGCATATTTTACCTTATGACACCTGCAACTATATCCAAATGATTACCAAAACTAGATTGGGAGCTTTCACTTCATAGGTATTTTTTAGGAATATGGAAGGATAAGTCTAAGAGAAAGAAATGGCCATCATAAAATCTAAAGCAAATACTGGCATTGGCTGAGCTAGAATTCAGTGCTTGAGGACACATCAAGAACACACCCAGGAATCTTAAAAGCAGTTTAGGTAACAGTAAGAAATATTAAAGGACCACTGTAGTTTAGCAAAAATTGTACGCATTTGCAAAGTCTACAACAAATTAACAACATTATTAGCTATGTAAGTCATGGTCGTAAAATATTCATTAGCCTGTTTATTTTTACAGACTATGCTAGTGCATTGAAGCTGTCATGACAGGCATACATTTTCAAGACACAAACATGGCAATCAAGGCTTGCAAATTTACTTGCAAATTGCCTCTATGGAGCCTAAAGGAAGAAGAAGGTATCCAATCCTCAAATCCTCAAGCAGTTAACAAATCCCCCTCCATCCACTCGTAAACAGCTAGGAAAAAAATGCACCCACACGTCAGCAGGAAGTGTGGAAGGTACAAACACGGTATTGTTTAGTCACAAGCAATATCTACAAAAATGAAGATTTTACTTAAAAATACATTTACGCCCTAGCTAAAACAGCAGCTCTTGTTAAATTGTTACAAACTTCACAAATAGATTACGTTTTTCCAATCTACAGTGGTCCTTTAAATTGTATTGATGGTATAATATACTTACGTAATGGTACTCATTTTATTATTTTATCTATTTAAATTATTGAATTATTGATATATGAGAGAGAAAGAAACACACCAACATGAAAAATGTAGTCATGCCTCATATATTTTCTGTTTATTGATGTTGGTCATTGAGCTATTGATTAGTATTGATCTAAATGGAAGGAAAACAAAAGAACTAATCAATCAAACAAATGTTTTTAATTGTTTCCTTAATGTGGCAAAAGAGTAAAATATATATTGATAGTAAAGACTTAGTTATATCTATATCAATATCTGTCTTGATATATTATGTCATTACTCTATACAGAAACAACATAAGTGACCACTTCCGAACAGCCATTAAATATGCTGTAAATCAGTGGTAGTCAACCTGGTCCCTACCGCCCATTGGTTGGAGAGCTGGTGAGAGAGCGTAGGGACAGCAGTCAGGATTGGATCACTATCTAGTAAGTACAGGTGAAACATAGCTAGGGTCATATGGGGCGGTAAGGACATTTTACTATTAAAGGTTGGTGGTAGGTATTAAAACATTGACAACCCCTGGGCTAAACTTACACAGTAAGAAGATATTACATAAGTGTAAGTGCTTTTTATGTTGTCTATTTTTAGTTCACCATAAATTAAAAACTTCCTTTCAATGAGAGCGATGGAGAGGGGTGCAGCAACAGTCATTAATGAGATAAACTGTGCTTTTAATTTATGTTCTCTGGCTAAAGCGTTGATTTGCTGCTGTTTGTACATGTATTTCTTTTTAATTTATGGTGAACTAAATAATATACTTTACATAAAAAGGACTTACACTGGCCCTTTAAGTACACAAATCAAGCGTATATTATATTAATGTTTTCTATAACACTTGGACAAAGCAGAAATGGGATAAGAGTAATAATGGTCATCGTATCACTCACATATGCTACTACGTCTGCAATAATCAAAACATGTAAACATGGTGTGAACAGCTATACAATTGAGTTATATTAATGAGACACAGAAAGTTAAAGTAAAGAGAGTAAAGATTAGCAAATCATTTAGAAATTAAAAAAATAAAGTCCTCCTGGGGTTAGTAGCAGGGCCATGTGACCTGGCCCGGGCAGGCCCGGGAGTATGGGAGAGAGGGAGTGGTTAGCTGTGGGACGGAGCCACTAATAGGCTTTTGGCGCCATTTGGCCATTATGTCCCCAGCTACCCAAGTAATTAGATCCCACTCGCTCATTCCCAATATTTGGAATATATGTGTTCATTTATTGTACATTTTGAAAATATGTGTTCATATACTGAAAATTTGGAAAACATGTGTTCATGGATTGTAAATAAAATTAAAAAAAGAATAATAACGGTATCGTTATTATGTGAATTTGTGTTTACCAATAAACAATGTGGCCAGTAGGTTATCCCAAGAAGTGTCTTGTGTCTAATAATTTATTCAGGGAGTGAGTTGTGCCCAAAGAATTATACGGACATACCCACAGGGCCTTGATTAGGTCATATGATATCCAATAAGACCACCACTTTGCATTTAACAATTTTTTTATCAACAACTACCAAAACAGATGGCATCCAAATGTACCCCTTTCAAGCTAATAAATCAGACCAAAACAAGAAATACAGTTTACTATAATATTTAATATACAGTTTCTGATTGTAAATTTGCACATACTGTACTCAAATGCTAAACCCTATGTTATTAAAGCAAATAAAACATGAATTCAATACAAGCGATGTAGTGTGCATGTATCAAAAAGCTAGTACTTCATGAAGCAATAATAGTAATGATTACAGAACTAGCTCGTGTGCCAAATAGACTGAATATTAAAAAGTTATTTGCTGGGTATTGCGCATTATTGCATGCATAGTAAATGAGTGAGTTTACAAATTGTTGTGATACAAAATAAGAGACACAGCACAAAAACATGGAGAATTTTATTTGAGTATTAAATTCTCATTGTCTGTGTATTCATAAATCATAGTTATAAAGCTATATTCCCCACTAATCATACTTACAAGTGGGTGTTATTCAGTTACAGGAGACATTCAGTAATTTTTTTCAAAAGCAGTGCAAGCATACACTTCTTGTAAGCATACCTGGTAATTCAACTGTTTGTATATTTTTTTTTATTAGTTTGTGAAAGATATCTTGCCAAATATTTAACAAGTTCAAGAAAAGGGCCTATGACCAAGACTATAATAGATTGCGCTCAAAAATATTGTTTATTTGACAAATACAATTTTATGGATGGCTTAAAACCATTTTATGGAGTACCTTCTATTCTTGCTTGCGTTGTTCAGTCATGGATCGTAACACACCCGGACATCTTTATGTCCTTGGTCATTGGTCATGCCGAGCCCCTTGGTATTCAAGGCAGATATACTGGAGTGGCTTCTCCACTGGGCCACAGCATTCAGCTCCTGGTATTACAAGAGAGACACAGGGGGCGGCGCATTTCCCACCCTCGGCTTATAATCGAGTCACTAAGTTTTCCCAGTATTTTGGGGTGCCTCGGCTTATACTCGGGTTGGCTTATACTCGAGTATATACAGTAATTCCATACAAATTCAAAGGACCAGTGGCATAGAAACTGGAAGTGTGTGTGTGTGTGTGGGGGGTGAGATAAAAAAATATACAGCCTTTCATTTATTACCTACCAGTAACTTAGCATCCATAGGACAATACAGCCCCAGATCCCACCTTTATTTTGCATTTAATAAATTGCGGCCCTTATTTTATTCAGAATGTATTGTTACATTTAAATAACTTAATCATTGAGTCCATGCTACCCTGTGCCATATGCAGATCTGTCATATTCGCAGGCAGGAATTACAAGATAGCTCCTCTCTCATATTACTGTGCTAAATCTATCATCATGCCAAATCTATTTTTTTGGTAAAAGTTTGGCAATAATAGATAAAAATAAAATTACATAAAACAAATATTAGTTCTATATTCTTGCATTTTAATGAAATTAAAAAGCCACATTTGTATGTTTGTATTTTCATTTTTTTTTAAGACCCCAAGTTTAGCCATTTTGCCTACTGCTATATATAATCTGCATGCATTATGCCCAAGGTAGTTTATGCACCTGCATTCAAAGACTGTATTACCATATGAAAACCATTACATTTACAAAAAGCAATACGTGAGAAAACATCAATGAAAATGAATGAAGTTTACAAGTCAAGACATTACAGGGAGACATATATTGCTGTTTAGCATTGGTTTTAAGCAAAGCCATTAATTTGGAGTTTCTCCGTTATGAACAAGCCTTTTCATTCAGTTTTATACATTAAATATGAATTTGAAATATAGAACAAATATATTAGTAAAAGGAAAATGTTACTCTTCAAATATCACAAATGATTTCACATGCAGTTTAAAATAGCTTTAAAATTTAAATTGATTAATAACGCATATGCTTAGGTAACTAGGACTTTAAACCAGCTGTTTTAGGTGACATTTGACTGTGTTTAAATATTAAATATTATTATTGCAGCTCCTGCTTTAGTTGCCAATTACTACTGGGCCACAGGTGTGTTTGAAGGCAACTAGCCAAAGCCAAGGTATTAAAATCTAAAGTATCTCATAGAGTCCAGATTTGATATTTTCACACTAACAGCTTCACATGTTTTTGTTTTTAACATTTTTTCTGTAACATTTATTGATGATATTTCACAGTGCCCTGATTAACATTTGTTGGCTACTTGTCAGTGCCACTGGCACACATTATATAAAGATAGATTTGGAGTTTGTAAAAGAACAATAGCTAATACAGTCTGCCTGCCTACAAACATTGGCTTAAGAAAACATTGAAAGCACATGTTTTCTTTTTTATATCTAAAAGAGGGCTATTTGAAAATGATTATTAACTTTTATTTGTAACATACCAACATATTCCATAGCTCTGTACAGGGTATAAGAACAAGGAAAAGTACAATATTAACAAACTGTAGAAGATTTTAATCTGTTTAAGCTTAAAAGCTTTGTAGAAGGTGCTTTTTCCCAAAGCACACTACAAGATTAGAAACTCACTACTTACAATCTAAAGGTGATGGAAGAGGCAAGAACCTGGGGAAGAGCAGATAAGGAATAACAAGGAAGGTCAGGAAGCAAATGAAATTCTTGCTTAGGTGGGGAGGAATGCAACGTTAGAACATTTTTTTCATTAAATGGGAGAGGGAAGGGATCTGACAGAGACATTTGAGGATAAAGGCTCTAGTATGCAATATGCTATCTGTCCCTATCGGTCAAATATTATAACCTGCAAATGGGAAAGTCAGTAATTTGACTGCCATATAGCTGCAACAATTAAAGGTGGGTGGGAAGTGGTATCTTGATTTATGGAGAAGTTAGTATGGCAATAATTATAGGCGGAGGGAAAAATAGTTCAGAGGCAGTGTTTATAAGGTAAGAGATGGAGAGATGTGTCCTGGACCTAGGTAGGAAAGTAAAAGGAAGTTAGTGAGTGAGCAAACTGAGTTATCAAAGGAATACAGAGGGGGTAGTATGGTGGGAGGAGATGTGGGTAGGGCATGGAAAATGTGAATTCCTTCTCACCAGTGGTGGCTTGTGCATTGGGGCAGGTAGGCAACTTCCCTCCCAAAATTGTAGCTGCTTGAATGAGAAAATGTTTATTATATTATGTTTTCCTTTTGATGTTGCTGGCACTGTTTGTCAGCAATTGTCTCAATACTTACTTTCCAAACCCCCAAATGTAATAACTATAATACAGTTATTTTTTGTTGCCTCAGTATAAGGCAGAACTACATTAAAATAACTGCTTGACATGCCTGCTGAAACAGAAAGGTGGAGCCACTGAGCTCCTGTATCATTGGGGTGTGAGTAAGCAGAGGCAGAGACTTAAACCTCCCTTCAGAGTGAGTAAACTGAAAGGGAGGCTAGGAGCTCTAATGAGAGCTGCTGGTCATTTGTAAAAAAATGCCCTAGCATATATACCAACACGTTGATGCCATATTGTGAGTCCAGGGCGTGACCGGAAATAGGGATTCGCGCCATTTGAGAGTGGAGTTTGGCGGTTGGAGTGGTACAGCAGCAAGATGCAGAGCACTGGTAGCTGCTGATGCTAGTCCCCCTTGCCACCCCCTGCAAATACCCGGGTGAGGAGAGCAGTTTGCCTCTGGGAGTTTAGGAGCCCGTGCAGGCGTCACGAGTCCTGTCTTAAGACCCCCAAAGCTGGGAGCAAGTAAGACGCCATTCAGATACCGGAGACCTTAAAATGCCTGGAAAGCGGAGATCCCACTAAGTGGGGAGTGCCACTAGATAAGAACTGCATATAACTGTGAGTAATGGCGCAGTAGGCTGATGGGGACACAGGTGGAAGAACAGATACCACAAGGTGTATGGCAGACCCAGAGAAAGTTGCAGGGGGTGAGTGAAGAGGGGCAGATAGAACGAAGCAGACTGGTGTAAAGCACACTAGAAAATTTCCCTTCAGGGTATAAGATGTGGATAATAAGGCTTGTAACCACAAAATAATGTATACAATTTGTATATATGGATAAAAGAAAATGGGAGAAAGAGACGGTATAAGTACAAGGTACTGACTCTTTTTCTCTGGAAACTTTCTTATGAGCCTATATCAGATTACAGCACAATTCTATGTCAGTTTATAAATAAGGGGCAGAACGCTCAGTACAGCCTTGGGATTTAAGGATAAAAATGGCGTTTGGCGACTCATAAAATATATATGAAATAAACCTGAGAAGGAGAATATGTGCCTGGGAAGCAGATAAGGAATATGCAGAGCGCAGGAAACTGCTGACGTTAGCCCATCTGCCATCCCCCGCAAATACTCGGAGGACATATATGGGTGAGGAGAGCAGTTTGTCTCTGAGAGTAAAGGAGCCCAGGGTGGCGTCACGAGTCATTTTCTTAAGAACCCCAAGGCCAGGTGCCAGTAAGATGCCATCGGATACCCTAAAGCGCCTGAAAGGCGGAGGTCTCATTGAGCGGGTAGTGCCACCAGATAAAATCTACATATAACTGTTCACTTAATGAAGATCCTCTCAGAAGGTTAAAGAAAGGGGAAAAGAAGAGGAAAAAGAAAGGAAAACTATTATCAGTAAGGAATCCACTCTACACGAACATGAAATACTCACGGTGGCAAAGATGAAAATATTATTACAAGAGTTTCAAATAAACTTTATGTCGGATATTAAAACACAAATTCTAGAGAATGTAAAGGAAATTAAAGCAGTAAATATTAAAACATTGGAGATCGAGGGAAAACTGGAAAAGGTAATACTGGAATTTAATATATTACAAAAACAGATTTTAGAATTAAAAGAGAAGGTAATAACATTGAGCCATAAAGTTGCAACTCTAGATGATAAATGGAGGAAAAATAATCTTCGTATTAGAGGAATTTTGGAAACCATTACAGATGCTGGCTTAGAGAAATACTTAACAAATTTATTTTCATATCTGGTTCCAGGATTCTCCCAAGTGGAAAATAGATTTGACATTTTTTTAGGATTCCTATCCCTTCGTTTATGGAAAACAAAATCCCTAGAGATGTAATTGTTAGGCTTCACCATCTATCAATGAGAGATGCTATAAGTAAAACAAGCCTACGGGCGGAAGGGTTTTCGGCACCATATGAAAAGATAAAAATCTTCTCGGACATCTCAGCATATACATTAACTAAAAGAAAGGAGTTTTCCACTATTACGAAAGCTCTGAGGAGAGAAAAGCTGAAATACAGATGGGCTATGCCAACGGGACTATCTGTTAATAAAAACTCGAGATGGCATAAAATCAATTCCGTAAAGGAAGGAGAAGATCTACTAAAAAGCTGGAATATTGAGATGGAATTACAAACATCTATTATGCAAAAATCTATTTCATCAGTCCTAGAATGGCAACAAAAGTAGAACTACGGAAAAGTCCACTTAGAGACTCATTGTTCAATTAGAGACTCATTCTTGGACTGAGTTACTTTACTCATATGTTTAATATTGAATATGGGGAAGAAAGAAATCACGATAATAAGAATGGAATGAAGAATACGTTCTCTTCTTCTCTCTCCCTCTTTTTTTTTTTTTGTGGGGGTGTGAGGATGGGGCAGAGTTGTAAGATTTGTATGATATGAGGAATGTAATATTGATATTGCAAAGAAATAATGGTAATGCACATTTAATGCACATAGATTTTTAATGTTATGACTCCAAGGAATTAAGGAAAAGGTATTTAAGGGATATATATTAATGAACCAGGTGGTTTTGTCCTTTTCCCTATTTTTCTATCTCTCTCTCTGTTTTAATAGTTGAATATATAAGTGAAAAAGAGATTATGTACGGTTATCAGTATGTTATGACACATAAGATTGCACATGAGCACCTTATTGGATATATAACATGGGAGGATATACACTTGTATTTTATAAAAATACAGAGAAAGTATAATGCACAAAAATGCACTTTAAAAATAATTCTTGGTGAAATGGGTATATGAGAAAAGTAGGATGAGATTTTGAATTAATGAGAGAAACTGTAGGCAATTGGTAAAGATGTAAAGAAGAAAGGAAGGAATATATAGATTCTAGATGTACCACTACCAACGAGTAACGCCAACCATTTCTGACCATTAGGTCAAGAGACCCCAGGAGTAGACTGTATCAAAGAACTAATAAAGTCAAAGATATGAAAGGATGTATGAATGGGAAGTTAAATGGAAAGTTAAGAGCAAGATGGGAGATATTAGAGAAGTTGACAAAGAGGATAAATATAGAATTAAAACAACTAGATAGATGACTTTAAGGATAGTGTCCCATAATATTAATGAATTGAATTCTCCTATAAAAAGAAGAATCGCCCTGGCAGAGTATGCTAGACTAAAATTCAATGTTATATGTTTACAAGAAACTCATCTGGAAGAAAATCAAGTACTGTATATACTTGAGTATAAGCCGACCCGAGTATAAGCGGAGGCACCTATTTTACAACAAAATACTGGGTAAAATGAGTGACTCGAGTATAAGCAGAGGGTGGGAAATGTGCTGCCCCCTGTGTGCCTCTTGTGCCCTCTGTGTCCCCCCTCTCTCTCCCGTGTCTCTTCTCCCCTCTCCCTTCCCTGTGTCTCTTCCCCCCTATCCCTTCCCTGTGTCTCTTCTCCCCTCCCTTATCACCCTCATCCACCCCCCTCCTCATTCTCAACCTCCCTCCTCAACCCCACTCCTCATCCTCAACCTCCCTCCTCAACCCCACTCCTCATCCTCAACCACCCTCCTCAACCTCCCTCCTCAACCCCCATCCTCATCCTCCCTCCTCAATCCCCCCATCCTCAACCACCTCCTAAACACCCCTCCTCAACCTCAACCCCCCTCCTCAACCCCTCTACTCATCTTCAACCTCCCTCCTCAACCGCAACCCCCTCCTCAACCTCCCTCCTCATCCTCAACCTCCCTCCTCATCCTCCCTCCTCAATCCCCCCATCCTCAACCCCCTCCTCAACCCCCCCTCACCCTCCCTCCTCAACCCCCCTCATCAACACCCCCATCCTCATCCTCCCTGCTCAACCACCCATCCTCAACCCCCTCCTCCACCCCCCTCCTCAACCTCCCTCCTCAACCCCCCTCCTCAACCTCCCTCCTCAACCCCCCAATCCTCAACCCCTTCCTCAACCCACCTCCTCAACCTCCCTCCTCAATCTCCCCATCCTCAACCCCCTCCTAAACCCCGTTCCTCAACCTTAACCCCCCTCCTCAACCTCCCTCCTCATCCTCAACCTCCCTCCTCATCTTCCCTCCTCCACACCCCCATCCTCATCCTCCCTCCTCAACCCCCCCATCCTCAACCCCCTCCTCCACCCCCCTCCTCAACCTCCCTCCTCATCCCCCCTCCTCAACCTCCCTCCTCAATCCCCCATCCTCATCCTCCCTCCTCAATCCCCCTATCCTCAACCCCCTCCTAAACCCCCCTCCTCAACCTCAACCTGCCTCCTCAACCTCCCTCCTCATCCTCAACCTCCCTGCTCCTCCTCAGCCCCCTCCTCAACCTCCCTCCTCATCCTCAACCTCCCTCCTCATCCTCCCTCCTCAACCCCCCCTCCTCAACCCCCCTCCTCATCCTCAACCTCCCTCCTCATCCTCCCTCCTCAACCCCCCCTCCTCAACCCCCATCCTCATCCTCCCTCCTCAACCGCCCCATCCTCAACCCCTTCCTCAACCCCCCTCCTCAACCTCCCTCCTCAACCACCCTCCTCAACCCCCCATCTTCATCCTCCCTCCTCAATCTCCCCATCCTCAACCCCCTCCTAAACCCCGCTCCTCAACCTTAACCCCCCTCCTCAACCTCCCTCCTCATCCTCAACCTCCCTCCTCATCTTCCCTCCTCAACCCCCTCCTCAACTTCCCTCCTCAACCTCCCTCATCAAGCCCCCCATCCTCATCCTCCCTCCTCAACCCCCCATCCTCAACCCCCTCCTCAACCTCAACCCCCCTCCTCAACCTCCCTCCTCATCCTCAACCTCCCCCCTCATCCTCCCTCCTCAACCCCCCATCCTCAACCCCTTCCTCAACCCACCTCCTCAACCTCCCTCCTCAACCCACCTCCTCAACCTCCCTCCTAAACCCCCCCATCCTCATCCTCCCTCCTCAACCCTCCCATCCTCAACCCCCCTCCTCAACCTCCCTCCTCATCCTCAACTTCACTCCTCAACCTCCCTCCTCAACCCCCCATCCTCAACCCCCTCCTCAACCCCCCCATCCTCAAGCGCATTTGACGTCACGTCATTAGCATATACTGGGTGCCAGCACCCGGTATATGCTAATGAAGTGGCGCGCATGTGACGTCACATGCGCGCCGGGTCAAGAAGGAGCGGAGGACAGAGCAGAAGTAGGTAAATGAGGGGTAAGGAAGAGGGGGAGGTATTTAGGGAGTTTAGAATGAGGAGGGGGGTTGAGGATGAGGAGGGGGGAGGGAAAGAGACACGGGGGGTTAGAGAGACACAGGAGGGTAGAGAGACACGGGGGGTAGAGAGACACGGAGGGGTTAGAGAGACACGGGAGGATAGTGACTCGAGTGTAAGCCGAGGGAGCCCTTTTTTGCCTTAAAAAAGGGCTGAAAAACTCGGCTTATACTCGAGTATGTACAGTACATTTATTATTACATAGGAGATATACACAGAGTATAAATTCTGCATTTAGTAGTAAGGCTAGAGGGGTCTCCATACTGTTTTGTAAAAGCTTAATGGTAAAAGAAGAATTTCAAAAAATTGACGAGAAAGGCAGATATATCATATGGGTGTTATATATTAACTAGCGACTTGCCCGTCAAAAAATGACGGCAATGTGATGTATATGTTTGTGAAGTTGTTTAGTTATTTAAATATATTTTTGACCCTTGTAAGTATTGTGATATGAACATATATTTTTGTAAAATGTTGATGTAATGGTTTTTTAACATGAAATTTGTATCTGAAGAATTGTTCACTTTAATATACATTGAATCCAGAGTAAATTAAAAAGTAAAAAGCCTTGTTGAAACGTCCCGATTTTTACCATGAAGTTTAAAATATATGTAAGCAATAACCTTGAAAGTATATATTTTTAAACTTGAACTTTATTTTTTATGTAACTTTAGAAGTTGACAAAACATTTGTATAATTTTGAACATTATAAACAGGAACATAGTGAATACATTTTGTAATGTAATTTTGTATTAAAAGTATTAACATTTGAATGTAAAAGCAGTTGAACTTTAAATTAATCAGTATTAACATGCAATTTGTATCAGAATAATTGTTAAATTTAATATACATTGAATGTAGAGGAAGGCATACAGTAAAAACTCTCCTTAAACCGTAACTAATGAAAGTAATTCATTACTGACCACATAAACTGGCGATAAACATTAATGTAGGTAGTAATCTTATGATAACAGACAATATTTACATTGTGACTTAAAAGGTGCTTGAGCTCTTAACATGAACTTTGTAATATGTTGAATGAAATAACTTGAAAATATTGTTTTTAAACTTGTAACATTAGAAACATTAAAATAGTGACTTAACATTTTAACATAATTTTTCATAAAAATGCAAGGCAAGTATTTTGTGAGGCGAATTATCCATAAACATTACTTTTATTAATTATGACAGAATGAAACAACTAATTGTTATGTATTTTTTAATGCTTTTAAGAAATGTTTGCATGGCTTTAATTTGTATCCTGCAAAGTTATAGTACTTCATAGTAGACAATGTTTTTAGTAAAAATACGTCCATCTTCTAATAAATCACCTTGACTTTCATTGTTTTCAATGTAAACTTTAATAGCCTGTGGATTTTTGCACCGTGACAACGCAACGTACAATTGACCATGTGCAAATACTGGTTCTTCCAAGAAAATACCCACAGATTTGAAAGTTTGACCTTGTGATTTATTAATGGTCATGGCAAATGCCATAATAATGGGAAATTGTCTTCTTTGAAGTATAAAAGGGAGACTACTTTCACTTGGTGCTAAATCTATTCTTGGTATGAAAACTCTCTCTCCTTTATGGGTCCCAGTTAAAATTTCAGCATCTATAAAATGGTCCTTTAATTGTTGAACAATTAATCTTGTGCCATTGCATAGGCCTTTTTTTGGGGTTCATATTTCGCAGTAACATGATAATTGCACCTTTCTTTAGCTGCAAAATATGTGGTGGCATTCCAGAAGGAGTTAGAGAGTTTATGAATTCAGTGGAAAAGTTAGCCTGACTTTCATTGTCATCAGCAAGTACAGAATCAGCACTGTGATAATTTCTTTGTGGTGCATTAATTTTTTTTAAGATTTCATTATTGAGGATTAATGCATCTTTATTTTTACACGTCAGTATGACTTGGTTGGCAATCTCGGAATATTCTTCGTTATTTATGCTCCCTTCAAATATAGCCGATATAATATCTTGTTGACAAATCATATGAGGTGGGATCTCTACAGTGTCGTCAGGTAAATGTAGTATTTTTTCTGTTCTGCCTTCTCCAATTTTAATAAGCCAATCATTGAAATCAGTTTGGCCTTCTGATCTCATATTTTGTTGCAGTTGAAGATGGGTAAAATGTTTCCATACTGTGCTTGACTTGATACAGGTTTCGATAATGTCAGTTCTATTTCCATGTACAACAACAGGTAATGTTTGTCTGAAATTGCCACCCAACAACATTACCTTTCCACCAAATGGAAAAATATTATCCATGACTTCACGAAGCAAACTGTCAATACATTGGAGGGCATAGCATGACATCATTGTGGCCTCATTTATTATAATTAATTTACATTTCTTTAATTTCTTTGCTTGTAAGGATGTCATGCGAATATCTGACACAGAATTTTCTAAAATAGGCACTGGCAGTTTAAATCCACTATGAACAGTTCTTCCACCTTCTAATAAAAGTGCAGCAATTCCAGTAGTGGCAAACGCCATTGCTATTTCTCCTTGTGCTCGTACTGAACTCATTAATAAATTGTACAAATAGGTTTTACCTGATCCGCCAGGTCCATCAAGATAGAAATAACGCTCGGTCAGCATGTCATCATCTATTGCATTTTTAATGGCATGAAATGCTTGCAATTGTAGTGTATTTAAAGTTGCAAGTCTTTCTTGTGTTCTTTCTGCTTGTAGTTGAATGTCATAGTCTTCACAGTTTATGTCATCTATAAGACCTGGATCAGGCAAATTAAAACTTGCACAACTTAATCCATGAGTTAAAAATACTTCTTGGATTTCCATTAACGCTTTTAAGTGTGCAATGGGTTCATTGTATCGTCGCATAAAGTCTTCAGCCATATTACTTTTAAAAGTCTCCCACAAAGCTAATGCATTTGGAGCATTTGAGAAGATACAAATAAAAGCAAATTTTTCTCTCATCTGTCGTGGCATTTGACATTGTGCTGCTTCTTCTAAACATCTTTCCCACTCTGTATCATCAGCGAGTAAGTTTCTATGTCTTGCAGCTAAATGGAAGGATTCATATACAATGTCATTAACAGTTCTTAATTGTTCAAAACTTTGTGCTCCTGGAACATTTAAAAGTAATATCCGTAAGCAAAAACGTTCAACATCTCTTGGACTGACTGTGTAAATTTGTGGAATTATTTTATTGCCTCTGGTTTTTCTTGGTCTCCATAATCCATTCACAAAAACATAGTGATATGGAATTTCAATATATAAATATTCTGTTGCTTGAGCATCATTGGAATTTAATGCAAACCATGCAGTTAGTGTAGTGTGACGATCTTCACTTTGGGCCAATGCATTTATTTCATTTCCAGCATGGAAATAGACTAAATGTTGTTGTGGCAAATGTACTGCTAATCTATATACTGCATGTGATCTATCATGCATTTCAAATTTTAAAAGCCGCCACATAGCTTCTGGTGCACTTACATAGCGAGCATCTACATGAGATGCAAGTTCATCATGTACTAACTCCCTACATTCAGGGTTGTCTGCACTTTTGATGACTACAGTAGCTGCATCATAGCCTTTGTAAATATATTTGTAGACATATTTAATGGATTTGATGGAAGTGCAGGCTTCTACGTTGATGTGGGCGTTGTACTTCATGAGTAAATGAGGATTGTAGGGTACTACATATCTATTGTCCACTTTTTTTCCATGAATAATGGCACTATCTCCTTCTCTTCTTTTATAAAGTGGATATCCATCACAATTTGCATATGTTTTGTCTCTAAAATCTTTAGGAAAATCTTTGAACATTTATTATTTTCCATACATGGTGATTGTGGATTAAGGTCTCCACAGGGTCCATGAATCATGCGATGAGTAACAATCTCATATAGTCTACCATATAGTTCTGCATCTGGTAGTTCAGCAACTATGACTGCATCCACTTTGTTCGAAGTATCTAATTTATCTTTCTCTTGAAGTATTATCAGAAGATGTGCATGTGGAAGGCCTCTTTTTTTAAATTCAATGGTATATACATAAGCAAGACATTTGCCAAATAACTGATACTAAATCTGGTCGATCAGAAGCAGTTTGTCCAAGAAGTAGATTTTGTGTAATTTCTGGCCATTGTGAATTACATGTAAATGTCAGAAATAAATCTGGTTTTCCAAATTTGGTGACAATAGCCATAGCATCATTGTATCTTTCTCTCATATTTCGAGGAGATCCTTGAAAGGAAGATGGTAAAATGATGGCTTTGCCAGCTGTCATGTCTCTGCTTGTAGCCACGTCAGCAACATAGTCCATGAGTCCACAATATTGTTCTACACGTAGTTTATCTTGTTGATATTTTATAAAGTTTAAATTATTTGCCTCAACTTGCAAATATGAATCAATAATCCATTGTTGTGTTAGTTTTCCACCACATAAAATCAGATTAAATTCATGTCTAATGGCAATTTGAGCTACTTTAAATTCAAGCATAGAAACATTATTTCGGATTCTGGCTTTAGCATTTGGGTAACTTTGAAGGGTTAATTTTGGTTGCCAACCTGCTTCTCCATGTGGGAAAAAGATGGGATATGTCATTGGATCTAAATTTGGACTTAAGATATTAATATTAATAAATGGTTGCTCCTCATTTCTGGGATATATTCTAATGTCTCTTTGAAATGGTGGTTCTCCTTCCTCATTCTGAAAGACCATTGCAACCTCATTTGATGTTGGCAAGTTCTAACGACCTTTATCAGTATGTCTGTCTCTTTTAAGCACCATATTAACCTTTGGCATGGGTAATTGATGTCTTTGTGCATGAAGTTGTTGTTCATTTTCTACTTCTGCCAATTTTTTGTAAGCTTTACTGTAGGGATTGTTGTCCATAATGTTATTTAGCTCTATGAAAACACTGGGTAAGCATTTTTTATTTTCTTCCATCTGCATATGTTGGTCAACAACTTCCATTGTATCTAGGACATATAGTTGAGCGAATTTTCTTTGCTCTCCTTCCTCTGGATGTAAATGTGAAGTACGATGATAAATTTGTCCTTGGACTTAAAAACAGCAAGGACCATGTCCTGGTACATTAGCAGCTAATGTTGCCCCCATAGATGCAAAGGATATGGCACTATTGTAGGATCTTATGTTTGTCTTAAAATTTTTGTAGTTTGACAACAACTAATAAATTGTCCATCTGTGGGTCTCTCCTGTTTAAAATAATAAGCCTCACAAAACTGACATTGAGTAGTCATGTCCCCACAACTATGAACCTCTACTGCTAAAGACTTCAGTAAAGGACAATTTGCAAAGCATATAGGAGTTTGACTTGCATATTCATCAGGTGAAAAGTCATGGAATGTTTGAACAACAGGTTCTAAATGCTTGGTTTTGTTCGTGGCTTTTCTTGGTATATGTTGTCCTTGTTTTGTTGAAATGTCCTGTAAGGTTTGAGTAACAGGTTGTAAATGTTTTATTTTTGTAGTTGCTTTTTTTGGTCTGTCTTTAATTGTATCTTGTAAAATGTCATCTGATGTTTGAGGAATAGGTTGTAAATGCTTTATTTGCTTTGCAGTTTTTTTTGGCGTATCTTTCATTTTTGCAGCTGATAGTCTTTTGCTTGCAAGTCTTTTGCGTTCTTTTTCTCGTCGAATTTCTTTCTCCTCTGGTGTCTGCTGGGCGGCCCATCTCTCTTGTCTTTCTCTAGTTTGACGTCTTTTCTTCTCTTGTTTGCTCTCGTTATCAGACATATTAATCTGTAAAGGCCAAAAAAGAAATGTAATTGGGTATATTGAAGTTTGTAATTACTGTTAAAGATTATTGTGCACAATTGAGAAATAAAAGGTAAATCATTAATGTATCAGTTATATTTTGTTGAAAGTTATAATTCCTGGCCTCATTTAATAACAATTTGGCCAATTCAGTACTGCTGTAAATAAGCTGTTAACATTTTTTTTTAAAATAATTTTTTAGTTATTGAAAACCTTGTTTGTGGATAGATGTTTACCACAGAAAAACTTCTTTGCAAAAAAAACCATTGATGTGCTTATTGAGCAATGTAATGCATAGTGCCAATTTAAATAGAATAAGGGACATAGTCATTAATTTTTTTTTTTTTAGTTGACACAGATGCAGATGAAACATGTTTCTTTAGTTTTCTCCTTTTGTACTTATTATACTGTACCTTGGTTTAAGTGTGATTTAAATTCGAATGTTTGTTGGTCCTTGGTTGAAAATCTTTGTCCAATGGTCTGGTCCTCTGTTGTAAGTCCTCGTCCGATGGTGTGGTCCTCTGTGTAAAATCCTGGTCCTATGGTCTGGTCCTCTGTTGAAAGTTGTGGTCCAATGGTGTGGTCCTCTGGCGATAGCCCTCGTACGATGTTGTTGTCCTTTGTTGAAAGTCCTCGTCCGATGGTGTGGTCCTGTGTTGAAAGTCCTCGTCCGCTGGTATGGTCCTGTGTTGAAAGTCCTCGTCCGCTGGTATGGTCCGTGTTGAAAGTCCTCGTCCGATGGTCTGGTCCTGTGCTGAAAGTCCTTGTCCGATTGTCTTCACGCAGTATCTGTTGTAACATAAAATTGAAAAAGTTGTTTGAGTAAAATGTCTTTTAAATTCAAACAAAATGTCTTAATTTTGGTGTATTGTATCTGTTCTGGTTATTTGCTTCTATGTGTTTTACTAACTTTATCTACAATCCTGATTTGTTTGCATGACTTTTGTTATCCTTACTTAAGCTTCTTAGTAAGGCTTGTAGGTTGTGATATATTAAAGAAGAATATTAATTTAGTTTGCTATGTTTTTTTTTGTACAATCCTGTTTTGTGCACACCACTTGTGGTATACTTATTAAAGGTTAATTGTAATGTTTCTAGGTTGTTAAACATTAAAGAAGAATCTTAATTTAGTTTCCTATATGTTTGTGTGAGTTTAAGTACAATCCTGTTTTGTGCGTACCACTTCTGGTCTACTTATTTAGCCTTGTTTGTAAGGCTTATAGGTTGTTAAACATTAACTAAGAATATGAATTTAGTTTGCTATGTGTTTGTGTGAGTTTGTTACCATCCTGTTTTGTGCGCACCACTTGTGGTATACTTATTTAGCCTTTATTGGGATGGTTATATTTTTTTAAACATGAAATAAGAATATTAATGTACTTTGCAATGTGTTTGTGTGAGTTTGTTACCATCCTGTTTTGTGCGCACTACTTGTACTAAAGTTATTTAGTCTTCATTGTACTTGTTATAGGTTGTTAAATATTAGAGAAGAATGTTAATGTAGTTTCCTATGGCCCTCATTCAATTCCAATTTGGCCAATTGAATAGGCCTCTAAATAAGCACATAGCATATTTTTTTTAAAGAAGTTTTTAGTTAGTAAGAATCTATCCAAAAGCAAGGTTTTCACTAACTAAAAACTTCTTTAAAAAAAATATGCTATGTGCTTATTTAGGCCCCTATTCAATTGGCCAAATCACAATTGAATGAGGGCCTATGTGTTTGTGTGAGTTTTTGTACAATCCTTTAGGTGCGCACCAATGTTATTATTGTTATTTAGGCTTCTTTGTAAGGCTTATAGGTTGTTAAGCATTGAATAAGAAAGTAAATTTAGTTTACTATGGGCCTCATTCAATTTCAATTTTGCCAATTGAATACGGCTCTAAATAAGCACACAGCATTATTTTTTTAAAGAAGTTTTTAGTTACTAAAAAGCTTGCTTTTGGATAGATGTTTACTAACTAAAAACTTCTTTAAAAAAAATATGTTATGTGCTTATTTAGAGCCCAATTCAATTGGCCAAACTGAAATTGAATGAGGGCCTATGTGTTTGTTATAATCCTGTTTTGTGTGTACCACTTTGTGTGTACCATATGTTGCATAGTTTGGCCCTTATTCAATTGCATTTTGGCCAATTAAATAGGGCCCTCATTCAATTGCGATTTTGCCAATTGAATAGGGTTCTAAATAAGCACATAATATATTTTTTCTAAAGAAGTCTTTAGTTAGTGAAAACCTTGCTTTTGGATAGATGCTTAATAACTAAAAACTTCTTTAAAAAATATATGTGATGTGCTTATTTAGACCCCTATTCAATTGGCAAAATTGCAATTGAATGAGGGGTCTAAATAAGCACATCACATATATTTTTTAAAGAAGTTTTTAGTTATTAAGCATCTATCCAAAAGCAAGGTTTTCACTAACTAAAAACTTCTTTAAAAAATATATATTATGTGCTTATTTAGAGCCCTATTCAATTGGCAAAATCGCAATTGAATGAGGGCCTAAGGCCCTCATTAAATTGCAATGTTGCCAATTGAATTAGGGTGTAAATAAGCACATCACATATATTTTTTAAAGAAGTTTTTAGTTATTAAGCATCTATCCAAAAGCACGTTTTTCACTAACTAAAAACTTCTTGACAAAATATATATTATGTGCTTATTTAGAGCCGTATTCAATTTGCAAAATCGCAATTGAATGATGGCCTAAAAGTGCTTATTTATAGCCATATTTAATTGGGCAAAATATCAATTGAATGAGGGCCTTTGGTTGCTGCATTTGTTATATTGTCGTGGCCTCATTCAATTGCGTTTTGGGCAATCAAATAGGGCTCAATATGACCACAGAGCATTTTTTTTACAGAAGTTTTTAGTTAGTAAACTTGTATCTAAAAGCAAGGTCTTCACTAACTAAAAAGTTCATTAAAAAATATGCTCTGTGCTTATATAGAGCCCTATTGAAATGGGCAAATTACATTTAAATGAGGCCCTCGCCATTAAAGATATATAGGTCCTCATTCAATTGCAATTTTGCCAATTGAAGAGGGCTCTATATAAGCACATAACATATTTTTTGACCCAAGTTTTTAGTTAGTGAAGACCTTGATTTAGTATCGAGGTTCATTAACTAAAAATTTGTGTATAAAAAATATGTTATGTGCTTATATAGAGCCCTATTCAATTGGCCAACTCACAATTGAATGAGGCTCATGGTTCGTTTCTTTTTTATACTTAATACTTTACCTTGCTTGAAGTGTCGAATAACAGAGGGTCCCCTCCTGCCAATCTTAATCCGCCGGTCTTCTTGTAGTGTCTGTTTGAAAAAGAAAGTGAAATAGTTAATTGTATATTTTTTATTTTTTATTTAGCAAACCATGGCTTTTTCAGCATGTAATGTATTTTTATATCTTACCTGTTCTTCTTTGTTGGTGTTGTTTAAAAGGGATTGTGCTTCACAATGCACGGTGCAAATTGTTGAGTGACGCTGTTGATGCAGAGTCTGTTTGAATATTAAAAGAAGTAGAAAGATTGAGTTTTAGGTGATCTATTGAATTACAGTAAATTAATGTCATTTAAATATACTTCTGTAATTATTTTCAATTAACATTATTTTTTTGGGGGGGCTACACACATATGTCACATACATGAAGCACATTTCCAGAGTTCAATGTAATTTTTTTGTGTGCGTGTGACATATCACTATACATGAATCATATTTTAATTGTTAAAGAACCTTTTTTTTTTTTTTTCAACACACATGTGTGTGTGAGATGTAACTATAGATGATACATATATGTGACTCATATTTTAATATTACAATGTTTATTTTCTAATGTCATTTAAATGTAATTCTTTAATTATTTTGTTTTAAGATCATTTTGTTGGAGGGGCAATACACATAAATGTGCGTGTCACATGTCACTCTACATGATACACATATATGTGCGTGTCACATGTCACTCTACATGATACACATATATGTGCGGGTCACATGTCGGTATACATAAACCTCTTTTTCATATTGAAATTAGTTTCTTATTTTTTTTGTTAAATTAACCTTTTTTTTTTGTGTGCCTACACACATACATATGTGTGTGACATGTGACTATACATGTTACACATAAATGTGCGGGTGACATGTCACTACATAAATCACATTTTCTTTGTTTTGTCCTGTCTTGATAATAAAATGTAATATATTATAGCTTACCTCTCAGTTATAATTTGCACAATGTAAAGTAGTAAATTATGAAAGAATTGTCTTCTCAAATAAAAGCAGCAGTTATCTATGAAGTCACTCTGTTCATCACCTGAGGAGAAAAGTATTTTTTTGTGTAAAATAGGCAGTATTTATAAACTTGTAGAAAATTCTGGAAAGTTACACCGTTAGAACGCAATACGCATGCGCTATTTGCGTTCCAGCTTACAATTTGCGTTCCATCCGCCATTTGGTAGGTAATCTTTTTATGTGTGTGTTGTGTGTATTTATTGTGTTTTAAATGTTTCTATGTCGGCGTGTTGCGTCCGATGTTTGTGAGGTCGTAATGTGTGGTAACGTGTCTCGTATGGTGTTTGCGTGTGTAGCCTCGTTTTCGTTTTGTTCGGCGGCCATTTTTTGTGTCGCTTAGGAAATTGTTTACTGTCTAAACTGTTTTATGTCGAGTAAAATGAAGGTGTAAGTTACATTTTTAAGGTCCTGGGTGCTCCCTCTTGGTGTAGGTAAGGTTAATATGTATGTGCTGTGTGTATGTATTGTGTTTTAAATTTTGTAATGTTCGCGAGTTGCGTCCGAGTGTTGCGAGGCCGTAATGTGTGTGAACGTGTGTCGTATGTTGTTCGCGAGTGTCGTAATGTGTGTGTCGTGCTCTTTGGGTTGCGACGTGAACTTTGCGAGGGTCGCAGTTGCTGGCATGGAGCGCCAAAGGCGCTCCATGCCAGCAACTGCGGCCCTCGCTTTGCGAGGTCATCAGGTGCTGGCAGCGCTCCATGCCAGCAACTGAGACCCTCACCCAGTGCCCTCGCTGCGCGAGCCGCGGCCCTCGCTGCGCGAGCCGCGGCCCTCGCTACCCGAGGGCCGCGACTCGCGTTGCGAGCCCGCAGCGTTAGCAACAACTCGTACGCTCACAACTATATATGTGATAATAACCCATATACAATTGCTAATCTATACACGCCAAATCAGAAACAAGAGAAGTTTATAAGAAGTACGTTAAAGCTGGTAAATAAGTTTAAGAAAGGTAAGACGATAATCTGTGGAGATTTCAACCAGGTGTTGGACCCACTAAAAGATAAATCATACAGGCCAGAGAGTAATAAAGAGAGTAATAAAATAGGTGGAGTAAAAAAAAATAGAGAATTGATGATAGATATGAACTTTTTTGATCTATGGAGAATAAGTTATCCTATGAGAGAGGACTATACTTATCTCTCTAAGAGATTTAATACTTATTCAAGAATAGATTATATTCTGGGAGATGCTTCTATATTAAATAATGTACTAAATATAAATATAGGTACAAGCGCTATATCGGACCATGCTCCGTTAGTACTAATAATAAAAACTACTGAAATTCGAGATAAATGTAATAATTGGAAAATGGAATCAATACTGTTGAAAGATACATCAAAAGTAGATGAGATTAAGAAACTTTTAACAGAATATTTAGATATAAATACAGGATCGGTATTATCACCATCGATTCTTTGGTGCTCGATGAAAGCATATATAAGAGGTATTTTTAAAACAACAGAGTTAAAAAGATGAAGAGGAAAAACTCTAAGAACACTATATATTGACCTAGAAGAAAAACATAGGTTGAATAAAAAACATCCAAAAGTGGAAATCTTGAAAGAAATAGATATAATAAAATTACAAATAAAAAAGATTGAACAATACATATTAGATTGTTTAATATGGAAGATGCAAGCGAATAAATATGAGATGGGAGATAGAACAGGTAAATATCTAGCTAATAAAATGAAAAAACAAAGATTAGTTAATTTGATTGTGGAGATGAGAGGGGATGAGAGGGGAGGATGGAAAGGTTCATCAACAGACTAAAGAGATAGGGCCTCATTCTATTATCGGATCTAAAACGGCCGCAAGGAAATCGGCCGTAAGAAAATCCTATTTGCAATTCAATTGCTCCGGGAACCCTCTCTGCAAGGCTAAAACCGAGTCGCAGCTTACTTGCAGAAAAGAGGTCCCGCTAGCATTAATTAAGCACGAAATATAGCCCAAATAAAGCCATTCTGCACTTTGAGAAGACTATAAAGTGATTTTCGGTGTTAGCAAAAATATCACAAAATTCCACTATACTCAAATCGGTAAATTTTTTTTTTTTTTAATATACGTCAAATATCCATGTAAAAAGTCAATAGGGCTTGGAGCACCACAGACCCGCCCACGCCGCAGCCGGAAAATAAACAGTTAATTTAAACTCGGGTTTGGGCTGATGTACAAGCTTGAGAGTGGGTTACTTTTAATCCTCATGTCCCCCATTATGATCCCTAGCATTTACAGAGCTTTACAGTGCAGGCTTGAATTTATTTTTGACTTTTTAGATTTCAGAGCTTACGGCCGGTTGCAAGATTTACTGCTGGCCGTAAGAGGAGATCCTTGCGGGGCCGTTTAATTGAATTGCAAGGTAACGGGACCCCCGCAAGGAATCGCAGCCTTATGGCCGGTTTAAAAGACTTTCAGTCCATCAAGTTCAACTTGTTAAGATCTCCTCTGATCTGCAATATGCGGATTAGTTATTAATTAATTTGTTGATTAAATAATTATTAATAGTATAGTATTGGAGGATGAATAAAGAGTTAGTCCCTCAAGTTCAACCGTTTTAGATCTCTATTGATCTTTTTAATGTGCACTATTTATTATTAATTGTTAATTATTAATTGATTATTAATTGATCCAGAGGAAGGCAAACAGAAAAAAAAAACCATTGAAACTTTGCCAATTGTCTCATAAGGGGAAAAAAAGCTAAATTCCTTCCTGACCCTAGAAACTGGCGATCAAATTTCTCCCTGGATCAATATTCCTTCGCTAGTTATCTAGGATAGCCTTGAATGCCCTCTTTGTTCAAAAATATATCTAACCCCTTTTTGAAGTTGTCTATCGAATTCGCTGTCACCACCTCCTTTGGTAGAAAATTCCACAGTTTAACCACCCTAACTGTGAAGAACCCTTTTCTTTGTTTAAGGTGAAATCTTTTTTCCTCTAACCTCAAAGGGTGTCCTCTTGTCAGTTGAAAATCTCTTGCTACAAAAAGTTCACTTGACAAAGCCTTATATTGACCCTTGATGTATTTAAATAAGGTAATCATATCCCCTCATAGACGCCTTTTTTCTAGCGAAAATAAGTTTAATTTGGTTAGGCTTTCTTCATAACTTAGCCCCTCTATTCCCCTTATTAGTTTTGTAGCCCTTCTCTGTACTTTTTCCAGCTCTAAAATGTCTTTTTTATGAAGTGGTGCCCAAAATTGTACTCCATATTCCATATTCCAACATAAGATAAATAAAACGGATGTAAGTGATATTGAGGAATTTCTAAGTGATATCAGCCTCCCTAGAATTTCTGCGATAGAACTTGATATTTTAAATAAAAATATAACTGAAAAGGAGGTTGAGGAAGTGATAGAGTGATGCAAGAATAACAAGGCACCTGGTATAGACGGGCTAGACAAACTATTTTATCAAACATTTCTAGATATAGTGAAAGTTCCATTAGCCAAGATGTTTTTTATAAATGTAAAGATAGTGGGAATATAGTAGCTGAACTGACTGAAGCTAAAATTATAGATATATTAAAGGAGGGTAAGGATCCAGCAGATAAAAAGAGCTATAGGCCGATATCACTGATACATTTTGACTTGAAGGTATACTCTAAAATTCTGGCAAACAGGCTAGATCCCTTTATTAATACTGTAGACTCGTCCACCCAGATCAAGTGGGATTTGTTAGGACCCGTCAGGGATGTGAAAATATTAGGAGTCTAATTAATCTTTTTGCATTTAGTGCAAAGGAGAGAGTGCCCATGCTGGCTTTGTCATTAGATGCTGAAAAAGCGTTTGACAGAGTCAGCTGGGACTTTCTTCAAGCGGTACTTCAGAAATATGGTTTGGGAGATTTTGCCAGTAAAGCGATAAGAGCTCTTTATAGTAATTTAAGAGCAAAAATTGTGGGTATAAACTTTGAGACAGATTTTTTCTGTATTACTAATGGAACGAGGCAGGGTTGTCCCCTTTCTCCATTATTGTTTATTCTATTTTTAGAGCCGCTGGTTGAAAAAATAAGGATGACAAAAGATATTAAAGGGGTTAAAATAGGGAATATGGAATATAAAGCAACGGTATATGCAGATGATATGATCGTTACCCTCACCGACCCGGAGAAATCATTATTCAATCTTGATAAATTACTGTGCAAGTTTGGTAGAATCTCATATTTTAAGATTAATAGACAAAAAACTAATATTATTATTAGGGGCCTTTCTCCCGGAATTAAAAATAAGCTAAGAGATCTTTACTCTTTTAATTGGAGTGCTAAAGAAATAAATCATTTGGGTATAAGTCTATCTTTTGATCTAAAAAATATTTTGAAAAATAATATGGCTATCACTCATAGAAAAATACTAAAGATTTTGACAGACTGGAGATCGATTTATCTATCATGGACAGCAAGAATTGCAATAGTAAAAATGATAGCTATTCCCAAATTAACATATATTTTTAGATCTATACCAGATGTACCGCCGGAATAAAAAATCAGCGAGATATAGAACAGTATATTTTGCAGGGGGAAAAAGCTAGAATCTCCAGTGAGATTACTAAACGAAGGATTAATACCGGGGGCCTGGCATCCCCTTGTATAAAGGATATATACACTGCAATTGCGTTATCCCAGATAATACAGTGGGGTACACAATTACCAATTTCTAATTGGAAATGAATGGAGGGAGAATTTTTTGGGAAAAAACATATCCAGGTATTATTATGGATTCCTAACTTGAAGGAATTGAAAAATAGCTTTATTCCAAGAAATATTAAGTTATTGTTAACATTTTGGATGAAAACTAAGACAAAAATGAATTTATCAGAATATCCATCGTTAGTTACCCCTATAGAAATCTTAAATGTAGATCGAGAGCTAAGTTAGTATGGAATCCTGGAAAAAATATGGTATAAACTGTATGAATGATTTCTATGAAGGAGGAATGATGCTTAGCTGGTCAAAAATTCAGGAAAAGTTTAAATTAAATAAAAATATGTGGCTGCAGTTTATGTTGATTCAGAATTCACTTAAACAGAGAGGATTCAAAAAGAAAAATATGAAACCTTTATCTACATTCGAACTAATGATATATAATAAAAAGAATACTCATAGAATATCAAGATGTCAAAAGATCCTCTATTTGAATGAGCAATGTGGCAAAACTGCAGGCATAGTAGAGTGGGAGAAAAAAGGAAGATTTCTTAGCTCTATTGAAGAATGGCAGAATACTATTAAAGTAGTTAGAATATCTGCAAGATCTCTGGCTTATTATGAATTATACTTTAAAATCATTAATATGTGGCATTACACTCCTGAATTTATTAGTAACGAGTTATGCACCACAGAAGTAACCCCGTAAACTATTCTTGTGCACGTTGGATGCGCTGCCGTGAACATGATCAATTAGTCAAACCCTGTAGTTAAGGGTTTAGACGGAGCCAATGTCAAATGAGATCATCATCATTACGTCACTGAAAAATAGAGGTTAGATTTCAAAGCCTTACGGGTTTCAATTATGAGTTTCGATCGGACCTGCATTCCAGAAATAATGTAATATTAATAAATCAGTAAATATGATATCCTAGTCCATGCGAGTTCCATTATATATGTTAACACATTGATTGTCGGGAACGATATAACACAGAAATTAAACTATATATTGCAGTTTTGCGAGCCTGAGGATGTTGTGCTATTAATTTTAATACTTAACATCACTTTCCCTTTAATTATAAATACAGTAGTGTGTGTATATTTGCATTTACTGTGCTACGGATAGGACTTTAATCCCCTTATGGGTCCTTTCTAGTACCCGTTGACTTTTTGGCTCCATTTGGGAGTTACAGGTTTGAACGCCAGTTGATTTGTAGGAATTTAATAGCGATTTTCGAACGTAACTGTTACGGGCTTGGCAGATCAAAGGATTTGCGGCAGCAGAGTTCAAATTTTGACTCCCTGTAGAGTTTTTCTGCCTGTAACCCGCAGATCGTTAGCGGGCTGTTTACGGCGCCAATTTAATAGCCGCAAGTCTTGTGGGCTATGGCACGGGCTATGGTTCTACACGTTGAGGGAATTTAATAGGGCTGTTAGTCTTGGAATTCTGAGCACAAAATATTTTTTTTTACTTATTTTAGACTTTCAAATGTAAGCACAAATGTACTAATTATTTCCTGTGCTACTGTACAGTGTAGGGCTTTTATCACTCTTTTGCCCACCATAAATACAATTATTGTTGTGGTAAACTACCTCCCCACAAAATCTACTACACAGGCTAGGAACCGGCCCCACACTGATGAGAAGCAGTAACCTCAAATCAGCTATCTGTGGATAGGTTTCCTGGCTTGTGCATAATCCATACTGGGCTTTGCTTAAAGCTGTGTAATACAGTAGGCATATGCTCAAAGGAAGCCATGTTTAAAATGGTGTTGGATTACAGCGTTTATGGGCTTATTTGTATGTCCCTGCCCAGGTTCCCAGAATGCAGTGTAATAACTGTATTTCTTGGAATTCTGAGCAGAAAATACATTTTTAACCTATTATAGGTGTCCAAATGTGAGCACAAATGTACTATATATATATATATATATATATATATATATATATATATATATAGTAAATTAATAGTATATTTGTGTTCACATTTGAATGTTTTAACCAAGTTAGTTAAAAAAAAACTGTTTCCAGGTCAGAATTCCGAGAAATACAGTTATTACACTGCATTGTGGAAACCTGGGCAGGGACATGCAAATGTGCCCACAAATATATATATTTACAATATATACATTGGGAGAGAGTGAAATTATTGAAATATGTATATTTAAAATTATTAAAATATGGGACCATGGCTATTTATATATTTATATGTATAGGGAACCCTGACAGGTTATATATTTATATATATATATATATATATATATATATATATATATATATATATATATATATATATATATATATAATTATATGGTGGGTTTGGCTATTTATATATTTATATGTGCATACAGGATCTTGGCTGAGTAGTATTTATTTGTGCATAGGAATCCTTGCTATTTATATGTTTATATTGGGCCCTGGCTATTTATATTTTTATATTATATGTGAACTAGCGACTTGCCCGTCAAAAAACTTACGGTCAATAAAAGTTGAAGCCATGGCAATGCTGTTTGACGCATAATGTTAAGCTTTTTATACTCTAAGGACCTTCAGTGCTCATTGCAAGCATCTCCTCTTGTGTCCTTTGTCTCCTCTCTATATTTTTTTTAATACTAATTAATGAATTTATTGAATAATAAATTAATAGAGTTTAAATTTTTCTAATTAATATATGTAACAATCAATAGCCTGAAGATGTAACAATCTTCTTTTATTGTCCTGCAGCATATAATGTCCAGTTGGACTGTTGCTGGCCTGAGGAGATAGTTTTATGAATGCTCTAACTGTGCATTAGAAATAGGCTGCATGCGCAAGGGCAAACCATTGGTTTATTTGTGTAAAGCACTACTTTAGATGCGTAATGTTAGTGGCAAGTTAGGATTGTAAAATACCGTTGTTTGTCTATGTGCTACTCGGTTTGCGAGCATTTGCCATCCTTTGTAATAGTGTATTTTGTACCACATAGGTTCCTGGGTGAAAGTGGTACGCGGTTGGCGGTGTTTTGTGCGGTCTAGGGTCGTGTAGCCTTGTTTTCCTTTTCTTTTCTCACTTACCCGATTTTCGAGTGCCGAAACTCGCAGAAACCGACTTAATTTCAAGTTCCACCTCAATCCCAGACGTCCTAGCTTTTTTTTTTTCCTAAGTCCCTTAGGCTCTCATTGGCCAAGTACTGCGAGTTTTAGTGCCAAAACGGCTCGCCTCGCCTCTATGCGAGTCTCGCAGGCGATGAGCACCAAAGGCGCTCATAGCCCAGTGCTGCGAGTCAACGGCTCGCCGAAGGCACTCATCGTCTAAGTCGTACGCACCACGCAAAGCGTGAAGACGTCTTGTAGTTCGACAATTATAATATGTGATAGTATATTGACTGATAATATATTTATATGTGCATGAGACTGGCTGAATATATATTTAAATGATTATAGGAATCCCTGACATCATTACTGTGAATATTTTATATGAAAGAGACATACACTTGTTTGTAATAGACAATATCCAAAACATATTTGAATTATGCTACATTACTGGCTTCTAAGGCAGTACCTTGTGAATAACTGCACTTGAAAATAATCAACTTTCTTTAAACTGTAAAACAAATATAGCTTCTAATTTATCACTTTTTATGCAATTATCCTGTGATGGGTTCTACCCTTGGACCTTCTGAAGTTTGAGGTGACTTGGAATACACATAAAATCTGTACTTACAAAACCTGACAAATACATCTGCTAATGCTTTCATTAGCTGTAATGGAAAGCTCATTAGTTTATAGGGACATATCAAGACACAAGTTTCAAGAATTGGTATAGAAAATGGAAAACTGTAGTAAAGAATAATTGCTTATAAAACTGAAAATGGAAATGTTATGCTTATTTTTTTTTCTTTCTAACATATTGTACATTACCACGTTGTTTAATGCTAAAGAAAATATACACAATATTTGACCACAGTATACTACTGGCATGAAGCTGCTGATTCACCAAAACCATCAGCTAATTTTCACCAGTTCAAAAACAAACTGATTTTACTGCTTAATGTCATTTTTTTTTATATTGGTGCTAGGAACAACATTAAAGCTATATGTTGTGTATCTTTCATGTCAGTTACAGGTAAGTCAGCACACATTCCCATACACATCATAAGTACTGACAATTCAAAACATCAATAGCATAGATAAATGTATGTGATTATATATCTCACAATGTCAATCTATATATGCCCCACATTTGTATATGAAAACCTCAACACAGTACAGACCAGAAGTTCACATCGTCTGATAATGAAAATGTATATCCAATAGGGATCAATACAATTCATATCAATTTGGAAATAAGAACATACCTGCAGATATTTAACGAGAATATATGTACTGCATGAGATCAAAATCTGTGATCACTAATCATATTTTAACTCAATGTTGACAGCAAAATGATTACAGTGGATAATTGGTGACTCCAATAATCACATCATATTACTATTACAGAACTGCTGCCTAGTATAAACTCATCGTTTAACACCATGGACAAAGAAAAACAACATGTACAGCAACAGAACAACTGCTACATCTATGTAGGTCTACCTTTCAATTACAAGAATACATCCCATATGTAATGCATTAGCGGCCCAAACGGATACAGTCTCAGGACCATGTCCAAGGTAAAACAGCACATGTAGCTCTCCAATGATGCATTAATGTGTAATAGGTGTGATATTCCTACATCATTAGTAATTAGAAATATCCTTCCTTGTCATCTGCTTGTTTCGTATATTAGAACATATCAGTCAAAACATCTGTTTGAAATTACCAGCATGTCTTGGTATGTGATGAAGTAGGCGCTCACATAGCATGTGTAATGTTCATATTAACATGTTCCTTGTATGTTTCTTGCAGACCGCAAATATGTGTCACATTCCTCACAGTCAGAACAACACATGATGATGACTATCCCGACATTCCATGACCATGCTATTGTCACATTGCATCATATGTGTTCATGTGCCATAATCGTTCATGTGTTGCATCCGGTGAGATATGTGATTCTTACTACTGATTAGCTAATATATGTAAAGCTTCAATTATAGACTACAATGCAGATGTCATGTGACATATGGCACATGATGTTCCTTGCATATCCACGGCATGTGTATGCTTACTTACGCTACATAGATTCATATGTACCTACTGCTTTAGACATGCTATTGTCTCCTCTACTTGGAGTATTGTGAAGGCTACATCATACTTCCTTCCAGATCTCTTCTTCAGTGCTGATGTGATCCTCCCTGTACATATGGGGAAGAGTAACTCTAAACTTCAGTTATGCATATGCAACAACAGATAATAGAGATGCTCATTCAGTGCACATAATTCCCCTCAAATTTGGCCGGTTTGTTGTGAGAGGATCTCTTGAACAAGTAGAACACACGTAAATGGTCCTGGTCAGGTCCCCATCTGAGTGCCAAACATAGGTATTAGCATTGCCAGAGAACTGACCTATAGGGGTTATAACATTAACTGATTAAGCACTTATACCTCTGCAGTTACATAGGATTGTCTATTGGACACACAAGCATACAGGTTACTTCTCCCCATAAGTATATCTCCTTATTCTGTATTATTAGTTAATTAGTTCTCTTGATATCTGTAATAATATGATGTAACTTATATTGCTTCATTTTGGATGATACACTGTAAATCCCCCTCAACTGATCATCCATATTAATGACATCCTCACTGCCTGCATTATGTTCATGTGTCCCTATTTCCCTGTGTTACTGGAACTCTGTATTCTATTCACCTCCAACATGATACTGTGCATACCTGTGATAATTTGTCACTGTGTGGCTTTGTTGGTATTTTTGTTACTATTTGTGCTAAGATTAAATATTATTTATCAGCTATGTTGTTTGTGTTAGTCTAGCTTATATGTATACTATATCTTTTCCATAACAACAATTACATTACCCTGAAAGTCAAAAGATGTGCTCATTGCCATCAGTTTGGGGTGTAAATATTCTGTTCAATATGTGTTTACATTACTGCATAATAACCATGAATGTAGATAAATACCATTATTCTAGTTAAGCCCTTAAAGTCATTACAGACAACCCTGCATATATATTGACATTACTCATGATTTAATAATGAGTATTGCAATATAATTTGATACCTTTTGTATTGGACAAATGTCTTATTTATAATGACGAGCTTTCAAGAGGTTCAACCTCTCTTTATCAAGTCTCAAGCAATACTAACATGAGATGGAACCCTCGGTTTGAATAATAACAGCAGATGCATATAGAGTGGAAACAGCATCTGACATCATCAGGCAACGGGAATAAACACAACATAGCAAAGAAAACATACTATATACACACATACATCAATATATATATGAAAAAGCAGAGCACTGTAGTCCACAGTGATATCTTTCCTGTTGGACAAACACCTCATTAAGAGTGCTAAGTCTGTTATGGTATAAGAGGAAAAAAGCACATGAAATTCAGATAATGTGTTAGAAAGCCCAAGTCTATATTAAGTTCTGTATTTTTAGTGTTGAAGAATGTGATCGTCTTTATTTCAAAAGCTTTTCTCTCTGGGATGTTTTTAAATTCCTCTGAGTATTTTGACTTTTAAGTTTTGGATGGAGTGATCATTCTGGCTAAAATGGTGCCCCACTGGGTTACAATAACTGTCTTCATTCTGTTTTCTTATTGAATGCCTCTGTAAATTTATCCTTAAATGCATTTTTTGGCCAGTTTCTTCAATGTAACAGCCTGTGTCACATAAAGTTCATTGTATTATATAAACCACATTGGACAATGTGCATGTATACGATCCTTTGATGTTATAGGTCTTGTTGTTATGTGTGGCTGTGTAATCATTACAAATGTGTTGGCATAATTAACAGGCACGTTTGTTACAAGGTTTATTTCCATTTTTTGTGTTCAGTTGTTCATTGGACAATTTTCTGCTGACAAGTTTTTGTTTAAGGTTTTGTGGTTGTTTAAATGCAAAGATGGGAGGTTTGGGGAATATATATTTTAATTCAGTATCTTCAATTTGTAGTGGTTGTAAATCTTTGATTATTTTCTGAATTTTCTCTAAAATTGGATGGTATGTGGTCACTAGAGGTATACTTGAAGTAGTTTCTTTTGTTTTATCCTTTAATAGTTGTTCACAGGGTATTTTGATGCCAGTGGTTAGTTTTTGGGTAATAATACAGGGTTTGTAACCCTTTTGTTTTCAAATTTTTATCACGGTCTCCAGTATTTGAGCAAATCTGATGGTATCTAATTGCTTGATTATGGATGATGGCTTGTTTGGTGTGGGAGGGATGGAAACTGGAGCTGTGTAGGTAATTACATCTGTCTGTGGGTTTCCTATATATAGATGAGCGGAGAGTGCCATTGATGATGGATATAGTATTGCCTAGAAAGTTTACATGTTCTGTGGAGAAATCCATTTTAAGTTTTATAGATGAATGGAAGGTGTTGAATGAATTTTGAAAGTCTCTGAGTTTGCTTTCTCCTTCTGTCCATATGATTAACAGATCATCTATGTAACGGTAGAATTGGTATGGCTTGTAAATGGATACAGATAAGACTGTTTCTTCTAGATTGGCTATAAAAAGATTTGCGTATTGTGGAGCCATTTTCTACCCATGGCAGTCATGGGTATCTTGGTTAAAATTTGCTCAATACAGAATTGGGAAAATTATATAACAAATCTTTATTATAAATATATCACAACGGCGAAGTTAAAAACTGGTTAAAAAATCCAGGATTGAACACACAAATTAAAAGAGGACAAGATAATATGGGACATATGAGAACCTTTCACTTCTCAGTGAAATTAGTTATATTATAATGTAATAACCCTTTAATAAGGGGGTACTCTTTATCCCACTTAGCAGTGTTGTGCCTTATTTTTGTATGTGGGTACAATTACTCCATTGCACATGTGCCCCAAACCTTATTTAAGTCCTAGAATAAGTCTCAAAAGTTTTTACTTGTTAGTAAGCAATAGAGATTGAGTGTTATTACTAATTGGAAGATTTATATCTCCAAAAAGAAAAGCAGATACTTATATTTCATAGTGAACCCCCCTCTCAGGTATATAGAGAGTAAAAATGGAATTCCAAGTAGGGGTTAAGTGACAATCATTAGTATTCACTGCCAGCTATCACAAGCTGGTAGGCTAATAGAGCTGATGGACTGTAAAGTATAGGAGACTGTAAGCTGAAGTATCAGTGACAGAATGTGTCTAAGGTAACAAATCCTGCAGATCAACAATCGCCAGTCACATGCATAAATATTGGGTTAGGACAGGTAAGGGCACACAGACACTCTCATACACTGCTAGTACGCGATCACTGCGCGCTCAAACGAACGGACGCACGCAGCGTCGCACGCCTGACGCGTTTCAACGTCACTGGACGTCTTCCTCAAAGGCAAACACGGGTTGCTAAGGCGCCCGTCTATTTAACTGGTTAGCGTAACCATGGAGACCTTGTGTAATATCACGTGGGGTCAGAGAAGGGAAAACGGAGCTGCTAGTACTGAAAGGCTTATGTAAAGGGGACACAGCCCACTGATCCTGTACAGAATGGCTCAAAATGAATACAAAAACGGGGAGAGAGTAAAATATAAAAGAATATGGTATAATACAGGCAAGATATACAGTCAAAATAAAGATGGGAATCAATAACCATTGTAAAGGAGGTAATACTTAAGAGAAGAGGAAAAGGGGGATAAAATAGGTAAAAGGAATAAAGTGAACTAGAGAGGGATATAGTAAATAATCATGATAGATATACTACATGCTACTGAACAGTAACAAGTAGTGAGAGAAAGAAGGTATGCTGCTAGGAGAGGAGAGAGATATACCCATGCAGAAATGAACATCCTACTAGAGTGATGTGTGAAGTGAAAAAATGAAAAATTGAAATATTATATATGTATAAAGCAAAGTGAATATGTGATAAGAGGAGTAAATCTAGAATGAAATACTATATATGTGTATGTGTAACATAGCAGGATAATCCTGCTAATAAGTAATAAGTGGCTATAGTGAAAAATTGGGGATACTAAACAGGATCATAGAAACTATGACCCAAAACGTCCCAGCTAAGGGAGACTTCTCTATCAAAAAAGGTAAAAGTGGTGTGACAATACTACAGAGGGGAGGAGATGGCTATCTTGATAAAGTGTGTGAGGAATATAAGAATCAAAAAAGTGCATTGATATAATGAGTGAGATTAATAATCTCTAAAAAGTAATCTACTCCAAGTTGCGGCCTACTAAAGAGATAAGTAGGCTAAAGAGTAAGTAATTTCCTCTAGATTATAAACTGGACTTATAGCTAAATGAAGGAACCCCTCTTAAATGAAGGAAGTGAACGTAAAACCTTCATTCAGTCCTTGTGGTGATAATGCTTTAAGTTTGTAGATCCAGCGTGCTTCACACTGGAGCAATTTTCTATCCAAGTCTCCTTTTCTAGGGCCCATATGTACCCTTTCAAGTATGGTAAATGTAAGAACATCACTGTTGCCTCTATGATAACACCTCACGTGGCGTGCCAAAGGTGTGTCAAGATTATTTTTGATCGAGTAGACGTGTTCCCCTATTCTTCTGCGTACTTGGCGCCTCGTTTTGCCTACATAGATCTTAGAACAAAGGCAGGTCGCCACATAAATAACGCTTGTGGAACAACAATTGGTAAATTCTTTAAGTTTGAATTCCTCGCCACTTACTGGATGTTGAAAAGACTTAGATGGTTTAATATATTTGCAAAATTTGCATTTGCCACACCTAAAGCAGCCAGATAATGGTCTCAGCCATGTGGTTTTAGGTCCTTGCTTTTTAAAGTAACCGTGGACCAACATGTCCTTTAAGTTTTTACCCCTCCGATAGGTGACCGATGGTTTAGGTGGTAGGCAGTCCTCTAGATCCTCATCATTTTTTAACAAGTGCCAATTTTTGGATAGGATGCTATGAATTCTATCTGAGTCATATCCAAAGGTCAAGATACATCTAGGTTGGTTCTCTTGCAAATTCTTACTTACTTTCATCTTTTGGGTATGTAGCCCATTGAGGAGTTCAGTTCTATTACAATCCAAGGCGTATTTGAATGCCTTTTTCAGGCATTTATTGGGGTAGCCCCTTTCTTGGAATCTTTTTCTGAGTTTGTCCGCTTCTAACTTGAATTCATTATCCGTACTGCAGTTCCTTCTGAGCCTAAGGTACTGACCTCTGGGGATCCCTCTTTTTAATGGTAAGAAATGCTGACTTTCCCATCTTAGCAGAGTATTTGTTGCCGTATCTTTCCTAAATGTGGTGGTAGATACTTTGCCATATTCATCTTTATTGATGAGTAAGTCCAAAAAGGTGACTTGAGTGGGGTTAATATCGTATGTAAATTTTAGACCAATTACATTTGTATTAAGAACTTTCATCAGCTCCTCAAATTGTATTCTGGTTCCTGTCCAGACAACCAGAATATCGTCTATATAGCGTCGCCACAAGATGGCGTGTTGCATGAGTGACATATGAATGTCGTCAAATACAATTTTCTCCTCCCACCAACCTAACAGCAAGTTCGCATACCCTGGGGCACAAGAGGTGCCCATGGCTGTACCTTTACGTTGGTGGTACCATTTATCATCAAAGATAAAATAATTATGTTTGAGAACATATTCCAAGAGTTGAAGTAAAAAGAAGTTGAATTTAACTTCATTAGAGCTTTTTGTGCTTAGAAAGTATTTGACTGCTTCCATGCCAAAATCATGGGGAATACTGCTATATAGGGCCTCAACGTCAATTGACGCCAACCAGGAATGCTCTGGGATATACAGGTCCTCTAGCTGTTTTAAGATGTCATTTGTGTCCATAACATAAGATGGTAAACTTTGCACTAAATCTCTAAGATAAAAATCCACAAAGATGCTTGCATTGGATGAGAGATTGTTCGAACCAGATATTATTGGTCTACCCGGAATAGGGGAAATCTTCTTATGCACCTTAGGGAGGGCATAAAAGGTGGAAATGGTGGGACATTTGGGAAGAAGGAATGTGTAAGTCTGCTCATCAATGATTTTATCCAATTTGGCATTGTCTAAGATGTTTTTCAATGCTATTCTATAATCCTTTGTGGGATTATTTGATAGCACTTCATAGGTGACAGTATCATCCAAAAATTTTTTACACATTTTTATATAGTCGTCATTTCCCATTAACACTATATTCCCGCCTTTGTCTGCAGGCTTAATTTGTATGTCCTGACATTTTTTAAGCTCATCAAGTGCCTTGTATTCATTCTTTGTGAGGTTATATTCCTTGCAAAGTTTAGAGTAGTCAAGTTCTTCAATTTCTCTAGTAACCTGCTGTAGGAATACCCAAATATTTGCAAAGTCCTTAAGAAATGGAGTAAAAGAACTTTTATTTTTCCATTTCTTTTGGTGCATAGTAGAATGTAATGGATCAGAGTGGTTTTCATTCAATAATGACAAAAAGGTCTGAAAGGTTTCAATATCCTCCTTGCTCACACCTAGACTCATATACTCCCTTTCTTGTTTATTTTTGTAAAACTTATGTAAAGCAAGTTTCCTAGCAAAAAGATTCACATCTTTGATATGAGTGAATTTATCAGTTCTAGAGGTACCCACATACAAAAATAAGGCACAACACTGCTAAGTGGGATAAAGAGTACCCCCTTATTAAAGGGTTATTACATTATAATATAACTAATTTCACTGAGAAGTGAAAGGTTCTCATATGTCCCATATTATCTTGTCCTCTTTTAATTTGTGTGTTCAATCCTGGATTTTTTAACCAGTTTTTAACTTCGCCGTTGTGATATATTTATAATAAAGATTTGTTATATAATTTTCCCAATTCTGTATTGAGCAAATGATTTCATTATAGGTGGTAGACACCTTGGGAGCTTAGCAATCCTATGTTTGTTTTTTAGTTCTTTACTTTGTGGTTTAATCCACTTTTCTTGGAAGCACTAATTATTATTTATCAATTTACACGTGGATTGTGAGAAGGGTGGGATTGCTTTAAAATGTCGAATACTACCATTCCCAATATGGATATTGAGTCACTTTTGAAAGAGGCTGAAGAAAGCTTCTCACTAAAATCAGAACCTTTGTTAAATGACAATAAAGATATAAGAAATACATTTAGTGAATTATTAACAACTATGAAAAAACAAGTAAAATCAGTATGGGAGATAAGTAGTCTCCAGAATTATTTGAAAAACAAAATTGTTCCCAGGGGTCTTAGGGTCAATGTTACCCCAGCAATAAATCTAAGTAATGAAACTTTTTTGAATAAATGGAAAGAAATACTCCTCAAATGTTCATTTGATCTGATATCTCTTATTATAGAAACTGAACAGCAAAATCTTGAGATTATTAAACCGAAGATCCAACTTTGTCAACAAGAGTTTAATAAACTCTCTGAATTGACAGAGTATGATGTATTCTGCAAAAAACTTAATGACAATATGGATAGATTCAAAAAAGAGATCAGGGAACGAAAACAGAAAAAATTCTGGAGAGACCAAACTGACTTTAAAAATGGGAAGATCTTTAAACGGTTCTCTACTAACAAACCAAGAGGTTCAGATATTAGCTCCTCTGATTTTGAAAATTCAGATCTGGAAGATAGTACAGGACATACTACTAGGCCCAGACTTCCCAATACAACTTATAGAAGAGAACCATATGAGATGAGATCATTCACAAATGCTAGGACACCTACTGCTTACAATAATGAAGGTTTTTTAGAAAGAGGCCAACATGTAAGGAGAGGCTCAGAAAGGATCATGAGGAACAGAAAAAACAAAGAAGATCAGACAGGCAGAGGAACAACATAGTTAATGATCAAAGCCTGCAAATTGTGAATCTCTCTGATTTTAATCTCAACAGTGATCATGAGTCAATTCTTAAAAAAGGCTTAACTTTTGTTCCTACCTTTAGAACTGATAAATTCACTCATATCAAAGATGTGAATCTTTTTGCTAGGAAACTTGCTTTACATAAGTTTTACAAAAATAAACAAGAAAGGGAGTATATGAGTCTAGGTGTGAGCAAGGAGGATATTGAAACCTTTCAGACCTTTTTGTCATTATTGAATGAAAACCACTCTGATCCATTACATTCTACTATGCACCAAAAGAAATGGAAAAATAAAAGTTCTTTTACTCCATTTCTTAAGGACTTTGCAAATATTTGGGTATTCCTACAGCAGGTTACTAGAGAAATTGAAGAACTTGACTACTCTAAACTTTGCAAGGAATATAACCTCACAAAGAATGAATACAAGGCACTTGATGAGCTTAAAAAATGTCAGGACATACAAATTAAGCCTGCAGACAAAGGCGGGAATATAGTGTTAATGGGAAATGACGACTATATAAAAATGTGTAAAAAAATTTTGGATGATACTGTCACCTATGAAGTGCTATCAAATAATCCCACAAAGGATTATAGAATAGCATTGAAAAACATCTTAGACAATGCCAAATTGGATAAAATCATTGATGAGCAGACTTACACATTCCTTCTTCCCAAATGTCCCACCATTTCCACCTTTTATGCCCTCCCTAAGGTGCATAAGAAGATTTCCCCTATTCCGGGTAGACCAATAATATCTGGTTCGAACAATCTCTCATCCAATGCAAGCATCTTTGTGGATTTTTATCTTAGAGATTTAGTGCAAAGTTTACCATCTTATGTTATGGACACAAATGACATCTTAAAACAGCTAGAGGACCTGTATATCCCAGAGCATTCCTGGTTGGCGTCAATTGACGTTGAGGCCCTATATAGCAGTATTCCCCATGATTTTGGCATGGAAGCAGTCAAATACTTTCTAAGCACAAAAAGCTCTAATGAAGTTAAATTCAACTTCTTTTTACTTCAACTCTTGGAATATGTTCTCAAACATAATTATTTTATCTTTGATGATAAATGGTACCACCAACGTAAAGGTACAGCCATGGGCACCTCTTGTGCCCCAGGGTATGCGAACTTGCTGTTAGGTTGGTGGGAGGAGAAAATTGTATTTGACGACATTCATATGTCACTCATGCAACACGCCATCTTGTGGCGACGCTATATAGACGATATTCTGGTTGTCTGGACAGGCACCAGAATACAATTTGAGGAGCTGATGAAAGTTCTTAATACAAATGTAATTGGTCTAAAATTTACATACGATATTAACCCCACTCAAGTCACCTTTTTGGACTTACTCATCAATAAAGATGAATATGGCAAAGTATCTACCACCACATTTAGGAAAGATACGGCAACAAATACTCTGCTAAGATGGGAAAGTCAGCATTTCTTACCATTAAAAAGAGGGATCCCCAGAGGTCAGTACCTTAGGCTCAGAAGGAACTGCAGTACGGATAATGAATTCAAGTTAGAAGCGGACAAACTCAGAAAAAGATTCCAAGAAAGGGGCTACCCCAATAAATGCCTGAAAAAGGCATTCAAATACGCCTTGGATTGTAATAGAACTGAACTCCTCAATGGGCTACATACCCAAAAGATGAAAGTAAGTAAGAATTTGCAAGAGAACCAACCTAGATGTATCTTGACCTTTGGATATGACTCAGATAGAATTCATAGCATCCTATCCAAAAATTGGCACTTGTTAAAAAATGATGAGGATCTAGAGGACTGCCTACCACCTAAACCATCGGTCACCTATCGGAGGGGTAAAAACTTAAAGGACATGTTGGTCCACGGTTACTTTAAAAAGCAAGGACCTAAAACCACATGGCTGAGACCATTATCTGGCTGCTTTAGGTGTGGCAAATGCAAATTTTGCAAATATATTAAACCATCTAAGTCTTTTCAACATCCAGTAAGTGGCGAGGAATTCAAACTTAAAGAATTTACCAATTGTTGTTCCACAAGCGTTATTTATGTGGCGACCTGCCTTTGTTCTAAGATCTATGTAGGCAAAACGAGGCGCCAAGTACGCAGAAGAATAGGGGAACACGTCTACTCGATCAAAAATAATCTTGACACACCTTTGGCACGCCACGTGAGGTGTTATCATAGAGGCAACAGTGATGTTCTTACATTTACCATACTTGAAAGGGTACATATGGGCCCTAGAAAAGGAGACTTGGATAGAAAATTGCTCCAGTGTGAAGCACGCTGGATCTACAAACTTAAAGCATTATCACCACAAGGACTGAATGAAGGTTTTACGTTCACTTCCTTCATTTAAGAGGGGTTCCTTCATTTAGCTATAAGTCCAGTTTATAATCTAGAGGAAATTACTTACTCTTTAGCCTACTTATCTCTTTAGTAGGCCGCAACTTGGAGTAGATTACTTTTTAGAGATTATTAATCTCACTCATTATATCAATGCACTTTTTTGATTCTTATATTCCTCACACACTTTATCAAGATAGCCATCTCCTCCCCTCTGTAGTATTGTCACACCACTTTTACCTTTTTTGATAGAGAAGTCTCCCTTAGCTGGGACGTTTTGGGTCATAGTTTCTATGATCCTGTTTAGTATCCCCAATTTTTCACTATAGCCACTTATTACTTATTAGCAGGATTATCCTGCTATGTTACACATACACATATATAGTATTTCATTCTAGATTTACTCCTCTTATCACATATTCACTTTGCTTTATACATATATAATATTTCAATTTTTCATTTTTTCACTTCACACATCACTCTAGTAGGATGTTCATTTCTGCATGGGTATATCTCTCTCCTCTCCTAGTAGCATACCTTCTTTCTCTCACTACTTGTTACTGTTCAGTAGCATGTAGTATATCTATCATGATTATTTACTATATCCCTCTCTAGTTCACTTTATTCCTTTTACCTATTTTATCCCCCTTTTCCTCTTCTCTTAAGTATTACCTCCTTTACAATGGTTATTGATTCCCATCTTTATTTTGACTGTATATCTTGCCTGTATTATACCATATTCTTTTATATTTTACTCTCTCCCCGTTTTTGTATTCATTTTGAGCCATTCTGTACAGGATCAGTGGGCTGTGTCCCCTTTACATAAGCCTTTCAGTACTAGCAGCTCCGTTTTCCCTTCTCTGACCCCACGTGATATTACACAAGGTCTCCATGGTTACGCTAACCAGTTAAATAGACGGGCGCCTTAGCAACCCGTGTTTGCCTTTGAGGAAGACGTCCAGTGACGTTGAAACGCGTCAGGCGTGCGACGCTGCGTGCGTCCGTTCGTTTGAGCGCGCAGTGATCGCGTACTAGCAGTGTATGAGAGTGTCTGTGTGCCCTTACCTGTCCTAACCCAATATTTATGCATGTGACTGGCGATTGTTGATCTGCAGGATTTGTTACCTTAGACACATTCTGTCACTGATACTTCAGCTTACAGTCTCCTATACTTTACAGTCCATCAGCTCTATTAGCCTACCAGCTTGTGATAGCTGGCAGTGAATACTAATGATTGTCACTTAACCCCTACTTGGAATTCCATTTTTACTCTCTATATACCTGAGAGGGGGGTTCACTATGAAATATAAGTATCTGCTTTTCTTTTTGGAGATATAAATCTTCCAATTAGTAATAACACTCAATCTCTATTGCTTACTAACAAGTAAAAACTTTTGAGACTTATTCTAGGACTTAAATAAGGTTTGGGGCACATGTGCAATGGAGTAATTGTACCCACATACAAAAATAAGGCACAACACTGCTAAGTGGGATAAAGAGTACCCCCTTATTAAAGGGTTATTACATTATAATATAACTAATTTCACTGAGAAGTGAAAGGTTCTCATATGTCCCATATTATCTTGTCCTCTTTTAATTTGTGTGTTCAATCCTGGATTTTTTAACCAGTTTTTAACTTCGCCGTTGTGATATATTTATAATAAAGATTTGTTATATAATTTTCCCAATTCTGTATTGAGCAAATGATTTCATTATAGGTGGTAGACACCTTGGGAGCTTAGCAATCCTATGTTTGTATTTTTAGTATCTTGGTTAAAAGTAAAATAGTTGTGGGTAAGGATATATTCTATTAGTTTAACAATAATATCAGGGCCATATTTATTGTTTTGCATGTTTGTTAAAATAAACTTAAAGCATGCCTCAGTGCCATATTTATGTGGAGACTCTACATCCATGGTAACAAGTAGTGTGTTAGCAGGTAGGTCTTTAATCTGAGTTTGTTGAGAAAGTCAGGGGTGTCTTGTATATAGCTACTAGTGTTACTAACTAAAGGTTTAAGAAGGTTTTCAACAAATCCAGATATCTGTTCAGTCAGTGTGTCCATATCTGTAACAATTGGTCTCCCTGGGTTGCCTGGTTTGTGGATTTTTGGCAGTAGGTAGAAAGTCCCAGTTGTAGCATTTGGCGGGGATGAGTTGTTCTAATTCCTGATGTATATTTTTAGGGAATGCTTTAAGCAGTTTTTTAAGTTGAAGAGTATTTTTTTTGTCTGTAGGGTCTTGGTTCGATTTCTTGTAGTAAGTGTTGTCTGACAGTTGTCTGTTGGCTTCATTTATGTAGTCCTGAGTATTCATGATAACAACTGCACCTCCTTTGTCTGCCGGTTTGATGATGATGTTGGGGTTGTTATTTTATGGCAGTTCTTTCTGATGGATTAAGATTGTGCAAGTCTCTTTTATATTGTGTAGTTATAATGGATGCAGTTCTCAGGCAAAATAAAATATAACCATAAAGCTTCATTAAATCTGGATTCTGTAGATTCTAAAGCATGATACGGAACAATCACACAGAAACAGTGATAACAGTTTAACATCATCATACCTTATTTGATACACATAGCACATGTTAATATGTATACGACCGTTCATACATATACTGGGTGTGGTGTGGGCTGATGCCGGGAGGGCAAGAGGCTGTTGACCAAAAAGGGACACCTAAAGGGTTACATGTTTGATAGCATCATCAGGATGATGCATAGCATAAACTAGGGTCACATGTGGTCAGGACATCACAGAAACCATAATCGGGTGCAAAATTGGAACATCATTTAACACTCCATTTCATAGAAATGACCATTAATGAGCAACCATATGGTCTCCATCTGATATATTACACAGATGCTAGAAATCATGGATCATGTGATACTAGTCAATTCTACACACAGTGTGTTTTCATACATTAATGATGATTCCGAAATGGATGATAGGAATCTGAAAACATAAATAGGAGTTATTAGAACAATCATAAGCTGTTTTTATAGTACATTGTTATTGCTCTGGACACTACAATAATCCAATTAACATGAACGTCAGATACGAGCAGTGACAGCCATATTGAATCTGTCCTGTTCAATCAGCCTTCCCGGAATATATTGAGGATGTGTAATACAACAAGTCATGTTTCACTGTGAACACAATCTTTTAGCAAAGAGTACTATCACTACAGTGCCTTGCAAAAGTATTCACCCCCTTGGCATTTTTCGTGTTTTGTTGCCTCACAACCTGGAATGAATATGGATTGTTTGAGGTTTGCATCATTTAAAATACAGAACATGCCCACAACTTTGAAGATGTTTTTTTTTTTTATTGGGAAGCAAACAACAAATAGGACAAAATAACAGAAAAAGTCAATGTGCATAATTATTCACCCCCCTAAAGTCAATACTTTGTAGAGCCACCTTTTGCAGCAATCACACCTCCAAGTCGCTTTGAATAATTCTCTATGAGCTTGCCACATCTTACCACTGGGATTTTTGCCCATTCCTCTTTTCAAAACTGCTCCAGCTCCTTCAAGTTGGATGATTTCGCTTGTGAACAGCAATCTTTAAGTCTGACCACAGATTTTCTATTGGATTGAGGTCTGCACTTTGACTAGGCCATTCCAACACATTTACATGTTTCCCCTTAAACCACTTAAGTGTTGCTTTAGCAGCGTGTTTGGGGTCATTGTCCTCCTGGAAGGTGAGCCTCCGTCCTAGCCTCAAATCACGTACGAGTGGTACAGGTTTTGCTCAAGATTATCCCTGTATTTAGCACCATTCATCTTTCCCTCAACTCTGACCAGTTTCCCAGTCCTGGCTGCTGAAATACATCCCCACAGCATGATGCTGCCACCACCATGCTTCAGGGATGGTGTAGGGATGGTGTTCTTTGGGTGATGTGATGTGTTGGGTTTGCGCCAGACATAGCGTTTCTTTGATGGCCAAAAAGTTAAATTTTAGTCTCATCTGACCAGAGCACCTTCCTCCATACATTTTGGGAGCCCCCATATGTGCCATTTTGTTTTTTGCTGAAAGTAATGGCTTTTTTCTGGCCATTCTGCCATAAAACCCAACTCTATGGAGCGTATGGCTTATTGTCATCCTATCTACAGATACTCCAGTCTATGCTGTGGAACTCTGCAGCTCCTCCAGGGTTACCTTAGGTCTCTGTGCTGCCTCTCTGATTAATGCCCTCCTTGCCCGGTCCGTGAGTTTTGGTGGGCGGCTGTCTCTTGGTAGGTTTGCTGTTGTGCCATGTTCCTTCTATTTGGTTATGATAGATTTCATGGTGCTCCTGGGGATCATCAAAGATTTGGATATTTGTTTATAACCTAACCCTGACTTGTACTTCTCAACAACATTGTCCCTTACTTTTAGGAGAGTTCCTTGGTCTTCATGGCAGTGTTTGTTTAGTGGTGCCTCTTACTTAGGTGTTGCAGCCTCTGGGGCCTTTCAAAAAAGGTGTGTGTATATGTAATGACAGATCATGTGACATTTAGATTGCACACAGGTGGACATCATTTCACTAATTGTGTGACTTCTGAAGGTAATTGGTTGCACCTAAGCTTTTTATGGGCTTCATAACAAAGGGGGTGAATGCATACGCACATGCCAATTTTATGTTTTCTATTTCTAAAAAATAGTTTTATGTATATATTTTTCTCATTTCACTTAACCAACTTAGACTATTGTGTTCTGATCCATCACAAAAAATTCATATTAACAAAACATTGAACTCAAGGCTGTAATGTAACAAAATAGGTAAAAGTCAAGGGGGTGAATACTTTTGCAAGGCACTGAATATTTAGTAAGGATTTGAATATTGTCCATTTATTTTCAGTATGTATCCCAGTCTATATGTTGTATTGCTGCCCTTAGCCCATTAAAGTTAGCCCTTTTAAAATGTTGAGTTTTTGTTGGTCCCTTACAACTGTGTTTTTTGTATTCAATCTCAAACGAGACTGTGTTGTGATCACTGTTCCACAAGGGTTTCCCTATTTTAACATTTGATATTATATGAATATTACTTGTGATGACTATATCCAAGATAGCCCCATTTCTAGTAGGTTCTTGTATAACCTGGACCAGAAAATGATCCCTGAGCTCCATTTCTAGTAGGTCCTTGTATATCCTGGGCTAGATAATGATCCCTTAGTGTACCCAAGAACCTGCTCCCTTCGGCATAACTGCTGGTCTCATTTATCCAGTTTATTTCCGGGTAGTTAAAATCTCCCATTATTAGAACTTGCCCATGCTTATCTATCTACAGCAATAGTTGCAGTTCATCACCCTCAATTATATTTGGGGGTTTATAGCATATTCCTACCAATATACATTTAGAATTAGCCCCTCCACTATTTAACTCAACCCACACAGACTCAATGCTGTCGCTTGTTCCACCATAACTATCTTCTCTGATTACAGGTTTAAAACCAGGCTTAACATACAGACAAATCCCTCATCCTCTTCTACCATTACCCCTGTCTTTCCTAAATAAATTATAACCATCCACATTAACTGTCCAGTCATGAGATTCATCCCACCATGTTTCAGTAATGCCTATTAAGCCGAGTTATTCTTGTCCCGCTAATAATTCTAGCACGACAATTTTCTAGGCAAACTTCGTGCATTAGCAAGCATACACTTTGGGTTGCTATGGCTCTGCCGTTGTGAAGTTCTTGCCACTGTATTTGAGTCACCTCCCTATTGTCGATTGTAGCCCTCCCCCTTCTCCTCCTCAATGGGTAGATAATGCATCCCTTTCCAGCTCTACCCTTTCTACCCCAATACTTTTATCTAGTTCCTCCCCCCACCTACTAGTTAAAAAACTCCCCCAGATGTTCTACCATCCTTCCCCCTAGAACAGCAGCTCCCTCGTCATTAAGGTGCAATCCATCACTGCTATAGAGATTGTACCCAAGTGAGAAGTCAATCCAGTGATCTAAAAACCTGCACCACGTCCCTAAGCTCCTTCTGCCTCCCTGGGCTAGCACGTGGCACTGTATCTTGAAAAAATCTACCTTGGAGGTCCTGGCTTTAAGTGTATTCCCTAGCTCTTTAAAATAATTCTTTAGGACACTCCATCTTCCACTTACTTTGTCATTGGTACCAATATGCACCAAGACTGCTGGTTTATTTCTAGCCCCTAAAAATGTATCCACCCGATCCACAACAAGCACCCGGGAGACAACAGACTGTTCGATTGCTGGGATCTGGGTGACAAATCATCCTGACTACCTTGCTAATAATAGTCCCCTACCACCAAAACCTGTCTGTTGCTCTGCCTATGCTGCCCTCCCTCCCCTCCATTAGAACTGTTCTCCTGACTGTGAGAGGGAACAGCTCTATCTGGCATTGCCATTTCTGAATGGACATCCACAACAGTTTCACTTAATCTGTTAAATCTGTTTGTGTTTGTCAACTCAGAACTGGCCCGCCTCCTCCTTCTGATCCCCCTGCTTCCCCTTGTAACTATAACCCAGCTACCTCCCTGGACATTCTCACTAGCCCCATCTCCCCCCTCCATGCTAGGCCCAGCTAAACTGTGCTCAGTGAGCACCAACTCCCTCTCCAGTGGAGCAATATCATTAAGTGCTGCAATAGGGCATACATTTGGCAGAATGTACACTCCGTGAGGTTGCCGCTGTGCTGACTAATGATTACCAGAAACAAATCAATGTATTTGTATAAAGATTGCTTTTCTGCACCTTAACCCACACAACACATACAAAAATATAGTTTTTGTTTTAAATTTTTTCTTATAATACCCCTTTTCTTTGAGCTCCCTCCTTTTATTTAATCTCCAACACTTACACACTAACTACACTTACACTAGAGATGTTTGCAAGCTCCCAAGTTTACTCCTTCCCTTGTTCAAAAAGATCCTGCCTACTCACCTGCACAATGATTACAGAGCACAGGACAGAAAATACCATTTAGCTTCCTGCACCGATCCAAAGAGCTGATTCAAACGTAACACCACACAAGTGCACACAGATATACCTTACACATGCCAAATCACACACACTCTCATCTGGACACTGAATATAGAGCACAGGACAGAAAACACTGCACTGACTCACAGATCAGACTTAAAAAAAAGACAATAACATAACATTATGTTGAGACTAGGAAATTGACCGTCAAAAATGGCTGGCAATGCTGGTTGGCATACAATGTGAGGTGTTTGGTCCTCATTGGTTATATTTTCAAAGTACTACGTTCCTGGCGGTGTTAGTGTAAGTGTTACTGTATTCGCCGTTGTGTATTTTCTATGTTCTAAGATAGTGGAGTTTAGTGGGAGAGAGAAACACTTTTCTTTGTTTCAGGTGTGCGTGAAAGTGAGACTATAAACCCTGCTAAGTATTCTTGCTTATTGAAACAGAAGCAGAAACACACAGAAGAGATATTGGGGAAAATAGAAAGAATCACCAGACTCATAACAGGCTCAGCACCATGCAAACACATTTGTCAGCTTTGACTAGGTTAAAATGCAATGTTTTCCTATATGAAAATTGTGCTTCAGTGACTATAGGAAAATAGGGTAAATATTCAATAAGTAAATGTTGTAGGAAGATGGCAATGGATGTGTTCTGTGGGGATGTCTTCTGCCCCACCAATTTAAAATTTCAGCAGCTGCCTCCATGCTAATTTGGCATAGTAAATTATGGTATAGATGCAAATCGGCTGCTGGAGCTTTTTTTTCCCTTTGTTAAACATCTATGTTATTATTTATCTCCCCACATTATGGCACTCAGCCCACATCCGTAACCCATAGTCTTATCCGCAAGAGATTTCAGTGTAGCGAGTACTCAAACCACGCTTTACGGATCAGAAAAGTCTCTAGGAACCAATAGAAAATGAGAACGTCATCATTATTATAATGAATAAAAACAAGCGTTGTAACTGGGGCAAGGAATCATTATATATATGCATTAACGCTGTGTAATACAGCATGCATAAGCTGAAAGGAAGCCATGTTTGATGATGGCTACGGAATGAAGAGCGAGGCATTTGTGGGCATATTTGTGTGTCTCAGCTCAACATCCCAGAATGGAGTGAAATAACTGTTTTTCTCGGAACTCTAAGCTGGAAGCAGGTTTTTTAACTTGCTTAAGACATTCAAATGTGAACACAGATGTACTTTTTATTTACTGTACTACTGTACGGTGGAGGGCTTCTATCTCTCTTTTGCCCACCATATTATAAATGATTGTTGTGGTGAACTACCTACTCATAATTTCCACAACACAAGCTGAGATCCCGCTCCATGCTGATGATAGCCACTTAGCTTGAAACAGCTGTACATGGATTGGATACTCAGCCTGTGTTTATTCCAACCTTGGCTTTGCATTAAAGCTGTGTAATACAGCATGCATAAGCTTAAAGGAAGCCATGTTTGATGATGGCTATGGAATGAAGAGCGAGGCATTTGTGGGCATATTTGTGTGTCCCAGCTCTACTTCCCAGAATGCAGTGTAATAACTGTTTTTCTCGGAACTCTGAGCTGGAAACAGGTTTTTTAACTTGCTTTAGACATTCAAATGTGAACACAGATGTACTTTTTATTTACTATATATATATATATATATATATATATATATATATATATATACAGTATATAGTTCAGAAAACGAATAATACATTAATAAGCCCATTTGCATGTCTAAAAGGCGGGGACATGCAAATGAGAATACAATGTACCTCACTCTTTTAATCTAAAAATAACAATTTTATACATTGCTCCCTTAAAGCATATGCCCGCTGTATTAAACAGCTTTTAAGCAATGCACCTGGTTGAATTTTGCACAAACCAAGAATCACTCACATACAGAACTGTTTCAAGCTTTTGGCTATCATCAGTATGAGGCAGATTCTGGTTTGTGCAGTAGATTTTGTAGGTATGGGTATTCCACAACAATCATTTAGTGTATGGTGAGCACTAGAGTGAGAAAAGCTCTCCACCGTACAGAGTACAGAAAATGAATAATACATTTTGCACGTCTAAAAGGCGGGGACATGCAAATGATAATACAATGTACGGTGGAGAGCTTTTCTCACTCTAGTGCTCATGTAAACTGTGACATTGGGGATTAGCATGAAGATCATATTTTGCTTTGTGAACGTGTCTAAACCATTTGGACTCCACAGTAGTAAAAGTAACACAACACATCTAGCTCAACATATTTTCAGGGCACTATGTAATGCCATTATTAATATTAATAGCATCTATGCAGTATGTTGTGCTGTCAAATTTATTAGAACTTCATATCTGGATATGTAATAAATAAAGACCTTGGCCTCCATTCAATTCCAAGCCCGTAATTACATTTAACCTGACATTTTGGCTGCGGGTTAGAATTCAGTATGACAATTTATGTGCATTATTTTTGAGGATGAGGGAATCATTTCTGAAATACTATATATTATTACAGGGATACACAAACATTTAAATGATCTAATATACAAAACAATCCAATACTGCTGATGCACAGAATTATGTATACTGCTATTTATATTAATGTGAAATTTAATACAAACTAACACAGGTGCTGTAAATAAATTTTGTATTCCCACAGAGAGATAGAAACCTGCACATATGGGCCCTCATTCAATTGCAATTTGGCCAATTGAATAGGGCTCTAAATAAGCACATAGCATATTATTTTTACATAAGTTTTTAGTTAGTGAAAAGCTTGCTTTTGGATAGATGTTTACTAACTAAAAACTTATTTAAAAAAATATGTTATGTGCTTATTTAGAGCCCTATTCAATTGGCAAAATTGCAATTGAATGAGGGCCTTGGTATTTAAACAATGGGAAGATGGTGGAAACTCAGGCAGCTAGGTACAGAGAAAGACAGTAGTTTTGAATTAAATTTTGGCAGACCAAAATTTAGGGGTGAGTCTAAGACAAAACTCTTTAACTGGGTCAACTAATACAACATAATTCATAGTGCTTTATGTACTGGAAGTTGAATAAGTGTTTGGTAATCATCCAGTATGCTCATCCATACTGTTTTCTTGGCAAAGATGCTGGAGTGGGTTGCCAGTTGCTACTTGGGTAAACCTCAAGTTGTCTGATCTCTCTACTATGACCGGCCCATCTTGAGTGACCCAACATGGTATAGCTCACAGCTTAATTGAAATACACAAGTCCATTCCCCAAAACAAGGTAGAGATCCAGAAGGGGTAGTAGATATTATGGTATTGCAAATAAATATACAGAAATGCAGATGGTCAAGCAATGATGGAAAGCAATGCAGGTAGTCAGGCATCACAGTTATCAAAAGTAACCAAATGACCACAAACACAGCAGTGTAGATAGCCAGGCCACAGGACAGGTGCAATTGCAATGTAGATATGATGGAAAAGATTACAGGTATTAAGGCAGCAAGACATGTGTCACTGCAAAATTGGATCCAAGTTAGTTGGCAAAATAATATTTGTAGACATTTCAAATGTCTTGGGCAGACAGTATTGATTCCTATCTGTGATCATAAGCAGAGGGTAATAGCTGGCAGTATAAAAAGGTCACAAACAAATTCAAGCCAGACAGCAAGCAGAATCATGGTTATGTACAAAAAAGGAGTGAGCAGAACAAAGGACAAGTAGGTAATCGGTAGAATTCTCAGACTGTGAAAGTAAAGCCAGAATTAATGTACCTTTATAATGTCCATTCTTATATTGCTCTGAGTAACACAGACTATGTCCAGATTTTCCACAGAGGAAGCATCCATAGCTAACCTGGGCATGTGTCCTCACAGTTATTATGAACAATTGCTTATGAACTATGCATTAACAGCCTTATTAAATTGCAAATTGGCCAATTGAATAGAGCTCTACATAAGCACAGAGCATATTTTTTACAGAAGTTTTTAGTTAACTTCTATCCAAAAGCAAGGTCTTCACTAACTAAAAACTTCTGTTAAGAAAATATGCAGAATCACAATTTAATAAGTCTGTTAAGAAGTAAGACCCTGTAAAGGATGTGCAATTAAACAATAATATGTGATCAAATTAAAGCAATTGTGTAAAATTTTAGTCAGAGTAGTCCAAAGTGTAAAAATCTATATTTTTAAACACTGATAGACAGAAAAGGAAATGATACCAAATGCATATGACTTGCATTGCTCCCTCTATGTCGGGATTTAATGCACATTAGAGTTATAGACAAATGTATTGAAATTAGGCAGTAAAAATAAAATATGCATGTTTCCATTATCGTTGTGGATCGTATTCTGCTGCCAATGGGGATAATTAGGGAGAAGCAATACAAGAACTAAACAGTACCATTATAAGCACATTTGAGTCATTTGAATATATATGAAGCCACAGTGGGCATAATGTGTGAGAATAGCTAAAAGGTCTAGTAAATGTGACATATTTACCATCATAGAATTAACTCAAACTTAGGAGGACAGACAGATTTAAAGTTGAAGTTGGTTCTTTTAATTGAGCATAAAAATTGCCATATGTTTTTTTAATTAAAATGACTCTGAATTCATAGATACTGCCATGCGCCATTATGTAGAACACTCAGAATCAAGTGGTTTCCTGACATGTATTGAACGCTTGAGTCCTGGGTTGTGTGTTACCCTTGATGTTGTATAATGAAACAGACATAATAATTCAATATCATATTTTTTATTACACATATGATGATATTGGACTGGTGAAATCTCATCCCTTTTACTTGTTTTTTTGTGCTATACTGTCTATTTTTACTGCTGCTCCTATACTGTCTCTTTTTTTTGTTGGGCCGAAGTAAAACTGTAAATGTTTGTGTAAAAACTAACAACATTAGCAGCTTTTTAAGCTATAAAAGTAAGCTCATTTTGATATACTCTTTTTAATACACTTTTATGTATGGAACATTCCATCTTGTCTGGTTTTATCACTTCTTGCTAGCAGTAGTATCCAGTTTTTTGTTTTTTTTTACTTATCAGTGAAGGGAGGGGTAGGGGAGGAAAGATGGAGAGGCAGTTAAGGGCAGTTTCTTTTATATAATTGAATCTTATTGAATTTGACACCTTCCACTTTCCCAGTACATGCTCCGATGCATGCAACTTGCAACGGTAGCTGCAAGCTCTGCCATTAAAGCATAGAAAGAGGCATGTAGGAATTTTACTATATATGTTTTGTATTATAAGCTAACAGGTTTTTAATTACATTTCTACTTGCTTTGAAAAACATTGTTTACATTGAAAAAATATTGGAACACTTGAGGAAGGTCATGGTCACAGATAATTTATATGGTTTGTAATACAAATTTTTGTCTGCTTTCTTCGCTACACAATAAAAATACTGCCTGTGTCACTCGCCAAGATTTCTTGGCTGTAGCAAAGCACAGTGTATTATAAACAATGTTAGAAATTGCCAAACTGTGTCAAAATGCATTTTAATGTAATCAGAAGACACTGATCAGACATGTTCTTTTGGACATTATTGAAAACTGCGTGAAGTGTTGTAATACATAGATGAATATTCTGTACTCATCACCAAATTGTTAACAGTATTCAGTTCATATAATGATTACCATAACATAACTAGCGACTTGCCCGGCAAAAATGAGGGTCAATAACATTTGGTGCCATGGGAATGCTGTCTGACACACAATGTAAACCTTTTTGTACTCTGAGGACCTTCAGCGCTCATTGCGAGCCTCGCTGGGCGCCTTTGGCGCTCATCGCGTGGCTCGCAATGAGCGCCTTCGGTGCTCATGTCAAGCCTCTCCTCTCGTCTACTTTTGCTCCTCTGAACACCTTCGTCACTCATTATAGAGAGAGATATATAATTATCTATATTTAGTTAAGCAATAATGAATGAATTAGTTCTTGAATAAATTAATATACTTTACCTATTTGTAATTAATATATCCAGCCTGAAGAGCTAACAATCTGTTTATATTTTCCATCCGCATACAATATACAGTTTGAGTGTTGGTGCCCTGATGATAAAGTGTAATGAATGTCCCAACTGTGCATTAGAAATAGGCTATGAGCGCGAGGGAAATCCGTTGGTTTAGTTGTGTAAAGCGGCATTGTAGATTTGTAATGTTATTAATGTGTTACTCGGCTCGCAAGCGTTTTCCCTCATTTGTGATAGTGTATTTTGTAGTTCATTCATTGCTGTGTGAAAGTGCTACACGTTTGGCAGTGTTTTGCGAGGTCCGGGGTTTTGTAGCCTCATTCAAATTTTTTTTTTTTTTTTTTCTTCTCTCGCTTAGGCGATTTTTGTGTGGCGAAACTCATAGAAATCAGCTTAAATTTGCGTTTCACTTCACCCCAGACATCCAGACATCCTGGCTGTTCCCCTGTGCTGTGGGTGATGTTTTTGCTAGATTTTTTTATTTTCTTTGTGTTTTTTGTGTTTTTTGGATGTTCGCGGGTCGGCCATTAACCTTGTATAGCTTGCTCATTGCCTTTGTGTGGCGAGTTTCATTGCCTTAACAACTCGCCTCACTATGCGAGGCTCACAGGCAATGAGCACCGCCTAAGTGCTACGCGTTAACATCTCACCTTGCTTTGCGAGGCGAGCAGCAATGAGCCCTCCGGCGCTCATTGCCTAATTGCTACACGTTAACGGCTCGCCTCTCTTCACGAGGCTCGCAAGCAATGAGCCCCTGCTGCGCTCATCACCTAACTCGACGTCTCGCAGTTTGACAACTATTATATGTGATGTACAATATTTTAAAACTGTCTGTTCTCAGTTATGCACCTTTCTCTTTTGTTCTTATATGTAAATCCCTCACGGTCTTCCTAAGGGTAAACTGTAAGCCAAATGTGAACCCTTGCTCACTATGACTAAGTAGATTCATACTGATAAAATTCAAAAGGCTAACTTTTATGTGAGGGACAGCAGTTACTTGGAATTTTGTCCAGATTAGTTATGCTAGTTAGAGGACAGTTGGGCATTTTCCCTTTCTGGAGTAAAGGCAATATTACAGTAGTGTTTGGCAAGCTACCTGCACCTTCAATAATAAAAATACTTCAAATTCCTTTTTTTTATTTATTTTACTTTATTATTACTTTCATTTATATATTCAGTATAATACAGCTTGACTTGAGGAAATAGAGAACGTTTTATGCCGGTGCCAAGGTATCCAGTTACTGGCAAGTAATAGAACAAAGGAAAGTTATTTGCCGAGCAGATAATGCAGATAACTTAGGGTTAGACTAAAATCTTTTGCTCATGCATCTACGATGCAAGTTGCACCATAACTTAGTAACCTACCTATCTCAATCACTCAAATTTTCAGCACTGAGCAAAACCACCTCTGAATAGGCTAAAACAATCAGATCTATCAAGTTACGGTGACCTCTCCCATTCAAATTTCTCTCCAAGCCATTCCAAACACTTTTAACAGTGCTACACACAAGTAACATACTATGCATAAGCCCGTTTTTTCTCCCCAAACTTATGCATACTTAACACCACTTGTAGAATCAGAAAAACGCCTCTGAAAAAAACGTTCAGATCTGACACTAAATACATCATAGCCCCTCTATTGAGTTGCATATAAGGATTGATAAGGATTGAGGGGTTAATAAATGTTCCCAAACAGTACACATATTTGGATTCCCCTGGTACCCCCACCCCCTATGAGCCCAGGGATTTCAGTACAGTAAATGGGGGAACTCGGGGGACTCCCCTGTCTCATGCTGAATGAAACCCTGGGGATACCCTCATCCCATGCATTGCTGGGAACTCCCTCGTATTCCCTTCCCCAGTAACCCCAGATCCCCCCTAATCCCATTAACCATGGGGGTCTTTTGAGACCTCCATGGCATCTAAAATGAACCCCCATGCAACAGAGATTTTTAAAGGATCTCTGTGGCTCCTAAATATTAACATCTACTGCAAGGTCTCTAAAATGATGCCCCCTTACAAGACCTCCATGGTATGTACATCACATATATATCCTATCCTAAATATAAATGCCATATATATATGCCATATAGATCCTGGAGGTCCATGGCACCTTATATTAACCCCCTATGCCACAGAGGTTTTGGAAGGACCTGCGTGGCATCTAAAATGAACCCCTATCCACAGAGGTCCTGTAAGAACCCTGTGGTTCCTAATAAATATACTATGCTTTGGGAGGCATTTGTGGCTCATCTAATTAGCTCTTTCTGTGGCATTTAAAGATTAACCTCATCTGTGAGACTGTCACAGTGGCTTGCCTTGTGGGTGGAGCATGGGTTTGCTCCAGCGCCAGGTTCCCAGGAATTGATCCCTCTCCTTTGGCTAGTCTCTGTCTCTGTGGATCAGCCCAATCTTTTTCCTGACAACCCATCAGAATTAGTTTGACCTTGCCCTGTTGTAGATCCACAGTGCCTGGGCTTTTACCAGGTTCTGCTGTGCCTTCTCTGCTACCTCCTTGCCTATAGTGGTTCTTCTTAGGCTGGTCACACTAGCCACATGCTTCTGTGGCATATCAGCCCGGTCTTTAAATGGCAGGATTACATGGCCATGTCCTCCCCTAATCTTGGCTCCTGGACCATCTCTATAGCCTGGAACTCTTGCAGTTGCTTGTGGTCCTCAGTCTCTCTCTAACTTGTAATGAGGTAGCTGGTGTCATCAGGTCAACATACTCATCTTCTATGGCAATCTCCTTCCACCCCAGGTTCCCCAATAGGATTGACGTCAGACTAGAACTTTGTTTTTTTAGCAGTATGAATGTGTTTTATTTTAATATTTCCACCATCATTTGTTTTTCTGGAATTTGATTCACTTGACTTTGCTGGGCACATTGTGGGCATTATTGCAAGAAACTTAGCCAGCTTGTGGGGCACATCATAGCCCCTCAGAAAGGAGGTCCCTGAAATGGGACATAGGGCTGTGTTATACATTACCTGTTTTATTACAATATAATTGTATTGCTAACAAATGATTGGTTATTCGTAATAACTGTTAAGTGATAGTCTAAGTTGGTTTGTTAAAGTCAAGTGACTATATTGAAGTGGTAATGGTTTTACCCAGACAATTAAGCAATTCCTGGTCGTCTAAAGAGATGGTAGCCAATTGCAGAGTTGTCTTTATTTTAATAATCATAAGTAAATAAAGTTCCAAATACTTTTACATTTGATTGATTATTTGGTTAGTGTTAAGCACTGGAACCTGTGTAAGACAAATTACTGTATATACTGTACTCGAGTATAAGCCAACCCGAGTATAAGCCGAGGCACCTATTTTACCACAAAATACTGGGAAAAATGAGTGACTCGAGTATAAGCCGAGGGTGGGAAATGTGCTGCCCCCTGTGTCCCTCTTGTGCCCTCTGTGTCCCCCTCTTGTGTGCCCTTTTCTTGTGTCCCCCCCATCTCTCTCCCCTGTGTCTCTTCACCCCTCTCCCTTCCCTGTGTCTCTTCCCCCCTCTCCCTTCCCTGTGTCTCTCCCCCCCCTTATCACCCTCCTCAACCCCCCTCCTCATTCTCAACCTCCCTCCTCAACCCCACTCCTCATCCTCAACCTCCCTCCTCATCCTCCCTCCTCATCCTCAACCCCACTCCTCATCCTCAACCCCCTCCTCAACCCCCCATCCTCATCCTCAACCTCCCACCTCATCTTCAACCCCCCCTTCCTCATCCTTAACCCCCCCTCCTCAACCCCCCTCCTCAACCCCCCTCCTCAACCTCCCTCCTCAACCTCAACCCCCCTCCTCAACCCCAACCTCCCTCCTCAACCTCAACCCCCCTCCTTAACCTCAACCCCCCTCCTCAACCTCAACCTTCCTCCTCAACCCTGCATCCTCAACCTCCCTCCTCAACCTCAACCCCCCTCCTCAACCTCAACCTCCCTCCTCAACCCTGCATCCTCAACCCCCTCCTCAACCCCCTATCCTCAACCCCCTATCCTCAACCCCCTATCCTCAACCACCTATCCTCAACCCCCTATCCTCAACACCCTATCCTCAACCCCCTATCCTCAACCCCCCATCCTCATCCTCAACCTCCCTCCTCATCCTCCCTCCTCATCCTCCCTCCTCATCCCTGCATCCTCATCCCTGCATCCTCAACCCTGCATCCTCAACCCCCTCCTCAACCCCCCTCCTCATCGTCAACCGCCCTCCTCATCCTCAACCCCCCTCCTCATCATCAACCCCCCTCCTCAACCTCAACCCCCCTCCTCAACCTCAACCCCCCTCCTCATCCTCAACCTCCCTCCTCAACCCTGCATCCTCAACCCCCTCCTCAACCTCCTCCTCAACCTCAGCCCCCTCCTCAACCTCCCTCCTCATCCTCAACCTCCCTCCTCAACCCTGCATCCTCAACCCTGCATCCTCAACCCCCTCCTCAACCCCCTCCTCAACCCCCCTCCTCATCCTCAACCCCCCTCCTTAACCCCCCTCCTCAACCTCCCTCCTCAACCTCCCTCCTCATCCTAAACCCCCCATCCTCATCCTCAACCTCTCTCCTCAACCCCCCTCCCTCCTCAACCCCCCTCCTCAACCTCAACCCCCCATCATCATTCTCAACCTCCCTCCTCAACCCCCCTCCTCAACCTCAACCCCCCTCCTCAACCTCAACCCCCATCCTCATCCTCAACCTCTCTCCTCATCCTCAACCTCCCTCCTCATTCTAAACCCCCTTCCTCACTTTACCCCTCTAAATACCTCCCCCTCTCCCTTTCCCCTCACTTAAGTTCATCTGCAGCTTCTCCTCCGGCCTACGCTCCTTCCTGCGTCGGCACCCGGTAAATGCTAATGACGTGGCGCGCATGTGACGTCACACCATTAGCATTTACCGGGTGCCGATGCAGGAAGGAGCGGAGGCCGCAGGAGAAGCTGCAGATGAAGGTTAATGAGGGGGAGGTATTTAGAGGGGTAGAATGAGGAGGGGGGGTTTAGGATGAGGAGGGGGGTTTAGGATGAGGAGGGGGGTTTAGGATGAGGAGAGGGGGGTTTAGGATGAGGAGGGGGGGTTTAGGATGAGGAGGGGGAGGGAAAGAGACACGGGGTGGAGAGTGACTCGAGTATAAGCTGAGGGGGCCCTTTTTAGCCTTAAAAAAAGGGCTGAAAAACTCGGCTTATACTTGAGTATATCCGGTATACTGGATATTTTAACTCAGTTTCTTATACACATTAAGGCAAGATCTGGGTAAAGCACCAATTGAAACATACTGGAATCCTTTTGAAAATACATAGATGCAGGGGTGAACAGAGACTAAGGAATGTACAATGTGATCCAGCACAAAACACTACATTGTTGTTTAGTCGTTTAGTCATATCCGACTCTCCGTGATCTTAGGGACCACTGCATACCAGGCACATCGGTTAACTACTGCCACTCTAAGCTCCATCAAGCTCATGTTTATTGCTTTCCCCTTCTTCGAGTGCCTTCAATCTTTTCAAGCACCAGAGTCTTCTCTAGGGAATCCTGTTTTCTCATGATTTGGCCAAAACACTAAAGTTCACCAGTATTGATTTCAATTACCAAAAGAGAGACAGAGAAATACTATGTGCAGTCCAGCAACTAATATAAATCAGAGATGTTTATAGAGTTCATTGCCGCAAAAGAGTACTACATGTCCTGGATTCAGGATCCTTTTATTTTATCTCCCTCTGGGCAATGGAAAGAAGTGTGTGCAAGAAAAGCACAGATCTCATTGCAAGGTTAGTTCCAGAAGACCTCAGGTGGCTTATTCTGGAAGACAGCCATGCTTGGGTTGATGACAATCTGTCGCGATTTGGAGAAGACCTCTTCTACACAACTAATGGTCTGGTTGTCAAGCAGGTAATTCGAGATTCTGCTCATAAAAATGGTCATACACTTGACCTTGTTTTCCAGAGTGGCTTGGAAATCTCATACATAACAGACCCTGCAATTTCATTTGACCATAATTTAATCTTTGCAATTGCAGCACCTTTATGTAAGTCTCCTCCTGTACAGATGACAACATATCACCCATAGAGAGGACTGTCATCCCATGGTTTAAGAGAGAAGCTTGACCTCTCTGCTGTAATGAGGGCCTGTCATGATTCTTGTGCTTTTGTCCACTGCTGTAATAATCCTGTGACTGCTGCAAAGGACAGCATTGACCCTGTCTGCCTATGACTCCTCACTTCGCACAAAAACTCTTCCTGGTTTTATGATATCGTGAAGGAATTAAAAAGAAGGGTATGCAGTATTGAATAGTTTTATAGGAGATCTCAAAAGCCTAAGGAGATGGTAAAACTAGTGGACCATTTAAAAATATCAATTATTAGCTATCATTACGGCAAGAAAGGGATGTGTTGTCCAGAGAAATCACGTCAGCATAAAACAGTTAATTTATTCCGCACTGTGGAAAAGGAATGCAAGCCAACCTATATACAGTTTAATATAACATTGTTCCAATCACAATTCACTGAGTTTGCCCAGTATTTCACAGTCAAAGTGTCCTCTATTCAGACTGGCATTCCAAGATTGATGGAGTTAATGGATTGATGAAGTTCGGGAGCAAGGGCAGGTAAATGTGAACTTTCTGGACTCATGGGCCCCTATTCATTTGAGCAATTGTTGGTTACTGGAGCCCATAATGTAGCCCGTAAACTAATTTGCTATTCAATTGGCATCTTTTAGTTACCCGCAGACGATTTGCGGGTTACAGACTGAAAATCCCAGCGGTTGTCAAATTCATAACTCCAACCCAGCTAAGCCTTTGTAACATTTACGGGCTTTAAAGATCAATCACAAATCACTACTCAATTGCTACATTTCCTCAAGCCTGTAAATGTTTTCACACCTGTAAATGTCTAATGTAGAAGAAAATCCTACGAGTACCAGATAGGACTCGCAAGGGGGTTAAACACCTGATCGTAGCACAGCAAATGCAAATAAAAAATCAATGTTGCACTTTAAAAGTTGGGGAAAGCAATGAAAGACATTAGAATTAATTGCACAACAGTCTAAAGCTTGCAGATCTGCAATAAAAAAAATCTATGTTTTATTTTCATGTTATATTGATCCCAGGAATCAAGGAGTTAATACATATCAGGACACCCACATGGACTAGAACATTTCCTTTATTCATTTTTTTTATTTTGTACATTGCCGGATTTGGAGTCTGACCGCATATCGGACTTCTAAATGTTAATTGATTGACGTTTAACTTCCATGTTTTAATGATGTCATGATGACGACTATTGGCTGTATATAAATCGGTAAGTACGGCCTTGCTTAATTGATCATGATCATACTCTGAAATTCTACTTCCGATTGCATGGTTTAGGGTTTAGGCTTTCGGCCAGGAGGTTGTAAGCTTTTTCAATTGAATCGCTCTGTAATTGTTGCAATTTCAGACGTAAGACTGGTATGAAGGCAACTGCGATCTTGCAATTGAATAAGACCCATGGTGTGATTTTACTCAAGTAGGTGTTGGAACACATGGTGCAGGAATCAAGCAGCTGCTCTCCATTGCAGTCTGGGTTCAGGAAAAGATAAAGTGCAGAAACAGCCATGGTTCATATTTTTAATTACATTATGATACCAAGAAATAAAAGTAATTTATGAATCCTAATTCTCATTGACCTGTCTGCCGCATCTGACACTTGTGGACCATGGAATGTTAAAAGAGTGGCTGAAGAACTACTGTGGACTGAGTGGAATTGTTCTCAGCTGATTTAAATCTATTGATTATCATAGCAGAGGGTTTCTTCAGGTGAAAACCCATAAATCTGTCATGTGGATCTCCACAAGGCTATATTTTTTTCCAATGCTATTGTTTTAAACATGCTACCACTGGGAGAGATCATCAGTAAACATGGTCTAAACTACCATTGTTATGTTGATGACACAGCTTTATTTGTCTGTTTGTCTGTTGACCCTGATGCAGTACATTCAACCTTTGCTCCAAATAGATATTTAGAAGAGATCTAGGATTGGATGAGAAGGAACTTGCTAATAACAAACCCCCAAAAAGACATAGGTACTTCTGGTGCATCCCTGACAGATGGCAGCAGCTTCCTTGGGCATAACATGAGTGAGCTTTCTGCTTGGATACTCCCAGATGTTAAAATCTGTGCAACCTTAGGGTCTATTCTAGATTGTGGTCTGACACTAAAACATCAAGTGTCCGTTGTGATCATAACAATGTTTTTCCAACAGAAGAATATAGCCAGGATAAAGCACTTGATACCCCCAGAAGACCTCCCTACTTTGGATCATGCCTTTATATCATCATGATTGGACTACTGCAACTGCCTTTATCTAGGATTGTCAAATAAAAGAGTTACATTGGTATAGATTCAGAATAGAATTAGGCTGCAAGTTATTAACACATCTTATTCCTGCCAGAAAACACCAGCCATCCTTGCCCTTCATCGGAGCATTATTAAAGATCACATATATTTTAAGCTTGACCTGCTGACATAAAAAAAATCTAGATGATGGAGGCCCCAGCTATCTCAAGGAGCTTCTTGTGTGTTATGTTCCAATTCATGCTTTGAGATCTGCAGCTGAAAATCCATTAACCATCCCCAGAATCTCTACACAAATCTCAGGATCCCAGGCTTTTATGTGTGCAAAACCAAGATTCTGGAGCTAACACGCTCAGAGAGGCCCTTAATTTGGATACTTTTAAAAAGAGACTGAAGACCACACTCTTCACCCAAACTTTGCAATAAGTTCCAACTCTTAACTATTTTCCCTTCCTCTTCTAAGAGCGTTGAGTCCCTTCTGGGAGAAAAGCACTATATACATTATTATTATTATTATTATTATTTTTACTACTATTATCAAGCAGGTAGATTGCTCTCGCACCCTTATCAAGAACTCTGAGCTTATAGCCATTTTTTATTTCTCTTTAAATGAAACAAATTCGTTTTTGGGATGATGGGTCCCTTTAAGAGACAGAAGACATTACACTGAATTTAAAGCAGCAACAAAGCAAAGAACTTGTTATTATCCAGTATAAAATGTGAATAGCTGGACAAACAACAATGACATTTTATAACTTTATTGATCCTTGGTAAAATGTCTCCATGAATCTAAAGTAAACTTTTGGCAACATGCCATAAAAAGACATTCTGCAACTAAAAACAGTTCTGCAACTAAAAACGAGGAAAGGGTGGCCAAACACTTCTGTTTACTTCAGAAAAGGGACATTTTGTTGAAATATAAAATATCAAGACAGTGCTAATTATTTTGTTAGGGACTTTAATTGTTATTTGTAGATTGCATAGCCTAAAGTGTGGCATTCAGAAAAACACAGCTCAGATCACAATAAGCAACTACGCAGATTAGATAAATTACTCCCTGGATCTGAACATGCACATTGTTTTGTTTGTCATGTGACTTATGTTGAAGATAATAGAATCAAAACTAGCTGTGAGTGTTTTTTTATTTTTTTTAGAAATGTTTTGATATATTCTAATGACTTTAGCTCGCAAATTCCGACCACAAGACTGAACTCATAAACCCTGCCTTTTTAAGTCTGATTTCAGGGGGTGCGATCATATGATCTGACAATATTTACTTCTTAGACACAGCCAATAGTAAATGAAACTAAAACATGTAAATTACGCATAATCTGCAATCGGAGGCTAAGAATCTATTATTTCCAATAAGTAATATTTGCCGATCGGGCTCGCAATCAAGCAATCTAGTACTCTATAAAATGCATTAGATCATCTGTTCTAGTCCATATGGATTTCATGATATGTATTAACCCCTTGAGTCCTGGGATCAATATTACTCAGAAATAACATAACTTTATTTCATATTTGTGGGTTTGAGACTGTTGTGTAATTAATTCTAATGTGTTTTCATGCCTTCCCATGTTTTTAAAGTACAGTATTGTGTGTTTAATTGCTGCTACAGCTATAATAAGTGGTTGGAAAAGCCCTTATGAGTCCTATTCAGGACTCATAATATCAGAAATATGATACTTTTTTCAGTTGTGGGTTAGACTTTTAGTACGAGCTATGCTAAAACCAATGGAGTTTTAAGGCTGGTTTTGCATCTTTGATCGGCCCGTAATTATTGTGGGCTGGCAACTCGTAATCGGATTGTGAATAGCTAATAACATGTGTGGCAATAAGAGCAGTTTTAAGTGTGTATAAATTTATGAATTAGTCAATAAAATAGGACCCTAAGACCGTAAATTAGCAAGTTATAGAGTGTTCTTAGTGGGTGGGTCAGAAAAGTTGACCAAGGGGTAAAAACTGCAAACATACATTTAAGCTTAAAGTACTGTAACACTTTCTGTTAACTGAAGTTTTAAATTATATCATTCGTGGAAGGTCCACTGTGTTACTTGAAATACTGGCACACATCCAAAAAGCATATATATATATATATATATATATATATATATATATATATATATATATATTATTTTTCATACATAACCAACTTGATTTTTTTTAAAAAAATTCTGAATGGGTTTGAAGAAATCCGACTATAATAAAATATATTTCATTATGCCTTGGCAGAGAATTGACAGTAAATGGCATCTAAGACACATTGGCCCCCATATAATTGTCCAAATCGCAATTAATGAGCCTGTAATGGAGCCCATAAATGTTAATGATATTTATTTGGCTACTTTTAGCTACTCTCATTCCAATTGCGAGTTACAGGCTCAAAAGCACTGTGGTTGTCAAAAACATAACTCCGTCCTATCTCCTCCTTTGATGTTTCAAGCCTGTAAATGTTACCAGTGCTAAAGACGCAAAATCCATATTCAATTCAATTAAACAAACCCGCAATTGCCTTCAAACCTGTAAATGGCAAATGTATCAATAAATTATACGAGTACTAGATAGGACTCACAAGGGATAAAAGTAAATAAACACACAATACTATACTTACAAATACTGAGAAAGCAAGGCATTAGAATTAATTGCACAATAGACTCAAGCTCGCAAATCTGCAATAAAAAATATTTTTGTTACATTTTATTTCGGTGTTATACTGATCCCTGGAATCAAGGAGTTAATACCTATCATGTAACCCACATGGACTAGACCAGTTGCTTTTCAAAATAATTTTTTATTGATTTCTACATATCTGGATTGCGAGTCCGATTGCAAATTGGACTTCTAAACACTAATTGATATAGATTAAACTCCATGTTTTACTGCCGTCATGTTGACAGTCTCATTTACTATTGGCTCGGTCTAAAATTTAACTTACTGGATGCTTAATTGATCATGATCATGCCCTGAAATGCTACCTTTGGGTTCATGGTTTGAGCATGTAATTGGGGCTTGAATCAATTAAATACATCTATATATGTAAAAATGTTGTAATCCGCAGTGAAAAGTTCTGTTTGAAGGTAATTACGAGTCTACAATTAAATAGGGACCACTGTATGTACATATGAAGATGCCTTCAGTGTGCATTAATTGTATCATGCCTAGTACTGGAGGACACTAAGGAGAAGGCCAGTAGTAAGAGTGAATACACAGCAACTTGGTACAGACAATGACCAGAAGTCTCAGTGCAGTATAATGGTCTAGACAGGCAAAAGACAATGGATAACCAATAAACATTAGCCAATGTCAGGGAGCTGGAGGTCAGGAGAATCAAATAGACAAAGCCAAAAGGTCAGGAAGCCAGATCGCAGAGTGGTCAAAATGCAGACAAGGATTGGAATGTGAAATCAGAGACAAAGTATCACAAGGATAAGGTTTAGCAGTAGCACTGTATGCAGTGTACGGATCAGTCAATTATTACTCTGGCACTGGCACCTCCAAATATTATCAAAAAAAGGACCAAGCACAGAGCAAAAGAGACATATGAGAGGTCACGGGTACAACTTGTATATGATGTGCCATGGATGCACCCAATTATGCTGTACGAAGGAGGAGAAGCTAAGAGTCATTGAGTAACCAGACACACAGTTAGTATCATGACAAATTATGTCTGTTTGTACATTTGGAGATTCTGTGTGCATGTTTACAGTAACCGCATGTTTATGTGTAATGTAGTATGAGTTGGGTGCATATGTAAATTCACTGGAGCTGTATGTATTTATGTAGAACAAGAGCTGTATGTGAAATTGTTTATGTGAGTGCCCCTCTTCAACCGCATGCAGTTCATTTTTTCACTCCACATCACTCTCGCTCTCTCTTGCTTCTCTGCTGAATGAATCCAGCATGAAATATATCTCCTTAGAAAGAACCAACAAATTTTTCAGCAGTCCAAGAAATAGAAAATAGTGAAAGAATATCATTTTAAAAATACATTGACCCAACTAAAGTTTAAACATTTGTAATATTGAGTTGAAACATGCCTACTGCATTAGTATTAGGCAGAACATTGGTAGTGTTTACTTTCAATGCTCCAGTGATGGTTAGAGAATTCTGTGGTAGTAACCAAAATACATGATTCCTATTTTTTATATAAATATCTCAATTATTATCTTAAAATACACTCCAACCCTTCCTATCCACTCTGCCCTATGATATGCACCTCTCATCTCCCACCATTATCTCCTCCTCTTATTGCCTACAAAAATTCTAAAGAGCAGATCTTTTATTCTGGTTTATTCACACCTCTCTCCCCATAATATCTATCTATCAATCTTATGCCAGGGCTTGACAAATCCCTGGAGCCACAGCTCCTAAATGTTTCCTATTGACTTCTAACTTTTAAGTTACTATACCTATGTTTCTATATATAGTCCATATACTAGCAACTTAAAAAAGTTAAAATCTACTTCAAACAGGGCACTATATACAAATATTAAAGTCTTGGGATAATAATATAGATAGACAGTACTTATCCACCCTTCCTTTGGACTATAACAGAATCTTCTTATGGATCACTCTATACTGGAGATCTTGAAGAGGAATATTGATAGAAGTGTGACTCTGATATTCTTGGTCTAGTTCTTCTCTTTGCTCTACTATCCAAAAAACCCTGCTTCAAATCTGAAGAATGCAGCAAAACCTATGGTAGAATAAAAAGAAGGAGAGCATATAGAGCTGAACAGTGTCGTTTTTAAAACCAAAGTTTTATTAAAAAAGTATAAATATTGCCATACACAAATATTTTTTTTGTGTATGGCAAAACTGTTTGGGTACCTTCATATTAACAAACCATACAATAAGAATCTTCTCTTTTTTATAACAACTGATCATAAGCTAATCACCTGAAAAGTAGGACACAAATAGTAAAAAAACAAGACAAAGCTAACTTATAGTTATGTCGCGAACATAAAATTTTCGGTTTGCGAACCGCGAACGCGAACCGCCGCAAATGTTCGCGAACTGCCGTACCCGGCGAACCGCCATAGACTTCAATGGGCAGGCGGATTTTAAAACCCACAGGGACTCTTTCTGGCCACAATAGTGATGGAAAAGTTGTTTTAAGGGGACTAACACCTGGACTGCGGCATGCCGGAGGGGGACCCATGTCAAAACTCCCACGGAAAATTACATAGTTGATGCAGAGTCTGGTTTTAATCCATAAAGGACATAAATAACCTAACATCCCCCTCCATCATCATCCTCCCCTGTATCTCTTTACCCCCTCCCTCATCATCCTCCCCTGTGTCTCTTTCTTCCCATCCTCATCACCCTCCCCTGTGTCTCATCCCCCCTCCCTCATCATCCTCCCACCTCCCTCATAATCCTCCCCTGTATCTCTTAACCCCCTCCCTCATCATCCTCCCCTGTGTCTCTTCCCCCCTCCATCATCATCCTCCCCTGTGTCTCTTCCCCCCCCTCCCTCATCATCCTCCCCTGTGTCTCTTTTCCTCCTCCCTCATCATCTTCCCCTGTGTCTCTTCCCCCCCTCCCTCATCATCCTCCCCTGTGTCTCTTTCCCCCCTTCCTCATCACCCTCCCCTGTGTCTCATCCCACCTCCCTCATCATCCTCCCCTGTGTCTCTTTTCCCCCTCCCTCATCATCTTCCCCTGTGTCTCTTCCCCCCTCCCTCATCATCCTCCCCTGTGTCTCTTTCCCCCCTTCCTCATCACCCTCCCCTGTGTGTCATCCCACCTCCATCATCATCCTCCCCTGTGTCTCTTCCCCCCTCCATCATCATCCTCCCCTGTGTCTCTTTCCCCCCTTCCTCATCACCCTCCCCTGTGTGTCATCCCACCTCCATCATCATCCTCCCCTGTGTCTCTTCCCCCCTCCATCATCATCCTCCCCTGTGTCTCTTTCCCCCCTTCCTCATCATCCTCCCCTGTGTCTCTTTGGATAAGTGTGAGGGGTGTTAGGGTTAGGGTAAGGGGTGTTAGGGATAAGTGTGAGGGGTGTTAGGGTTAGGGTAAGGGGTGTTAGGGATAAGTGTGATGGGTGTTAGGGTAAGGGATGTTAGGGTTAGGTGTTAGGGTAAGGGCTGTTAGGGATAAGTGTAAGGGGGTATTAGGGTTAGGTGTTAGGTTGATGGGTGTCATGATAAGTGTGAGGGGTGTTAGGGTGAGGGGTGTTAGGGATAAGTGTAAGGGGTGTTAGGGTTAGGTGTTAGGGTGAGGGGTGTTAGGGATAAGTGTGAGGGGTGTTAGGGTTAGGTGTTAGGGTGAGGGTGTTAGGGTTAGGTGTTAGGGTGAGGGATGTTAGGGTTAGGTGTTAGGGATAAGTGTGAGGGGTGTTAGGGTTAGGGTAAGGGGTGTTAGGGATAAGTGTGAGGGGTGTTAGGGTTAGGGTAAGGGGTGTTAGAGATAAGTGTGAGGGGTGTTAGTGTTAGGGTGAGGGGTGTTAGGGATAAGTGTGAGGGGTGTTAGGGTTAGGGTGAGGGGTGTTAGGGATAAGTGTGAGGGGTGTTAGGGTGAGGGTGAGGGGTGTTAGGGATAAGTGTAAGGGGTGTTAGGCTTAGGTGTTAAGGTGAGGGATGTTAGGGTTAGGTGTTAGGGATAAGTGTGAGGGGTGTTAGGGTAAGGGGTGTTAGGGATAAATGTGAGGGGTGTTAGGGTTAGGTGTTAGGGTGAGGGGTGTTAAGGATAAGTGTAAGGGATGTTAGGGTGAGGCATGTTAGGAATAAGTGTGAGGGGTGTTAGGGTTAGGTGTTAGGTTGATGGGTGTTATGGATAAGTGTGAGGGGTGTTAGGGTTGGGTGCTAAGGTAAGGGGAGGATGATGATAAGGGGGGGAAGAGACACAGGGGTGTCCTTGCAGCAGAGATCAAAAGAGTCCTGTGTGTTCAGTAGCCTAGCTATGGTTTTCCCTATTGAAGCAGTATCACCTACACTCAGCCTCCTCTCAGTAAGACTGCAAGTTAGTTATGATTCCAAAATGGCTGCTGTCCATGAGTTAGAAGGGTCTGGAAGGCAGGGTATGATGCTGATTGGCTGGAATGTGTCTGCTGACTGTGAGTTGCAGGGTCAAAGTTTGCGCAATGATAAAGTATAGGGGGCGGGTCGAATATCGCATATGTACGCAGTTCGCCGCGAACGCGAACATGCTATGTTCGCCGGGAACAGTCCGCCGGTGAACTATTCGCGACATCTCTACTAATTTACCTTATCGCTCCTATTGATCCACTATTGTTATAAAAGTGTATGTCTAAAGTAACAATAATGGATTAAAAATATATGTTTATAGATTGAGGTCAAGCTTAGGACCCATAATATATATTTTTATCTTATCCTCTTTTTATACATTATCATTTTTGCATATACCCTCAATAAGGGTTATAAACTAAGTTAGCTTTGTCTTGTTTTTTGCTATTTTTTTCCTATTTTTCCTGTGGTTGCTGGGATTATGATAATTTTTCACGTTATAAAAGAGAAGCTTCTTATTGTATGGCCCTGTTAATATGAAGATACACAAACAGCAATGTAATATACAAGGATTTTATTTTTGAGCATATTTTTACGTATTTAATAAACCATTGGTTTTAAAAACTACACTATGGGCCTAAATCTAATCGGGCCGTAAAAAAACGTAAGGCTGCGATTCCTTGCGACCGAGTTATGGCCCCGCGTATCGCCACGTTTATGCTGCTATTCACTTGGGTAGTGCCGCAAAGACGCCCCCTTTACGTAAACACTTCCGTGCCTGAACAGGATCGTGGCCGTAAAGGTCGTAACTCGTGTTTACAAGCCCGTAATCTTGGAGAAGTGTAAATTCAAATATAAATTCAAGACGGCACTGTAAATGATGGGGTACACAATGGGTGACACGAGGATTAAAGGGACAACATTCTCAAGTTGGCACATCGCCACAATACAATACTTAATTTCACTTTTAATTTATGTCCAAAGCCCAACAGGCTTGAATAACGAGTTACGGGCTTGGAGGTTAATCAAGCCCGTCGGATTTTGGACGGAAATTAAAAGTGAAATCAAGTATTGTATTGTGGCGATGTGCCAGCTTGAGAATGTTGTGCTTTACAGTTTGCGGGCTTGAAGCACGAGTCACGATCTTGCGGCCGCAAATAACGAGTTACGGGCTTGGAGGTCATTCAAGGCCGCAGGACTTACTGTCACAACGTAGCACTTCATAAGCAAATAAAAAAGCCATCCTGTACTTTTATCAAAAGGGAAAGTGATGTTAGGTCTTAGAATTAATAGCACAACATTCACAATCTCTCAAATCGTCATGAATAACTACTTTATTGCATGTTAAATTTCCGTCATGAAGTCCGATGGGCTTCAATCTCTAAGCTTTGACGGAAGTAAGCTCCGATTGAGCTAATCGCAAGGGATCGCAGCTCGAGGATCGGAAGTCGCTCGGAGGCTGCAAATTGAATATCTAAGTAGCTTGCGACCTCACCTTGCGGCTACTTATGCCAAAAACGTAGCATAAGAATGAGGCCCTATGTTCGGCTCTATGCTCTTTCCTATTTTTTTCTCCTAAGTAATCCAGCAGGCTCCTAAGTATCAGATAAATGTGTCCCTCAATGTACATACAAATGTTATCCATGTGTTTATTATACCCTTAGCTCTATGGAAGAGAAATTTATTGAATATTAAATAAACTGACAAAAAATCAATATGTATTAGTAATCAGAGTAACAATAGTCAACAAATATTAGTAGTATTTATTTACTTACATTAGGCCTATTCTGTTTTAGAACCATCTACGTGAGCAAGATTTACTAATATTGCAGCCCTTGAGAAATGTAGTGACTCTATGAGTTGAACATTATGAATATACATAGAAAGGAAAAAACTGTGAATTAGGATGAATACAGTGGATGTTTATAACTGGAAAAGCATATCTTCATATCGCAATAAGAAGTAATGCATTTATAACCACAAACAGCATAGTTTAATAGAAGATTTGCCTTAGGTAATTTCAAAAAGTGGAGGAGGAAAAGAGCAGTACTATAAATCACATAATCACACGCTACGGTACTTAGCCAGACATTTCCTACAAAGAAAAAAAAATCAATCTTGCTCCAAAAAAGTTTCAGTTTTCTATTCTGACAAAAACAGAACCATAACTTTAAATGTGCATTTCTTACTGTTAACTAATTATAATAGTAGATTTCAATTAATAAATAACAAAAAAGGTAGGAAAACATTAATTCATTGCCCATGGGTCTGATTGGTAGTGATTAAGGAATACAATACAAACTATGGGCCCTATTAAATTCGAGCTGCGGATGAAATCGTATCTCGCAAAGGCAGTTTTACTGCTGTTTGCGAGTACCGAATCTCTCGCAGCCTGCTTTGCGATATGACTGCGAGAAAATGGCTGAGAATAGGCTCCGAGAGAGCTACGTAGCCTTAAATCTATGCATGAATCTCGCATATCGTAAGAATCCCTACGTGGACAAAAAGTCCACGCAAGGGATCCGAAAGCCTCTACGTGCTGCCTCGGAACAGCCCGAGACAGCCATGTGAAGCTCCCCCCTGCACCCTATACACATCCCTTATGCTGCAGGGGTCTCTATCAGGACCCCTGCAGCACCCCCACATTAACCCCTTGCAGCGGGGATCCCCGATCTGCATAGATCAGGCCCCCCGCTGCATTTAAAACTTTTAAATTCCCCGCTGCGGCTCCTTAAAGGGCCCACAACACACTATTAACCAATCCCGGCCGCGGCACTTAAAATTAACCCCCCTCTATGCTGAGGGTCCCCATCGGGACCCCCGAAGTGTCCCCACATAAACCCCCTGCAGCGGGGGGCCCCGATCGGCAACGATCGTGACCCTGCTGCAATTCAATTTTAAATTTCCCGCCTCGCGGGTCCTCAAAGGACCGTAAAGGTCCTGAAAGCACTCACACTAAAAATATTAACCCCAGGCAACTATAATTACCCCATTAACTCATGGTGGTCAATACAGACCACCATAAGGCCTAAATTAACCCATTAACTCATGATGGTCAATACAGACCACCATAAGGCCTAAATTAACCCATTAACTCATGATGGTCAATAGAGACCACCATAAGGCCTAAATTAACCCATTAACTCATGGTGGTCAATACAGACCACCATAAGGCCTAAATTAACCCATTAACTCATGGTGGTCAATACAGACCACCATAAGGCCTAAATTAACCCATTAACTCATGATGGTCAATACAGACCACCATAAGGCCTAAATTAACCCATTAACTCATGGTGGTCAATACAGACCACCATAAGGCTCTATTTAACCCCATCAGTCCCATAAGGGTATATTATTACCATTATGGGCCTGTTACAACCCAACATTAACCACATAAGTGCTTGATGGTCCTCAAGGACCATCATGACACTAACTACAAACACTACACTATAACCCCCAATAAACCATTTAATCTAAACTAACCCCCCTCTACACTAATCTATTAACACTTACACTACCTACCTACACTACCTACCCCCTAATAAACCTCCCCAACACTCTAATAAAAATAAAAAAAAACTACAGTACAGAAAAAAAAAAAAAATTACAACCCCACCCCCCACTACAGAAAATAAAAAAATTACACACCTGAAAAGGAAAGACAGATAAACACAATACAATACATACATATAATACATTACATACATTAGATACAATACATGACATTACATATAATATATTAAATATAATATATTAAATATAATACATTACATACATTAGATACAATACATGACATTACATATAATATATTAAATATAATATATTAAATATAATAAATTACATACATTACATACAATACATGACATTACATATAATATATTAAATATAATATATTAAATATAATATATTAAATATAATACATTACATACATTACATACATGACATTACATATAATATATTAAATATAATATATTAAATATAATACATTACATACATTACATACATGACATTACATATAATATATTAAATATAATATATTAAATATAATATATTAAATATAATACATTACATACATTACATACAATACATGACATTACATATAATATATTAAATATAATATATTAAATATAATACATTACATACATTACATACAATACATGACATTACATGTAATATATTAAATATAATATATTAAATATAATATATTACATATAATATATTACATATAGCCAAATCAAATACCCCCTATCTATCTAACATACAATCTATTTAATTTAAAATAAATCCTAACTATATCAAATACATCCCCCTATCTATCTAATATACAAAAAATCCTAACTACATACACAGACCCTAATTCTAAAATAAAATAAAATAATTACAGTCCTAACTACATACACAGACCCTTATTCTAAAATAAAATAAAATAATTAGAGCTTTTTCAGTCAATCACAAGCCGCCAATGCCAATTTCCTCCCGGAAACAACTCTGGGAGGTTCATTAGCGTCGGGGACGTCTGCCAGTGCAGACCTCCGTTAGTTTTTTTTTGTTTTGTTTTTAGAGCGCGAATGGTTCCGCGGCCCAGCCGGGGCTGAAGGAGAGAAGGCCGGGGACATCGCGGGGAGGTAAGTTAAATGTATATTTAGATGTTTATATGTGTATTTTATTTATTGTTGATATATTGTATTAATGTATTCATGTATTGTGTTTTTTTTTTAACAGGGCCGCGCCGGAAGAGCTAAACAGTGACGGGACATGCTGTAAGGGTGAGAATATTATTTAGAATGTATAGAATGTTTATTTATTGGATGTTAATGTTTTGTACTAATTTTTTTTTTTGTTTGACCCATAGGTTAGTGATCTGAAGCAACATCTTAAAGGTAAGTGGTCTTAATTTATTGATATTAGCTTAGAATTGGGGTCTGTGTAGTTAGGACTGTAATTATTTTATTTTAGAATTAGGGTCTGTGTATGTAGTTAGGATTTTTTGTATATTAGATAGATAGGGGGATGTATTTGATATAGTTAGGATTTATTTTAAATTAAATAGACTGTATGTTAGATAGATAGGGGGTATTTGATTTGGACTATATGTAATATATTATATGTAATATATTATATTTAATATATTATATTTAATATATTATATGTAATGTCATGTATTGTATGTAATGTATGTAACGTATTATATTTAATATATTATATTTAATATATTATATGTAATGTCATGTATTGTATGTAATGTATGTAATGTATTATATTTAATATATTATATTTAATATATTATATGTAATGTCATGTATTGTATCTAATGTATGTAATGTATTATATTTAATATATTATATTTAATATATTATATTTAATATATTATATGTAATGTCATGTATTGTATCTAATATATGTAATGTATTATACGTATGTATTGTATTGTGTTTATCTGTCTTTCCTTTTCAGGTGTGTAATTTTTTTATTTTCTGTAGTGGGGGTGGGGTTGTAATTTTTTTTTTTTCTGTACTGTAGGTTTTTTTGTTTTCTGTAAGGTAGTTTTTTTTGTAATTAGAGTGTTGGGGAGGTTTATTAGGGGGTAGGTAGTGTAGGTAGGTAGTGTAAGTGTTAATAGATTAGTATAGAGGGGGGTTAGTTTAGATTAAATGGTTTATTGGGGGTTATAGTGTTGTGTTTGTAGTTAGTGTCATGATGGTCCTTGAGGACCGTCATGGCACTTATGTGGTTAATGTTGTGTTGAAACAGTCCCATAATGGTCATAATATACCCTTATGGGACTGATGGGGTTAAATAGAGGCTCATGGGGGTCTGTATTTACCTTCATGAGTTACGGGGTTAATTAGGTGCTTATGGGGGTCTGTATTGACCATCATGAGTTAATGGGTTAATTTAGGCCTTATGGTGGTCTGTATTGACCATCATGAGTTAATGGGTTAATTTAGGCCTTATGGTGGTCTGTATCGACCATCATGAGTTAATCGGTTAATTTAGGCCTTATGGTGGTCTGTATCGACCATCATGAGTTAATGGGTTAATTTAGGCCTTATGGTGGTCTGTATTGACCATCATGAGTTAATGGGTTAATTTAGGCCTTATGGTGGTCTGTATTGACCACCATGAGTTAATGGGGTAATTATAGTTGCCTGGGGTTAATATTTTTAGTGCAAGTCCTTTCAGGACCTTTACGGTCCTTTGAGGACCCGCGAGGCGGGAAATTTAAAATTGAATTGCAGCAGAGTCACGATCGTTGCCGATCGGGGCCCCCCGCTGCAGGGGGTTTATGTGGGGACACTTCGGGGGTCCCAATGGGGACCCCCAGCATAGAGGGGGGTTAATTTTAAGTGCCGCGGCCGGGATTGGGTAATAGTGTGCCGCAGCCCCTTTAAGGAGCCTCGGCGGGGAATTTAAAAGTTTGAAATGCAGCGGGGGGCCTGATCTATGCAGATCGGGGACCCCCCCTGCAATGGGTTCATGTGGGGACACTTCGGGGGTCCCGATGGGGACCCCCAGCATAGAGGGGGGTTAATTTTAAGTGCCCCGCCGGGATTGGGTAATAGTGTGCCGCAGCCCCTTTAAGGAGCCGCGACGGGGAATTTAAAAGTTTGAAATGCAGCGGGGAGCCTGATCTATGCAGATCGGGGACCCCCCCTGCAATGGGTTCATGTGGGGACACTTCGGGGGTCCCGACGGGGACCCCCGCATTGAGGGGGGGTTTATTTTAGGTGCCGGGGGGGGTGTTTGGAGTACCCCCCACGGCAGGGCTTATGTGGGGGACTGCGGCGGAGGTCCCTTTTAGGACCCCCGCAGCACTTGATGAGGAGTGGGAGCCTGCGATATCATCTCGCAGGCTGTCACTCCTCATGTACATTTACGCAGTGTTGATACGTACGGCCCTGCTTCGTAGCTCATACGTTGCTCGCAGCAGGGCTAATTTAATAGCATTGTAAGTTGGAGAAACTTTGCAGTACGTAGGGCTTAAGTAGAAGCCTCTTATTTACAAGGCTGGAATTTAATGAGGCCCTATATATTTTGTTGTTTAGTCATTCAGTTACGTCCGACTCCCCATGACCCTATGAACCATAGCACTCCAGGTACATATGTCAGTCACTGCCCCTCTGAGTGCCTTCAAGCTAATGTTCATTGTTTTCCACCCTTATACAGTCATTTACAGATAGCCTCCTAACTAGAGCTTGCTTCCAAAGGAAACCACTTTAACACAGCAAGTCTCTAGTCACTGAAGATTATTATATTGATACAACCTTATGTCTGAAAATATTGCACTGCCTTCCAGTCACAGCTGCTTACACCTACTGACCTTATAGTGAAATCAGATCACCAATTGAATATAATCTTTAAAATTAAGCTTAATATTAAATCTTACTATTTTAAATCATTAAATATGAATTATTTTAGTGTTCACTGCTTTATTAAAACACTTAGGTTTTGTTGGTAAAGCATTACAGTTGTGCTTTAGGTATTATCCCTCAGTACTTTATTCACAAGAATAAGCATCCTTAACATACTACTGTTTTTGTATATTATCCCAGCCCCCTGGTACATTGTGGTGAGAAGCTAAAATAACTAAAGATGAATAAATGTACATATTAATAAACACCCCCACTCATCCAACATTAGCCAGACCCTTCCAGCATACTGTTAGTTCGGAAAATTAGCATCTGCTTAGTATAACATTTTAGGTTTTCAAATTATCCGCAGCCATATTTTAATCCTGAACCTGCTTTCTAAATGGGCAGGGGGGTTTCCTAGGGGAGATCCAGTAATTTCTCATATATTTATTATTACACCTCCACCAATAGAGCCTTGATCAGTTAAATAGCTGTGGTGATCTATATCACATATATACTCTTTTAAATGCTTGAAAAAACACTTTTGTTCCATGTCCATTTAAAGGCTGCAATTTTTATAGGAGAATATTTTTAGCAATGAATCAATGTGAATGCTAAATCTCAGTAACGTTTGAGATTTTCCAAGCCTGAAGTGATCAAGCCATTAATTTGATATGTGGTACTACTTTTTCCTGAAATTATGTTTGTATGTGCAAATATAATATACACACCCATTTGACATGAGCTTTTAAATTGACTGATAAATATACAAGTTTCACTTATACAAGAAAGGAAATGTAATACCCATTAACATGTTATACAAGCACATTTTTGCTTTTTAGAGAAAAAATGTAAGCCAGTGGGAGATGCTATACATTATACATTTGCTTTAAAAGCAGTTTTATAGAGCAAATTATGTTTGTACAAAGAGGGATACCTGTATATAGGTTACTGTTTTACATTAGTAAGCTCAAAAATGTAAACACTTGACTGTAACAAAATAAACTAAAGCTTTGCTTTCTCTTCAAAAATATTCATAATAAAAAAACAATAAACACATTGTATGTTTATGTATGAGGGGAAAGGTGCTTCAATCTAAATTCCTCCTTCTAATACAATTAAAGGATTAGTCATATTTTTAAAATATACTAATTCAATAAATTTCTGCCCCCCCCCAGCAGTGGTCATGCAGCGGCCATTTTGTGGCACTCTGTTGGCTCGCAGAATCTTTGTTCAATTTCTAAGGGTTAGGATTAGTGTTAGGGTTAGATTTAAGGGTTAGGGATAACACCTGCCACTACCCTAACCCCTAAATCTAACACTCACCCTAAAAACAAATTGAACAAAGTCTTGGTGAGCAACCATTGCGCCACCTAATGTCCGCTGCACGCCACTGCTGGGGGAGGACAAAACAGGAACGATCCAAAGCTACATTTGAAAATATAATGAAAAAAATGAATAAGAGCCTGAAATACACTACTTTTTATATGCAATTATTTTGCTGGAAATTTTCCATTTTGGTTTCTGCAGGTCAATTCCCGGGTTTTATTGCACATGAAGTTACGGTCTACATAATGGGAATATTGCAGAATTTTTGTAGCATTAATCAAAAGCTCATCAGTTTATAAGGATACATCCTCTTCAGGCAGTAACAGACATAATCAGCTGACAAAAAGAAAATAAAGAATAATTTGGTTAAAAAAAATGCAGATGCTGTGTTTATTTTGTTTTTTTACTTACTCTAGGAACATTTTGCCTGTTATCAAGTTCAGTTGTTCAAAAGATGATATAAAACAAATTTGACCACAGTGGTCCTTTAAACAAAATCAACAACCCACTTCCATAATCAGAACCCACGCACTGTACTAAGCTGAAAAATATTGTGGAAAGAAATGACTAAAACCAGTGTAAGTAAACACCAGTTGAAAGAGTCAGAGGATAAACATTACATCTTATTGCACAATGTCCCTAAATCCTTTCCATTCACAGATGGCAAAACAAGCGTGATTGACCAACTTCAAATTTCCAGACCACACAGTAAGAATGAATGTAACTTGGCATGTGAAAATAAACATAGCACTTTCAAAGCCTTCATTTCAATTGTGATATGATCCTTGCACTGGTTTACCCGAAATCAAACTATTCAGCAGCTGTTCAGAAAATTACTAATTTTTCTTCTACTCCAAGTTTAGTTAATCAAAGCCAACTGGGCTATTTAAATTAATTTCAATTAATTGCAATTAGAAACAGCTGTCATATTCAGGCACAATATAATATTAAGGGTGATTTATAATCTCTCTCAAAAACAGACAAACAAGCGGGTTCTTGCATTTTTCGTTTTTTTTTCTTACTAATACTTTAAGAGTTACATGCAAGTAATTTTATTAATTACAGCTATGAGCCAGAGGAGGAGACAGTGTCATGACAGAAAGAAAATTAGTTTCCTATGATAAATGTTGTAAAGCAGCCAAGCTATCTCAACTAATTGCCTTACCTTAAATTACAGAAAGAAGAAAAATTATAGGAATTCTTGTACTGAATTAGTAAAGTACTCAACTGTAATATATAAATATTTTGAGTTATTAGTAAACTAAAAATTGTTCCATGCCACAAAAGAATAGACGCCGTAATGTTAGAAATTATTCAGTTATTTCATGTGAGCAAAATAATTAAGTGATGCCTAAAAATGAAGTCCTTAAAGGAACACTGAAGTCACAGAATATTAAACATGCATTCAAAAGAGCAATTTTTAAACATTTTAGCAGTTTTGTCTGTATAAAAAATATGTACTCTAATGTTATATACTGTTATTTTAAACACTATACAAAATGCTTTTGAAACAAAGTCAGGACCTCCCCCGGACTAACTCTTATTAGGCTGTATCATAGCACTGTACCAATTGAGTTATGAAGCTTCATTGAAAAATCAGTTATTCCCTCTATTGGCTGTATAGAATACTGCTGAAAATTATAAAGACTGGTCTTCAGCTAGTTTCAAATGCAGTTCATGCAGAGTTTAAAAGAACATGTTTGACCCATTTTCTTGCAACAATTAACTTTTTAATATTTTTAATATTTTTGTATTTTAATATTTAATATTTAAAGTAAGTTTCCTGGATTATGAATACATCTGATAGAAGAGAATTAATAGTATATGAATAAAATGCATGAAAAAATACCAAAATAAACATTTAAAGACTTACCTTGAAGTTAGCAAAATCGATTGTATTTTCTGACAGTTTAAAATTAAGGTTAACAACCCCTCCATAATTTGTTTTGGCCAATCCGGCTAGATGAAAGATTTGAGGCATGGCACTATATTAGTTGCTATGGCAACACCACACAGCATATACAGGAAGCAGGGATGAGTCATATCCCAGCAGTGACTGGGAGGCTGACAACACTGCTCTACTATTGGCTGAGCAAGCAAGAGCAGGTAAATAGTGGTTTAATATTGCTCCCCGAATGCTGCATGCTGATTGGGTGGAGATCAGGAACTTGTGTAGACACCCCCTGGGGGTGTCAACACAATAATTAGAGGGATTTTTAGATATTAATAAAAATAAAACGTTTTATGAGATGTGCTGTATACATATAGGCTGCTATTTGCCTAATGGAGCACAGAAGCCAACGGTTACTAGAGAGGACCCGCAAAGGGGGGTAAAGTCCATTCCTTAGCACTGTAAATGCAAGTATACACACACTACTGTGCACATATTACCAGGGAAAGTGATGTTAGGTCTTAGAATTAATAGTACAACATTCTCAAGCTCGCAAATCGGCAATGTAAAATACTTTATTTCATATTTAATTTCCATGTTATATCAATCCCGGCAATCAATGTGTTAATACATATAATGGAACTCGCATGTTATAGAATATCATATTTATGGCTTTATCAATAGCATTGTATCTGGAATGTGGGTCCGATCGTAACTCGTAATTGAACCCTGTAAGACTTTGAAATCCAACCTTCATTTTTCTGTGACGCAATGATGACTATCTCTGTTTCCATTGGCTCCATCTAAACCCGTAACTACAGGTTTGACTAATTGATCATGTTTACAGCTGTGCATCCAACGTTCAAAAAATGTTTTACAGGTTTGCGTCTCAAGAACTTAACTGTTCTTATTTAATAGCTATGTAACAAATTTCAAGCCTGCAGCCCTTGCGAGCTTCCTGATGCTGCTATGGGCTTCTAATTTAATAGGGCTGTAAGTTAACTGTGTCTATGTTTCAATTGGCATGCTTAGACAGCTCACACACAGTCTATAGAGCCTGTTCCACTGTGGCCTGGGGAAGTGAACTTGGGCAAGCTTATAGTGACTACGGGAGCAAGTGGAGTGTCCCATTGATAAAGACATCATTTCCCCAAGCATGACTACCCCATCCCTACCCCACAAGTGTAGCACCTGAACTCCACAAACATCACCTTAATATGGGTACTTGTAAAGCAAAGTGGGGAGTGTACTCCCCAAAACGTAAATCAAAATGAACACATTCATAATTCAACAGGGCCAGATCTCAACAGTTAGTTCATGTAAGGTTTATCGCCTTTTAAAGTATATTTTCAGAGGTATGAAAAAATCTGTGCTTCGCTAATTCTCTGTAAACTGGCTGACCCAAGCTTCCCTGTATGCCAGTTGATAGTCCTGTCAGTAACCGAGCGGCAGGTGGGTAACAGCTGCGCCCATGGGGTGATGCATCTTACACCTTGCCCCAGGTATTGCACCTTGCCCCTAGCTCACTGACATTTGTCGGAGCAAATAGTGAATCCTGTCCCATGGATCATCTCTAAAATCCATCTTATGTGCTGTAAGTGATCAACCCAGGCCATGCTAAAAAATAGCTATATCGTCTAGATAAGCTTGGGCAAACAACCGATGTCTTTGTAACAACTTATCCACCTGTCTCTGCAAGGTGGATGGCTGATTGTTCATCCAGAATGGCATTACCATGAGTTGGTAGAGGTCAAAAGGAGTGATAAAAATGTGTTTTCTCCTTAGCAGACTCAACTAGAGTAGTCATATCTAAGGTAGTCGACATTTTATCTTCACAGTGGTGAACAAGCATTCATGCGAAACGCATTCACTGTCCAGATGGATGTAATTCATGTTTAAAGCTCAATGGTTAACCAGAATAAGGTACTCTGTTAGTTATGTATATATGCTGGTTTATAGATTTATACAAGCTATATGTTAGTTGAACTGATACTTTAAATTACTTGGGTTAGGCAAATTTTGACAACTGATGCCTAAAGTGCACAATTGATGTGTTATATAAAATAAAGTATGTACCATTAGAGTACCAGGTCAGAGGACCTCTTTAAGATTGTCACATTTGTTTTTAGGATCTCTATTGGGAATATACTGTATATATTTTTTTAATTATTATTATTATTATTATTATCGTTTATTTATAACGCGCCAACATATTCCGTAGCGCTGTACATAAGATAAGTTCAAGTCAAAGAAACATACAAATTAACACATAGTAAAACAAGGAGGGCCCTGTCTTTGAGTTTGGAATCCAGTGTCCATGGTGCTTTCCCTAAAACACCTTGTGGGATTGAAACTCGCAGACTTACATCCTAAAGGTATTGTGTGAGGAAAAGGAGGGAGAGAGATTTGAGAGTGTGTTAGGGTGAGAGGTCATACGCTTCTTTAAAGAGATCTGTTTTTAGAGAGGATTTGAATGATTTGAGGTTGGAGGATAGTCTGGTGGAGCGAGGCAAGGAGTTCCAGAGAATAGGGGCAGCACGAGAAAAGTCCTGAAGGCGAGAGTGAGAAGAGGTGACAAGAGTTGTGGAAAGAAGAAGGTCATTAGCAGAGCGAAGAGGGCGTGTGGGGGAGTATTTGGAGATGAGACCAGAAAGGTATGGGGGAGTGCACTTGTTGAGGGCTTTGAAAGTAAGGGTCAGGATTTTAAATTTTATTCTGGAGGCTATGGGAAGCCAGTGGAGAGATTGACAGAGAGGTGATGCCGACACTGAACGAGTCTAGCAGAAGCATTCATAATGGATTGAAGTGGAGATAGTCGGGTGGTGGGGAGGCCAGCAAGAAGTGAGTTGCAGTAGTCCAGTCGAGAGATGATGAGAGAGTGTATAAGGATTTTAGTTGCGTCCTGTGTAAGAAAGTGCCGAATTCTGGAGATGTTTTTTAGATGGAGAAGACAAGATTTAGTTAGTGATTGTATGTGAGGGATGAAGGACAGGGCGGGGTCCAAAAGAACCCCAAGACAACGGGCTTGGGAGGAGGGGGTGATGATGTCATTGTTGGCAGTAAGAGAGATGTGAGGAATTGAAGCTGTGGGAGAGGGAGGGAAGATTAGGAGTTCAGTTTTAGACATGTTGAGTTTGAGATGGTGGGTGGACATCCAAGAGGATATACTAGAGAGGCAGTTGGAGACATGTGTTAGAAGAGAGGGGGATAGATCTGGTGCTGAGAGGTAGATTTGGGTGTCATCTGCGTAGAGATGATATTGCAGCCCAAAAGAGTTTATAAGGGTACCAAGTGAGGAAGTGTAGATGGAGAAGAGGAGCGGGCCTATTACAGATCCTTGTGGTACGCCAACAGACAGGGGGTAGGTAGAAGAAGAGGTGTCAGAGAAGGAGATACTGAATGATCGATTTTGTAGGTATGATGAGAACCACGAGAGAGCAGTGTCTCGAATACCGAGGGAGGAGAGGATATGGAGTAGAAGGGGATGGTCAACAGTGTCAAAGGCAGCAGAGAGATCTAGAAGAAGGAGAATAGAAAAGTGACCTTTTGACTTGGCACTAAGCAGGTCATTGATGACTTTAGTGAGAGCTGTCTCAGTGGAATGTTGGGGCCGAAAGCCGGATTGGAAGGTGTCAAGAAAGGAGTTAGAGGAGATAAAGCTGGTAAGGCGGGTATAGACGAGCCGCTCGAGCAGTTTGGAAGCCAAAGGAAGTAGAGAAATAGGGCGGTAGTTAGAAGCAATGTCAGAGTCAGATGAGAACTTTTTGAGGATGGGTGTAATTGTGGCGTGTTTTAGACAAGATGGAAACTTGCCGGTAGTTAGGGAAAGGTTGAAAATGTGTGTGAGAGCTGGGATTAGTGTGGTAGAGAGGGGAGTGATGAGCTGAGATGGAATAGGGTCCTGGGGACATGTAGTGAGGCGAGTGGATGATAGCAGGCTAGCGACTTCATCCTCTGTAGCTGGGGCAAAGCAGTTCAAAGTGGCTGTTGGATTGGGGGAGGGAGAAGAGTGGGTTAGGTTGGATAGTTGAGACGGTAGAGTGAGTGAGCCACTGTGAGATGAGAGTTCATTGCGGATATTTTCGATTTTATGAATAAAATGGTTGGCAAAGTCTTCAGCTGTGAGAGAGGAAGGGATGGGAGGAGGTGGTGGGTGGAGGAGAGTTTTGAACGTTGCGAACAGACGCTTTGGGTTAGAGGATAGGGTTGATATTAGTGAAGTGAAGTAGTGTTGTTTGGCGAGGTTGAGGGCAGAGGAGTAGGAGCGTAACATAAATTTGTAGTGGAGGAAGTCTGCAGAGGTGCGTGATTTCCTCCAGAGCCGTTCAGCGGTGCGGGAGCATTTCTGGATGTATCGTGTTTGAGTTGTGTGCCAAGGTTGTGGAAGAGAGCGAGAGCGTCTTCGTGTGGTTATGGGGGCGAGGGTATCAAGGATGGAAGAGAGAGTAGAGTTGTAAAGTGAGAGGGCAGTGTCAGGGCAGTTGAGGTAGGTGATGGGGCTGAGAAGGGGTTGGATATTAATCGAGAGCTGAGTAGGGTCAAGTGCTAGCAGGTTTCTGTTCGTGATGGTGGCAGGGGTAGGAGAGGGGTGGTGTGAGGAAGAAGAGGTGAGGTTAAAGGTAAGTAAGTGATGGTCAGATAGAGGGAGTGGATGGGTGACTGGGTTGGAGGCTGTGCTGAGGTTGGTGAAGATAGGGTCAAGAGAATGTCCAGCATGATGAGTAGAAGAATCTGTTAGTTGTGAGAGGCCGAGGGAAGAGGTGAGAGCAAGCAGTTTGGCTGCTGCTGGGGAGGTGGGAGTGTCAATGGGAATGTTAAAATCTCCAAGTACCAGTGAAGGAACATTGGAGGAGAGAAAGTGAGGGAGCCAGGCAGAAAAGTGATCAAGAAATTGAGAGGGAGTGCCAGGGGGGCGATAGATCACGGCAACACGTAGAGAGATAGGTGAGAAGAGGCGGATTGTATGCACTTCAAAGGATGAGAATTGGAGGGATGGGACAGGGGGTAAGAGGTGGAAAGTACAGCGAGTGGAAAGCAATACACCCACACCACCACCTTGCTTGTTCCCAGGTCTAGGTGTGTGGCTGAGGTGAAAACCACCATAAGAGAGTGCTGCAGGGGAGGCAGTGTCTGAGGATGAGAGCCAGGTTTCCGTGAGAGCCAATAGATTGAGGGAGTTGGAGATGAATAAGTCGTGAGTGAAGGTGAGTTTATTGCAGATTGATCGTGCGTTCCAGAGGGCGCAGGAGAAAGGTAGAGTAGAAGGTTTGTGACATGTAATGGGTATTAGATTCTGGGTGTTACAGGTGTTTGCTGGCCTTGAACCAGAGCGTGGGTGACAGCGAGTGGAGATGAGTGAGGGACCTGGGTTAGGGGATATATCTCCCGCAGCCAGGAGAAGGAGTAGTGAGAGGGAGAGAAGATGGGACTGGGACTTGCAGTGTTGATTCTGCTTGGGAGTGTTAGGGAGGGGAGGATGTTGTGACTGGAGGAGAGAGAGGAGCTCATGGGAGCAGAGAAGGGGAGAGGAGAGCAAGGAAGGTGAGATGGTAATATTGTTGGGGACATGATATGGAGAGACTGCAAAAGAAAGTCTGAGAGAGAGGCAGTAGGTCATAAGAAAGAGGAAAGAGTGAGAAAGCATTGTGACAGTGTGTAAGCTCAGAAGAAAGATAGGATGATTTAGTGATAGTGGGGTAAGAATTATTGTCCTAAGATAAGAAGTAGTGTTGCTATAGGTTCAGGAACAAGGAGGAGAGTGTGATAAGGTTAATCAGAATGAGGGTGGTGGGTGAGTATCTAAGAGACTTTATTAATTGGGTTTTTAGTAGCTGATGTTAAATGAGCAGGTGCAAGTCATGTGAGTATCTATAAATTAAAGTAATGCAAGGGTGGGTGGGAGTGGGGCAGGGAGGGAGGGGAGAAATCTGTGAATGTTTGTTTGTGTCCAGAGTGAGGTGAATGTGGCTCTGAGTTGCAGCTGTGATGAGAGAGGGAGAGAAAGTGAGAGTCTAGGATATACAGATAAGACCATTTGCTGCAGATGTTAGTAGCTTAGACGGGGGAGGTGAGATACAACACACAATATATAGTACACCAATTAACTAAGATACAACAGTTTTACACAAATGTTACTATGTGGCCAGATATCATATACAATATGAAAATTAATAATTAAAGTATCAGACAGAAGTATATTGTTGTTGGTCTTCCAGGTAACTTCAAAATACCTTTAAATCTGTGGATGTTTGTTTGTGTCCAGAGTGTTATGAGAATCATTCAATACTAATACTATACTTGGGTATATCACCATATTAGTGGTTGAGTACAGAGAAGCCAGGGAGGTGGTTGTTAGTGAATCAGCTAGTTGACCATGTAGATTATGGATTTTTTTTCCCTTCATTCTCTCCTGTGTTGGTTTGGGATATATATGAACCCTTTTCTTATGATATTGACTTCATAATTATACTTATAGTGTTCAGTCCTGATATAGTGAAAGTGAATGAAGATATCACGATATATGACCCTTAATAATAAAAAATTTTCATGCAGGGTGTAAATATCTTCTGTTAGTTTATGATTCTGATTTTATGTGAATTAATAAAAGTTATATTTTAATTATACTTTCCCAGGTGTGCTCCCAATGTATAAAGGGTGAATCTTTATTGCAAATGTGGGTGAGCAACCAACATCAATACGTCTTGTCCTTCCTCTAGCACTTGTGTCTTTGTTCCTCTATCATAGTACTTTTTTTGCATTTCCTGTGCTGCCTGTAAGTGCCCCAGACTAACCTAGTCCAGGTGGCTAAGCGATCTATAAAATGCTAGGATGTAATGAACCACTATCATCGAATCCTGCTCATACTTCCATCTCAATTGACGCCCATACAGGCGTTGACAGGAATCATAGGTGTCACAGTTTCTGATTGCATCCCTGTGGAGATGGATTTGTTTGCTGACCATGTGCCCAGCTAAAGGGACATCACAAGTCAATTATTCTTCTGCCTCGAGGGTCATGGGTCACTGATCCATGATCCACTCTCTAATTATGGAAAGTCAGATAGAGTAGAACTGCTCCAACAACCCAATCTGCTTGGCTTACTCCAATGTCTTGGCCCTTCTACCAACCATGCATGTTGTAAGTGCCACATAATAGGTATCACTTGGGCCATTGATGAGGATATGGAACTGGCATTGGTATGTCTTGGAAATGATGGCTTACCAATCCAGCAAGACTTCATTGACTCATACTCTTTTGCCAGACCTCTGGGGATGGCCCTTTGTCATGGAAAATGATTCCTACCACTACAATCAGTTCTCATAACCTACTCTTCAGTGGGCTTCAAAATTCAGACAAGTCGAATCTTACCCTGAGGTTGCTGTCAGTTCTGTAATTGCCTCACTCAGGACAGCTGTAGATTTTCAGGGTACCGGGTGACAAGATGGTATTTTTCCCTCAATAAAACACACCATTGCTATATGTACCAAGTGAGAATAACCTTTATTTGTGCTCTGGACATTTTATACATTATCACAACACAGTGAAACAATGTGTCACTATGCCGAAGCAAACAGAGTTGCTAAAGTTTGGAGATTTCAAATTTCCACCCGTCATCCTATCAACCAATCAGAAACTCCTCTGGTAGGTGGCACACTGATTGGCTTTGAGGGACAGAGATTACCCAATCAGGGTAGTTTGTCCTGACTGGGAATTAGAGCTTAATTCAAGTATAGGACTGTGGGGAAGGAAGTTATAATTACCCTTTAGGGTGCCACTATGTCTGATTGTGGACTGCCAAGTCATTGTAAGCGGCCTATCATGTGAATATGAGTCGGCCCATACAATGGCCAAATGGCCAAGCTTATTTATAGCTGTTCCCTGACTGGTAGCGCAGTGTAAAGAGGCGTTAATCAGGGAAGGATAGCACAGGACAAACGGTTGTGACATATTTTGACTTACTGCCCTGAAGGTTTATGTGGGGGGCCGCTAGTCTGGTTCACTTGGCACTCCAAACTCTATTCATAAATGTATCAATGGCTCCTTAGTAGTAAGTGCGAGGCTTAGGCTTGCACTAGTCATAAATCACATGCCAATTAGCTGTTAACCTCAGGCAACAGATCAAATGGGTAACAGTTACAAGAACTTGACACCATTTTGTGAACAACCACTTATCATCAATAGAAGTATGCTTCGCTCAACTAAAACTATGTCTATGTCTCAATTAGTTCTTAATCAGCCCACACACAATCTATAGAACCTGATCTAGCGTGGCCGTGAGTTCAAACCCTGTAGATAGCAATTATGCGTATCTGGGAAAGTGGACTGGGGCCAGGTGATGGTGACTAGTGGAACTAGAGGAGTGCTCTGTTAATAAAAACATTGTGTCCCCAAGCCTTATTACCACTGCCCCACACGTATGACATTAATATGGGTGCTTGTGAAGCAAAATGGAGAAGGTATTCCCCAAAACGTAAAACAAAATTAACACATTCATAATTCAACAGGATCAGATCTCAACAGTTAGCTTATAGGAGAATTATAGTCTTTTAAAGTCTATTTCCAGAGCTATGAAAACATATGTGGTCCATGAACTGGCTGATCCGATCTTCCCTGTATGCCTGTTAATAGCCCTGTCAGTAAGGGCAGGTGGAAGGTTGGTTGTGATACCTTATTTCACATTCTGTATGATGCAGATATTGCTTTCTTCTACAACCAATAAGTCGAAACAACTTGTGAAACATAAGCATTTTTTAGGAGAAGCTATGCTTGAGGTTGTGAAATGTACAAGCGTGGGAGTACTGACTAATGGGTAGAAGAAGGTTTATGGGTGGTACCAATTTAAATTGGTATAAGGGTCATCACAGATGTAAATCTAGGAATACTAGAACTTCTTCTTTATTTTAGCAGCTGATATAACCCTTCACTCAACTCAGCACTTAAAGATTCCAAAATATTGCATATGGTACCTTTGCTTTTTTATTTCAAGTACGTGTCAACCTCTACCCAAGGGTATGGATGCTTGTCCAGCAGCTCACATTAATTCAAGGGTGAATACAAAACAATGGAAATGAAATGATTTTATGTCTGCAACTTAATCAAGCAGCTATATGTATTGTAGTCATTTTCTGTTATTAAGGCAAATATTAAAATCTGTACAATGACTTCCTGAAAGGTATGTGTGACATTGGTAAATGGTAACTTTTCCAGTTCTTTTATACATATTTAGGGCCTTATTAAATTAGCCCTCTTAGTTCTCTCGGTCCTCGCAAAAGGCATTTTTTTGCTGTTTGCGAGGACTGATTCCCCAATACATCCCTCGCAGCGTGCTTTGCGAGATGACTCCGAAAAATGGCTGAGAATAAGCTCAGAGAGAGCTACGAAGTCACACGCAGCCTTAAATCTTTGAGGTGAATCTCGCACCTCGGAAGAATCCCTACGAGCACAAAAAAGTGCTAGCAAGGGATCCTAAAGCTTTTACATGTTGCCTCGGATGGGGACCCCCAGCATAGAGGGTGGTTAATTTTAGCTGCCATGGCCGGGATTGCTGATAGTGTGCCGCAGGCCCTTTAAGGAGTCTTTACTCAACTCTCCAGCATGTCCCTGTCCTTCTTCTTTTCTTCTCCGGCACGGCCCCTGTTGAAAAAAAACACATTACATTAATACAACATATAGACACAAAATAAAGTAAAATAAACATAATATACATTCAACTTACCTCCCCGCGATGTCCCGGGCCTCCTCCTCTTCTGCCACGGCTGGGCCAAGGAACAATCCGCGCTCAAAAAACAAAACAAAAAAAAAAACAATGAACGGAGGTCCGCACTCGCAGACCTCCCCGACGCTAATGAACCTCCTAGAGCCTTTTCCGGAAGGAAATTGGCAATGGCGGCTTCTGATTGGCTGAAAACGCTGTCTATCAAATTTCAGCCAATCAGAAGGCGCCAATGTACATTCGGAAATGCTAGAGTTTTAGCAAGAGAAACTATGCAAATTACTATGCAAATCTATTGAATGAAAGTTGTGGTTGATTGAGGTTGACTCCATATGCTGAGAAGCAGGTGGTGTGACGGTTTGTCTGCAAGTGAACATAAAAATATGCAGGATTGTGACTGGGCAGGTATCATCATGAGTAGGGTAGTAAGTAATAGAGGTTGGTGAGCTGCTAGTCTGCTAGTCTTAGTAGAGTTTAAAAGAAGGGAACAGGTGTCAGAAGAAAAGGTAAGATCTTGTTTAGTGAGGAAATGTGGTTGACAAGAAGAAATCGTTAATTTGCTTGGTCAAAGAAAACCATAGACGGCTAAAGCTGCACCAGCTTTAATCATGAGAGAAGTTTTTGGACCAAAAGGATTGTTAGAGAGTACAGTAATAATACGAGTGAAAATATCCCTGGTTATGGGAAGTCTAGTAAGTTTGAGGTTACATTTTAATAATCCCTTAAGGAAGCGTTTCACTGGTGGAGATGAAATGAAGGATTCGCTTATAAGATGTTTATTTAGTTGGATGATAAAGAAGGATCTGTCATTCCCTTCTAAAATTAAATGCTGCCACAGTTTGAGGTCATCAATAGACTTTTGGCTGAGAAGTATAATATCGAAGTTACTGGTTTTCTAAAGATCTGCAAGAAGATGACTGATGAATGTTTGTCCTTGAGGAAGGTTCCCAGAGACATATGACCAAGGAGACTTTGCAGCTCCTTGGGAGTAGTCGATCCAGAAGTGGTTAATGAACGTAGGAAAGATTGTATTTGGTCTAATTTGTTTTGAGGTAATATGCACTCCATACATTCCGTATTCAAAATAGCGCAGAGAAATTCAAGTTGATGTGTCAGACCTTTAGTTTTATCAGGAGCGTTAGGTATTTTGAGGTCATCAAAAAGTCTAGTTACTTTGAACTGTGGGCCATGTTGAGGTTCAAGAAAATAAAAATCATCCAGATCATGTACAACATGAGGACATTTGAGAACATTCAAAAAGATCCAACATAACACTTTGGAGAATTGGTCAAAGATCTTCAGGCTACTTCTCGAACCAAAAGTTAACCTTGTGGAGAAGTAGTAATTTCCTTGTCAATTATTTCCATGCAAGTGCCACAGATCTGGATGTATTTATAACTCTTTTAATGCATCAGAGATATCTGCTTTAGAAAGTCAGCATCTCGGTTCCAAGTTGAGTATGAGGGTAATGGCATGGTTAAGTCTAGCATACTGCAATGAGAACTGTTCGAAAGGAATTAATGAATTGATGCTATGAATAGGTTGTCCATGTGGCACTGAAAGATCAATAATCAAGCATTTCTTGAGAAAATATTTTCCAGTAGCTAGCCCTAAATGGTTAATTCGCCACAAGCATAAGAAATCCTTTGTCAACTTCCGTTAAAATGAGGCCTGTCACGACCTCAGGCTCCCTTACAGCGTTTAGCAAATTATCGCTAGCATGGTAAGCCTGAGGCAATTCTAGTACCCTGTGTTGAAACCATTAGAACACCCAGACAAAAGGTATGAGACTAACTGAGGTGAAGGGTGGCGTTGGAGTAGCTGAGAAAATAGAGAGATATTAAAGGCTAATTGCCATTTGTTGCTAAAAGCTTGAGGGCAAATAGACCTGGCATTAGCTTGATGGCAAATTGAGCATACAGGAAGCAAGTCTGCAGGCTGTAAAATTACATCCTCCGGAGTTAAAATTATTGCAGATTGGAGCAAAACCTAAATATAGTACTGGTCTGCCCAAACAGTATCTATATGGATGAGATTGTAGTTGTGACTCAACTAGAGAGACTGTGGGAGTAGGTTTAGTAAATGAAGAAGGAGGAGGAGTAAAAATTAGGACAGAAGGTGGAATGGTGTAAAGTTGAATGGCAGTGTTGACACACTGTTGATCTAAAACCAGCAAAAAAGATGATGGTCAAGTAAGGCCTAATTCATTATTTTAATTAAATTGGTGCAGTGCTGCTGCTGCCTTAGCTGCAAATGAGCGATGATAGTCATAGGAAGGGTATCCTCCATACCGATATGTTAAATCAACAATAAGGTGCAAGTGATCATCTAGCTCCTGACATCTTTGCGGGTATACAGAGCAGATGACATAACGATATACGACGAAAGCTAGTATAAATTACGTTACTGTGAGCTTGCTCTGGAGTCTAGGATCTTTTGCCTTAATGGTAGCAGAGATGTCACCTTGTGAGATGGTTCTCAGTTCAGACATATCTGATGAGGACATCAGGATGGATAGCAAATTTACCTCCTCCCTCTGCACTATGTCTCTCCTTAGTTGAGGAGAGATGTAGTGGGAGGGCATAATAATAGGAGGAGCTTGATTGGGCTCACCTCTCTCTGGAAGTGGAGCGGGCAAAGGAAGAAGTGTCGATTGGGGCGTAGGATTCTCACAACCCGGACCTGAAGGGCGTGAACTGTAGTGGTTAATTCCGTTATCTTGCACTACAATTGATGGAATTGGTCCGGTTGCATGTTGACAGGAGTGGTGGAAGGTCTCTGAGCCTCCCGCAGAAGACCGTATAGTTACATTTTTCTCGCTGAGGCAGGGAACGGTATACCATGACCCGTCAATTCCTTCATGAGGCGGAGAATGGTACAATGCCTAAGCAAAGCCAGGCTAGCTGGAACTGAAGGAGGGCCAGCAGGAGATGTTGCAGAATATAATTGATAAATGAAAGATGACGTATGACTGAGAATAAGTACGATGCGCCCTCAATAGGCGGTGAATTGAAAATGATCGTCAGGGTACTTCTTGTAATGAAATAGGTGGACTGGAATCAGATGTGGGGTAAAAGAGCTTCTGATTACTAAAACGACAAGGAAGTGCTTGTGGTTCTGACTGAGTATAAAGGATATAGATGCCCTCAATAGGAGGTACATATTATTGATAATGGAAAAACATGGAGAAAAGAAAGAAGAGGCAACATAGGAAATTTATAACAGAAGTAGCATGCTACAGAAAACAGAACAAAAGGTATGAATGAAATCGACAACTAAAAAGAAGGCATGACTATGACTAGAAAAGAAAGAAAAAAATGAAGAAAAGTAAAACAATAGTCAAAGAAAACTAAAGAAAAGTAGCAGAAACATTTAATAAAAGAAGAAAAAATAAATAATAGGAAATCATGTGGTACTAAAGGATGGGAAACTAAATATATAAACAGAAAAGAAATAACATTATAACATTCAGTTAAAATAGGTGCATAATACAGATAAAATAACTATATAGCCGAAATCTTGCGAGAAGCGAGATCCCGAGTGAACATACTGTATGCCACATCCAATATGCCATCTGGTAGAGTGAATGAATGGGAAGCTGAGATATCGCATCACACAAGACCTCAGGAAGAATCCAATGGGACAGAACAAGATCTTGCAATCGACAAGATTTCGGCTGCCATATTGGTAAAGGAGAAGAAGCAAACAGCTGAGATCTCGTGACGCAAGATTGCGGTAAAGGCAGTAAAAAAAAAAAAATCAAATCAGAGATATACATTAAATAAATTGCATAAAAGGGTACAGGGAGGAAGGGATGAAACAATGGGAAGGGACGGGGGGAAGTGGAAACTAAACATACAACATCAAATGGAGAAGGACTCTTGAGAAAATAAACACACTGAATGTGTGAGAAGCACAGTGAGGCAGAGTGACAAGCACTCTGCGCTGGACCGTGTGCACAGGTAGGAAGTGGGAGTGGGTTTATAAAGGGTAGAGGGAGAGGGGCAATGCCACAGTCACCAGGTAACTAATTACTTGGACATTTATCCTTATATATAGTGGTACATAAAACTTGAGTGTATAAATGGTGTTTTTTGTTTCCTTTATTGTGGAGTTTAATTCATTTTTATCCATCGCTTTTTTCAACATTAATAATAACGTTTATTTTCTATACACATAAACATTTTTGTACATAGATTGATGTTAGCCCAGGGCCACCTGCTGGGGCTGGGAAATCTCTGCACCAGAACCCTGATATCTGCCTTCTGTATCGGTCAGGGTCCTTGCAGAAATCAGCACTTCCAGGCTACCAAGAGACTCCAGATCTGCTTCCTCTTAAGGGACTTGATAACACTTGTTACATTCAAACCTACCCCAGCAGGATCCTACAAAGTCTCTCAGTACCTCCCTGAAGGTACACCCCCACCCAAGTTACTGTTCCTCCTTCCCACTTCGTGCCTTCTCTCTGCTGAAATCGTAGATTATGGTGTGGCAAAGATCTGCTATGCCATCCAAGTCTGTCTAGAGGCCAAACAGTACATGAGGGTAGATTTAAGTTTGATCATTTTTATTTGGTAATTTCATGAAAGGCTTTTCGTGGTTTGGTCATTGGGTTAGGAATGTATTGGCTAAAGCATAGCTTTGATGATATTAACAGGTGTTTGGTTTATGGTGGTAGAGGTGGCAGCTCCAATTCTCCAACGAGTGTCCGGAGTATGAATAGGTTTTGAGACCCAGTCTGATGAGGGCTATATGCATGTAATGAACAACGGTAATACCTGGCAGGAAATACCAAGTAGTAGGTGAAGAGTTGATTTGGTGCTGAGAATTTCTAGGAGGATTCAAATTCTGTTTACGGGACACCACATGTTGTGGGATGGATAGTATGTGATGTGGAGCTGATGTTTGCTTGTTTTGGTGGATGGGAGCATGAGGGGAGCGTATAGGACATGGCAAGTGAGTGACCAACTAAAAAAAGTTATGAAAGTTATCTTGAGGAGAGGGATTGACGGTACTAGAGTGACTTTTGAGAGGTGTAATAGGTAAAATGGTGATGGGTAAAATGTAATGTGACATGCTGTGGTGGGAGTCAATGGCAGCTTGGTATTGAGATAGGAGAGGATGGTAGTAATTTGGTCAGGAGACATAGTGGAATGACTAGATAATAGGTTTGTGTGGGAGAACAAGTAAATGGCAAGGACATATAGTAGCCTGAATGGAGCTGGCGAGATCAACGAGGGACTTGGGCAATTGGGATAATAGTGAAGGTTGTTGTTGTTTGTATAGCTCAGTTTCATAGGTATGGAGGGATCACTATGATGGATTGGTTTTGTGAAGCTGAATGTTAGAAAGTTGCCCATTCCAGGGTCTTTAAACCGTAAAGAATTATTCTAAAACTAATAATTGTGTAAATACAAATTAGACAATAATTTGAATATGAATTATCTCACCTATATTGACACAGTATGGATATGTATATTATATATACCGGTATATAACAAATAACTATGAAATATTTATGTAAAGGTTATGTCATTATTTACTTCATACTAGCGAATTGCCCGTCAAAAAATGACGGCAATGAAATTGTAAGTTAACTAATGCTGTTTGGTGTGTAGTACTGAAATATATAATACATTCATAAATTAATATACTTTACCTATTTTGAAGCATTGTGTTGAAGAGCTGCAATCTGTTTTGATGTTGCTTAACGGAATTAACGGAATTAACGTCTTAACGGAATATCTGTAGGTCGTTTGTGGTGTTTTGCAATTTTCTTGTGGTGTTTTGCGTGTTTAGAGTGCTGTAGCCTCGTTTTCGTTTTGTTCAGCGGACATTTTTTCTCTCGCTTAGCGAATTTTTTAGTGTTCAAACTCTTTTATTTTTAGTTAAATAACGCTGTAAGTTGTTTTTTTGAGGTCCTGGATGCTTCCTCTTGCTGTAGGTAAGCTTTTTATGTATGTGGTGTGTGTATTTATTGTGTTTTGAATTTTGTAATGTTCGCGAGTTGCGTCCGATTGTTGCGAGGTCGTAATGTGTGGTAACGTGTCTTGTATGTTGTTTGCGTTGCGAGGTAAAGTTTGCGAGGGTCATAGTTGTTGTGTCGTGTTGTTTGCGTTGCGACGTAAAGTTTGCGAGGGTCGCAGTTGCTGGCAAGGAGCGCCTTCGGCCGCTGCCCTCGCTACGCTACGCGAGCCCGCAAGCGTGAGCAACGGCTCTGGCTGGCTCGCCTGCTCACAACTATATATGTGATATGATGTTGCCCGTCTGCTATATTAACTCAATTTCCTGTATTTTCTCCAGCCTTAATATGCCTTATTCTGCATTGTAACCTTCATTGTACTAATGCTGTTTTAATCAATACATTTACAGTGTTTTTCTTAAATTAATTATAATGTAAATATTTGTAATTAATTGACTTACTCTTTATATTTATGAGTTAAAATGTATCATTATATTATTTGAAGTTGAAATAAAATATAAAACAACTTTTATATTCTTAAACAACTAAATATTAACATGCATGCCAACACCTTTTAATATCTGATGAGGTCCCAAAAAAACAGAGACAGATGTACACCCTTAACAGCACTGTATTTGCTCTTAACAAAATCAAAAGTTGCTTATGCATAGTATGTATGTCTGGCTACCAAGGACAGCAAAATGATATGTCATTTCATGCATCAATTGCTTTTGACCAAAACAACACATGCAAATGTAATTGTTGGCAAATGCTGGCAACTGCTGCCTAATGCATGTGTATAGTTTGTTTTTGTTATACATAGAAAAATAGATTTCCCTGTAGATAAAAAGCAAAATAACCATCTAGTGTGGACATTTTGGGTTAATTTAGCATTATGCCAGGAAGCCTTAAATTCCTTAAATGTGCTTGACCCTACCACTTGCAATGGAAAGCTGTGGTAGTTATGTACTACTGATTTATCTTTCACACATTTGGACCACATATTCCAGCTTCCAAAATGGAAATAAAGACCTTTTGTTCCTTCAGTAATTACCAATATTCACCAGAGAGGGCAAGCAAATGTTAATTTATACTAATGACTGTCACAATCTGCTACTTCAATTGGACATGGTAAGAACCTGGTTAAAACCTATCCAGCAGAATTGTGTGGTCCTTTTACACCTCTGATAGCAGACGATGGACCAAACACAAGTACCACGCCCAGGACCTTGCTTCAACAAACCAGTATATCAAGAACACCATATAATCCCTCAGAATTAGGATTAATTCACAGACTAATACTCAGACTTTGAATATGTAAGCCCAGACACAACTGCCACACCTTTATTAGTTGTCACATTTTATCCAAGTTTCTGGCACACAGGCTGGCCAATCATAGTAAGCCCCATCCTTAGGTACATAGAAGGGGGACCAATTAGCAATAGGCTGCCCCTGCTTATTGAGAAACCCTGTACAGATGATGAGGTCAATATATCATGGTGATATATTAACTATAACAATTTGCTGTAAACACTCAAACTATCTGTTTATCTGTCCTAGACCCCCTGTGTTTGTTTATTTAGGTGGGTCTGGGTGAGTCATCACCAGATAACAACACTGTAACATAATCAAAATACATACAATTTATATGTAATTTTAACCATAAGTAATACAACATAAATAACCAGGGTAACATCTTGTCGGTCCAGGCCCAGGCCATAGTGTAAAACAGTCCAGTCAGGCCCTGGGCATGATAACGTCTCCCCCTTTCTTTTCTTGTGTAGACTGGGAAGACATCCTGCTGGAAAGCTTTCCAGCTACACGGCTGCTGCTTGTTCTCCTCTGAGGTCTAAGCTTTGGCACAGTCCCAACAATCTCCAGGGTCCAAGAACCCGGTCCCAGCTGTTAGTGGTAAGTCTAGAGAGTGCATGAAGCGTCCATTGTCCTGATCCCCCCTTTCAGTGCTCAATCCTGGTGTTAAACTCGGTGGCTCTCTGGGCACCCTGCCTCCTCATGTCCATGGTGAATTCTCCCTCCTTCTCAATTTTGGAGGAATGAAAATGCTTTCTTTTGGCAGCTGCATGGGAGTCAATGCAGTGGGGACAGGGGAGAAACCAGTCCATGAAATGTGGCACATCCAGGCGTTAAACAATCTGGGGTAGTCCTGGGCCAACACCCTCTTCCCCAACCATGCCAATGTGCACAGTTGTCCTGATGTTTATAATACAGTCCCTGTGCTTACAGGGTCACAAGTGGGCAACATTTTCCCTCTCCTCAGATCTTCTCCCTCCCCTGACCAGTGCTTGAGTTCAAATGTATCCCTTGGGGCTTTTGGTTTCCCCAATCCAAACCGTTTCCTGGGGGTAACCACTTCAGGTGACTGCACAACAGGTGTTATCACCACCCCATTCTCAAAAAGCCAGGGCCAATGCCCCTTCTTTCCCCTCCCTTAGGGAAAACAGTCTTATTGGGTACCCAATAAAACAGTATTTCTAGTGAGGACTGTACCTACCGGATGTGCCAGTCTGCACTCTTCTTGATAGCCTTGCCTGGGGACTCAACTCATTGGGGCTGCATTGTGCTCACAGTCTCCCAGCCCCCTTCTTCTGGAACCACCGACTGGGCACAGCTCTCACTTACTTCTGGGTTTTTAGTCCCTGGATCCTTGGGCAGAATCGCCTGGCTCCCTCCATCTGATACTGCCTGGCATGTGAATATAAGCAGCCCTTGAGAAGCAGTTGCTACTGTCTCTTGTGCAGGCTGAAGAGCAGGGTTACTCCCATCCAACCTGTGCTTTAGGCCCCTCTTTTGATCAGCACCTCTTGGCTTCCCCTCCTCCTTGCTGGTAGAGATGGGGCCACAGTCCTCTGAGCCAGACTGGGCCCTCTGAGATGGTGAATTCCCAGGGCTACTTTCTGGTGCTGGCACCTGGCAAATGGCTGGCTCCTGAATATGCTGTATCCCTGGGAGTCCCAAACTGAGTTTACAGTCAATTAGTAGAGCACAGTCCACCTTTGGTTCTCTCTTGAACCCTGAAGCATGGCAGCTCATCTTCAGGCCTTCCACCTGGCCTGGCAATGCTGTGGGTAATCCCTTTCCCCAGGTCTCTAACTGGGCTAGGTTCAGTCCCCTAAAGCTAGGGACTAGTTCTTCCTCCTCCAGGTCAAACCACGGTATCAAGGCAGCTTTGCTAATTTTAAAATCCATGAGGCCAGAATTCTCCACACAGTCCATGCCTGATTGGCAGGACCCCTCCCAACCGTGTGGCCAAAACCCCTCTAGGGATGCTTCATCTAGTAGGATCAGATATCCTGCTTCCAGTTGTAATTCCGGACATTTTAATGGCATCAGTGAAAATACCTCATCTGATCATTGGGCCAAGCCCAGAGAGTTACAATGTCTCTTTAGCACATCCATAGTACGCTGTTCAGTGCCCACCCCACAATCCAGAGGGCCATATGCCAGCTCCCAGAGTGCCTCCTTTAGCCCTAATGAAAAGTAGGGATTCACACCAGGCATTCACATAGCTCCCAACCAGGCTGCATACATTTCTTCTAAGTCACTTTCCTGCACCACCAGGACCTCCAGCCACTCAATCAGTTCATGACCCGGCCATAGTCCCAGAAACACCATGCATTGGTTTAGAATGGCTGTTTCTTGACAGTCCATTCCAAGAACAAAATTTTCTGTCTCTATTGGGTATAAGCATCCCCCTCCAGCAGGGACAGGGCCGGTGCTTACCCCTCTCTACTTGTCCTGTACCTCCTGTATGATCTGTGCCCTGAGGGCCATCAACTGCTCTGTAGTAATATCCTCTGGCATGGCCGCTTTCCATTTTGAAATCTCCTGAATGCCTCATCCTCCTCTGCTGCAGACAGCCTAGGCCCGGGTCCTGGAGTTGGGATCACCAGTAATGTGCTTACCCCTTCCTCCAGACCTCCTTCTACTTGGCATAGTTTAGGAGCAGCTCCTTGACCATTATTGATTTAGTCATCCCTGCTGTCCTGTTCAATCCTTTGAGTCTGAAGATCTCTCTTCCGTCATGGTTATCTCTCCATTTGTTGCCATCTTACTGTATTCCACAGAGGTCCCACCACTGCCACCAATTGTCCTGATCAGCTACTTCAATTGGACTTGGTAAGAACTTGGTTCAAACCTATCCAGCAGAATCGTGCATCCCTTTTACACCTCTGATAGCAGAAGATGGACCAAACACAAGTACCAAGCCCAGGACCTAGCTTCAACAAACCAGGATATCAAGAACACCATATAATCCCTTAGAATTAGGATTCATTCCCAGACTGACACTCACACTTTGAATATGTAAGTCCAGACACAACTGCCACACCTTTATTAGTTGTCACATTTTATCCAATTTTCTGGCACACAGGCTGGCCAATCAAAGTATGTCGCATCCTTAGGTACATAGAAGCGGGACGAATTGGCAATAGGCTGCCCCTGCTTACTTGGAAAACCTGTACATTTGATGAGGCCAGCCCCTTAAACCATCCTGGTGATATATTAACTATAACATTTTACTGTAAACACTCAGACTATATGTTAAGCTGTCCAAGACCCCCTGTGTTTGTTTATTTAGGTGGAGCTGGGTGAGTCATCACCAGATAACAACACTGTAACAATCAAAATACATACAATTTATATGTCAATATAACCATAAGTAATACAAAATACATAACTATACCAATAAACAGGGTAACTGCTTGCCAGTCCAGGCCCAGGCCATAGTATAAAACAGTCCATGCAGGCCTTGGGCATGACAATGACATTTTATTTTTTTAAATTTAGACTTGTTTAAAGGTATATTTGCTTACTTGTAATGGGAAATGTTCGCCAAACTAGCTGAATTAATGTATTTTGCAACAATCTGAAAAGTTTCAATTTCATTAATGTAAAATAAAATTTCCTCACCCTCCTTGGGGAACGTTTGCCATTACAGTCTAGTGAAAATAGTTTTAATCAATTCTAAAATTCAAAATAAAAATGTATTTAGTGTAAATAAGCATTTGCTCTCTATCTCTAATACTCTGGTAAAATTTGCCAGTACAGTCTAGATATCTATAAAACCACTAACAAGATCACCTGACCATAACTGACAAATCAAAATGCTTGGAATATCACAGTTACTCTCTACTGAGCATGCTCATTGCATTATTTTCGTAAACTCATCTCTCAAAAATTAGTTGAGCTATCTAAAATATTCCAAAAAAAATCAGACTTTTTAGATCACTATTACATTGACAGCTTCCAAAAAATCCATTCAGCCATTTCTTTTTATACGAGTGAGCAAAAAAAACAACAACAATGTCACCATCCAAGTTAACATAATCAATTTGTTTTTGGCTAAACAGAATTTCCATTTAAAAATTGATAAAAAATTCAGACACCCAATCAAATTACATTGTATAACCTATGCTTTAAAAACAAAGGCAGTGCAGTATTGAGCTAAGAAAAAATATTTTTTGTTAAATATTAAAAATATAAAACTGCTTAAGAAAAGCAAAATAAATCGTAGTGTTAAACTAATCCTTAGTAATTGGTGTTCAGCACTAAAAAAAAAAGTTCTCAGGTGCGACAAGTGTGAAGTATCTACGGTATATGTTTATCGGTTTAACAGGCTCTTCGTGTCATTAGGAAACTGATAACATTTTCCACATAACAGTTGCAAACCCACTTATAGTTCCTGGGGTTTCGCCATGCACTGTGGAGATTAAATTCTCTCTGGAATCAAGTGCTTAGACTAATTCAGCATTTCATCTCCACCTCTATATATAGCACATATATAGTTGTGAGCAGCAGAAAATGTTGCTAACGCTGACATCATAAAGGGGGCGTGGCTATGATGTAAGTGGGGGTGGGCCTAACACCTGATCTTAACAGAAGCATGGCGGCCATTTGCATTTCAGAGAAAGACAGCAAAGTGAGAGAGGGAGACAGGTACAGAGAGAGAGGGAGACAGCTACAGAGAGAGAAGAAGACAGGTACAGAGAGAGAAGAAGACAGGTACAGAGAGAGAGGGAGACAGGTACAGAGAGAGAGGGAGACAGCTACAGAGAGAGAGGGAGTCAGGTACAGAGAGAGAGGGAGACAGGCACAGAGAGAGAGGGAGACAGGTACAGAGAGAGAGGGAGACAGGTACAGAGAGAGAGGGAGGGAGACAGGTACAGAGAGAGAGGGAGGGAGACAGGTACAGAGAGAGAGGGAGACAGCTACAGAGAGAGAAGAAGACAGGTACAGAGAGAGAAGAAGACAGGCACAGAGAGAGAGGGAGACAGGTACAGAGAGAGAGGGAGACAGGTACAGAGAGAGAGGGAGGGAGACAGGTACAGAGAGAGAGGGAGACAGCTACAGAGAGAGAAGGAGACAGGTACAGAGATGGAGACAGGTACAGAGAGGGAGAGAGACAGATACAGAGAGAGAGGGAGACAGGTACAGAGATGGAGACAGGTACAGAGAGAGAGGGAGACAGGTACAGAGAGAGAGGGAGACAGGTACAGAGAGAGAGGGAGACAGGTACAGAGAGAGAGGGAGACAGGTACAGAGAGAGAGGGAGACATAAAGAGAATTACAGAGCAAGAGCACACACAGACAGTGAGGGAGCACAAAGACAGCGCAGAGAGAGTTCACAGATAGAGCGCACAGAGAGAGAGTAACAGCTACAGAGAGAGAAGAAGACAGGTACAGAGAGAGAAGAAGACAGGTACAGAGAGAGAGGGAGACAGGTACAGAGAGAGAGGGAGACAGGTACAGAGAGAGAGGGAGGGAGACAGGTACAGAGAGAGAAGAAGACAGGTACAGAGAGAGAAGAAGACAGGTACAGAGAGAGAGGGAGACAGGTACAGAGAGAGAGGGAGACAGGTACAGAGAGAGAGAGAGGGAGACAGGTACAGAGAGAGAGGGAGACAGCTACAGAGAGAGAAGGAGACAGGTACAGAGATGGAGACAGGTACAGAGAGGGAGAGAGACAGGTACAGAGAGAGAGGGAGACAGGTACAGAGATGGAGACAGGTACAGAGAGGGAGAGAGACAGGTACAGAGAGAGAGGGAGACAGGTACAGAGATGGAGACAGGTACAGAGAGAGAGGGAGACAGGTACAGAGAGAGAGGGAGACAGGTACAGAGAGAGAGGGAGACAGGTACAGAGAGAGAGGGAGACAGGTACAGAGAGAGAGGGAGACATAAAGAGAATTACAGAGCAAGAGCACACACAGACAGTGAGGGAGCACAAAGATAGCGCAGAGAGAGTTCACAGATAGAGCGCACAGAGAGATTGACAAAGAGAGTGAGGGGTACAGAGACAGAGATTGCACACAGACAGCAGTGCACATAGGGTGCAGATAGAGAAAGCGCACACACAGAGAGCATGCCCAGCCGGTACATCTACACATTATATAGAAATAATAATAATAATAATAATGCACAAGAGCATGCCCAGTCGGTACATCTACACATTATATAGTAATAATAATAATAATAATAATAATGCACAAGAGCATGCCCAGCCGGTACATCTACACATTATATAGTAATAATAATAATAATAATGCACAAGAGCATGCCCAGCCGGTACATCTACACATTATATAGTAATAATAATAATAATAATAATGCACAAGAGCATGCCCAGCCGGTACATCTACACATTATATAGTAATAATAATAATAATAATAATGCACAAGAGCATGCCCAGCCGGTACATCTACACATTATATAGTAATAATAATAATAATAATAATGCACAAGAGCATGCCCAGCCGGTACATCTACACATTATATAGTAATAATAATAATAATAATAATAATGCACAAGAGCATGCCCAGCCGGTACATCTACACATTATATAGTAATAATAATAATAATGCACAAGAGCATGCCCAGCCGGTACATCTACACATTATATAGTAATAATAATAATAATACACAAGAGCATGCCCAGCCGGTACATCTACACATTATATAGTAATAATAATAATAATAATAATGCACAAGAGCATGCCCAGCCGGTACATCTACACATTATATAGTAATCACATATATAGTTGTGAGCGTACGAGTTGTTGCTAACGCTGCGGGCTCGCTATGCGAGTCGCGGCTCGCGCAGCGAGCCAAGGCCCTCGCAAAGCGAGGGCACTGGGCGAGGGTCTCAGTTGCTGGCATGGAGTGCCGTAGGCGCTCCATGCCAGCAACTGCGACCCTCGCAAAGTTCACGTCGCAACCCAGAGAGCACGACACACACATTACGACACTCGCAAACAACATACGACACACGTTCACACACATTACGGCCTCGCAACACTCGGACGCAACTCGCGAACATTACAAAATGTAAAACACAATACATACACACAGCACATACATAAAAACCTTACCTACACCAAGAGGGAGCACCCAGGACCTCAAAAATGCCACTTAGACCTTCATTTTACTCGAAATAAAAGAGTTTAGAGACTAAAAAAAACTGTAAGCGAGAGAAAAAATGGCCGCCGAACAAAACGAAAACGAGGCTACAGCACTCTAAACTCGCAAAACACCACAAGAAACTCGCAAAACGCCACAAACGACCTACAGATATTCATACCACACAGTGCACACATTCAGCATGCTTACACAGCAGCTCCACACCACTAATGCTCCAGCAACATCAAAACAGATTGCCAGCTCTTCAACACAATGCTTCAAAATAGGTAAAGTATATTCATTTAGTAATCTATTACATATTTCAGTATTATACACCAAACAGCATTAGCTACCTTACAATTTCATTGCCGTCATTTTTTGACGGGCAATATTCTAGTATATATATATATATATAAGTAGCAAGGATCTGAGTAGTTATCAGTTTTAAATGTATACATCCTGCAGCTTTACAGCCTCCTGCTCACTGCTCTGTGATTGTTCTGTTCCAGTGCTTATGAAAGTAACAGGCTGGCCTCGGTCATCTTGGGGCATGCAAACAAATAATATATCAAAATATATTTATGGCATAAATTACATCAATTAATATATCGTTAAGTGGCCTTATACATTATTAGATCTTTTTTTATTTTTGTTTATATACATCTTTTATCCAAAGCACAGAAATAGAAAAACAGTACAGACATAACTTAGATAGCTGAATTAGGACAGCTAGGAAAAGGCAGAGCACGTAGTAGGGCTGGAACTAGTGCAGGCAGTGCATTGCCCCGAGTCCCTTGTCTAGGGGGCTTGGTGCTGTCCCTTAAAATGGGCTTTTTTAAAATGTATTTTATGTTTTATGTGGTGGAGGTCCAGTGCAGTATGTAGCAGGCAGCATCGAAAGGGAAAAGATAATTCCTCCTGTCCTACCTCCTCCCTCCCCTTACCACTTGCTACATTCCTTTTTTTCTACCACCTCTCCTGCCAATCAGTACTCCTCACTACCACTCAATACACTCTGCTGACTTTAACTACCCCTCACTGCCTCTCACTTCCCTCCATGGCATTTCACTAACTGCTGCTGTCTATCACTAGCCCCTGCTATTCCTTGCTACCCCCTATTGCTTCTCCTTAAAAAATGCTGCCTATGTCTACCCCCTACTGCCTTTCCCTACTGTCCGTTGCCTCTGACTAACCCAATTCTCACTACTCTCACTGTCCCTCACTAGCACCACTACCTATCCCTACCCCTACTGCTTCTCCCTACTGCTACTGCCTCTCTCTGCACTCTACTGTCTACTGTACTGTAATGACTTTAGACCTTAGTTATTTTTTATTTCTAAACATTGTCTATTTTTTTATATTCATTTTTATTCTGTTATATTATTTTTTTTTACCATATTAATATATTTTGTGTCCATTACCCTTTATTATGCGTATGAATGAGTAAGATCACTAGGTTATTTTATAAATAACTAGCGAATTGCCCATCAAAAAATGACGGTCATAAAATTGTAAGGCAGGTAATGCTGTTTGCCACACAAAGTAAATCTTTTGGTCGTCTGAGTCCCTTCGGTACTCATTTCGAGCCTCTCGGTTGGTGTTTTTTTGTAATCTGAGTCCCTTCGGCGCTCTTTGAAAGGGCCACGCTCATTGCGAGCCTCTACCCTGGTGTACTTTTGCTCCTTTGAGCACCCTCGGCACTCATTGTGAGTTGCGCACTGAACGCCTTCGGCGTTATTGCAATCCTGACGCCTGGCCCTTTTTTAAAAATCTATATGTATTTTTTAATGATAATTAATTAATTCATAAAAATCATAAATTAATATACTTTACCTATTTGTATTTAAAATATGCATCAAGCGTTATCCTGAAGAGCTAACAATCTTTTTTTGATGTGCCTGCAGCATACAATGTACATTTGCACTCTTGCTGAGCTGAGTGTGCAGTGTAAGAATTTCTGCATGCACAAGCGCAAACCGTTTGTTTAGATGTGTAATTCTGCAGTTTGTAATGGTAATGTTATTAGTTAGTGTTCTAAAATGGCGGCCATTGTATATGTTTTACATGGGTGTGGAGCATTTTGCGTCCTCCCTAATAGTGCATGTTATACTTTGTACGGTCTTGTGTAGAAGTCTTATGTGTCTGGCTTGTTTTTGTGTGTTTATTGGTAGTGTAGCCTCATTTTCATTTTATCCGTCCTGCATTTTTTTTGTTGCTTAGACGATTTTCGTGTGTGGAAACTCTGCAAATTGTGGTTCAATTGTCATGCAACCTGACTCCTAGACGTCGTGACTGTCCCCCCATGCTGTAATTTTGTTTGTATTTCTGTTCATTTTGGTGGTGTTATTGTTGTTTTTGTATGTGCGCGGTTCGGCGGTTAACTTCGTATTTTTTAACTTCGGAGATGTTTTTTTTCCAAGTCCCGTGGGTCGTATTTTTTTTTTTTGTAAGTCTTGCTTTTCTTTTTGCAAGTGTTACGGGCCGTAATATTTTAAGGCGATGTTTTCAAACTGCTACGAGTCTTGCATTCTGAATTGTGTAATTGAGTTTTGTGTTGATGTGTATTTCAGGGGGTCGTAGGGATCAGCGCCTATGGCCACCAGCGCAAGGAGCGCCTTGGCGCTCCTTGCCAGAAACTGCAGCCCTCGCTTTGCACAAACATATACTTTGTGAGAAGTTCTGCTGATTCTTTTTCATTCCATAATAATTTGAAGAAACAAACTATTGTTTTTACTGCACTGTTTTTGTTGTTATATTTTCAGCTATTTGGTAGACTTTGATAAATTGCTTGCAGCAGACACTCTCTCAAAAATATATTAAGCCTGCATTTGTAATCACATAGCAAATGCAAGCTAAAGGAGAGGCGAACATTTGTGCCAGTATATATATCTTTTCTCTAATATATCCTAGTATCTTCACACTGACACCTCTTCTATTTAAATGACATCCAGTTTGTTAAAGGAAGTGTTAATATTCAACAGTGTGTCAGTTAGTTCACCACTGTCTGTTGGGGGAACGCATTTTCTCCTGACTATCCCTATACATTCAAAACACAGACTCCATCAGTGGCCGTCTGATAGACATGTTAATTCCCAATCTGTCCAGAAGCTGTCAAGTGGTAGTGAGGGAAATATCTCTGGGTATTTTTTATAAAACATACAGCTTGCTACAAGTCTGTATTATTTGCAAACAAATGTTTAATTAAATTTAAATTTGTTAAGATTTAGATTACTGAAAAATAAGTAACAAAAAGAAACAATAAAGTATTGCTTGGGATGAAACAATAATAATAGGTAAATTTATTAATAACGCGGCCAACATATTATGTAGCACTGAAAATAGATATAAAGAGATAATATGCCTTAATATTTTATAATATTGTCTTATTTATTCAAGTAAACTATCTATCTATCTATCTACCTTTTTATCCATATATCTATCTATCTACCTATCTATCTATCTATCTATCTATCTATCTATCTATCTATCTATCTATCTATCTATATGTCTGCCTATCGATATTTTGTGTGTCCTAGGGTTGGTAAAACTGTAATGCTACAAATAAATTTTAACTTTAAATGTAATTAAAGATAATAGCAATTGGTTGCTATTAAAACATCTAAATGTTAGAAAACTGACCATCCCATTGTTTTATAGCAAAAGAATTTCAGAGGCCTTCATTTAATTTTTGATTTGTAGTTGAAACCTATGCCTTATCCTGTGCATGCCCAGAAGAAGGCAGTCAAAAGTGAATATACAAATCCTACTAAATACCACTTTTATACATTCATCTTTTAACAAAGTATCATGTAGGCTCAATGGGACTAGCAAAAACATCATAATATTTCCTGGTAACAAAATAATAGGACCACTACTATTCCAGTAGCTATGTATTCCTAATATATCTAAAACTAAAACTGATAGCCCCTTTATGGCCTACACTTTCCAGATATAGAAAATATATAGGCTAAAAGTCCAACTCACCACACTCTTTTCCCCAATGCTCATGCCTATAAATAATCCAGATTTCCTTTAAGACAGCGAACAATCCCAGTTTCAAAGGTAGATCAAATCAATAGAAAGGATATTTTATGTTAACATCCTATGCAAACTGAAGTTACCATATGTGCATTGCACCATAAGGCACAGTGCAAAAAAGTTGTTTTTTTAAATTGATCAATGATTGACGTAGACATTTTTTACGTATTGCTTGTGTAGCCCGGAAAACCCTCCGGTGAAAACTGGTTCGGGCTGTGTCACACTGCTTGTTGTTTTGATTAAATTAATTTCTATATTCATTGCATACAGAGACATGGTGCTGTGGTGCAGTGGGTAAATGCATCTGATGTAGACCAGTAGTTGTGTGTTTGAATACTCAATTTTCCTTTTTTTATTTAAATAAATATTTTAAAAACATTTCACTTCTTATAACTTAAATAAAATATATTTGAAAAAAGGCAGTGCTATAGGTGCTATAGGTAATTTTAGAAATGTAATTTTTCCTTACACAGCCTGTACACTTTGTTCAAATTAGTACCACTAGCTTGTGCATCTCATTATGTATTCTGCCAGCGCAGGTGAAGGTTAGGAGCAACCTAAAACCAGTAACTTTAAAATCTCATAACTCAAATATTTTATTTATATGGTATATTATATTTATCAGATAAATATTGATATAGCAATTTATTATATATTACGGTATATTAAGAAACATTTTCCATGATTGTAATGAGATAACAATCATTAAATATTATACTTTATAACATACCTGGTTTTTATACTTATGACTTAACCCAATGGATGTCTGGATCTTTTCAGAAATTCTTGGTATGTAAGTGTGTGAATTATTTTGCTAGTGAGCTGTGGAAGTTTATTTGTAGAATACATGTTTGAGTTTTCTATGTTTTGGGGAAAAATCACAATTGTATATGGGAGAAATATCCTGTATATCAATCTGGTCCCCCTCACTAGAGTAGTCCTGCCCAGAAATACCAGGCAATTCACCCTGAACAGGAGAAACAGAAAACCCCAGACATACATTTCGGCCTTCATTGGGCCTCGTTAGTGAGGTGTAGGGGAACTCCCTAAGGCAAGTTGAGCAAGAGGTTCACGTCTGGAGTACCCTATCACCCTTAGGTGAAGTACCAGGTAACTCAGGTGAAGTACCAGGGCTGTATACTATAGATGGGGCGATGGAGTAGATTGTAGCACATATTATTTTATACAATTGATTTGAAAGGAATGTAGTGAAAAGTGAAATGTGTCTTTGTCAGATGGGGTAAAGCAAGAATTAGGAGATATGTTGAAACACATGTGTTGATGATATGTGTTTTGAACATTAGATGGAGTGATAATTGTATATATGGTGACATGAGATTTAGAATAAATATTATGTGGGGAATTTATTAAGATGGGGTTCTAAAATTGGTGATTTGAATAGATGGAATGAGGTGGCATCTCAGAACCCTGTGCAGCTTTGTGTACTCAAATGTGGTCTGTGCATTGGAAACCCCAGTATGGAAAAGCTAGTGCAGGATCAAACTAAACTGCAAGATACTTTACATATAGCAATAGCTTAATCACATATATAAAAAGATCTTCTAAACATTAAAATACATTATCAGTGCCCAGTACCTTAAATTAGAATATATTTAAGAAGATTGGATGCCTCACTACTGAAAGGTTGACTTCCTTGAGGTAGAGGTACACACAACAGATTCTACAAAAAGACTTCTCAGCAACTCACCATAAAAATAAACAAAAAAGGGACCAATAGATAAACAAAGAGTCAAGTACTGTTGGAAATCCAATGAAATAGTTGGCCAGAATATGTGTGTCTAGTGTGCTTTAAAATTTAATTAATAAATTAATTTGTAAGTAGTACAGTCAGAATGCTCTTTATTTGGTTTATGTTACAGAAGCTTTCAGCATTTAAACTTCAAGTTTTAATTATTTGTCCAATAAACATTTGTAAGATCATTGGACTAATGAGGAGCATTCCATATTATAATAATTTTTAGTAAAGCCATCTTGGCCAGACAAATTAAGATGTTTATGTTGTAATATTGCATATACAACTGTCAATTCCAATAGGATGATCCAGAAGGTAACATCACTGTGAAGAAAGAGAATTGCGACAGTGGTAAGCACTGACTTTTAGTTATAAACTGTATTTATCCAATGTAATGTAATGTATGTGGGTTAAATTTTTAGACACAAAAGGGGAGGCGACTACTAGTGGGTGGTTCAACAGATCTGAGTACAGTAGATGTTGACAATCATGTTTGAATGGCTAATATTAGAGAAAAAGTAGGTAAGTTTCTCTGAATAGATGAGATTTGAGATACTATTTGAAGTTGGGAAGAATAGGGGAAAATCTGACAGATTCAAGATGTGGGTTAGAGTTGGTGTTAGGGTTGTATAAAGGGAAGGAATGAGTTGTGAATTGATATGGTCCTGATAGCATGTTCATTGTTCACTGTGTGTTCTCAGACTGCTACTATGGAGTAGTAAGATATTGATTTGAAATCCAGATGCTTTTGGCTTCTAATATGACAAATTCTGTAAAGTTATTCTAGATACATAAATTGTTGCAATCTTTTCTTGACAGACATTGGTTTTATGATGTAATATTATTAACATCTTTCAACCTCTGTTATCATATCACACCAATATTCAAATGTCACCTCCTATGCAATAAGAATTCTTTTTCTTTAGCATGATTCTTGAATATATAAAAAAAATAAGATGAATGGTGGTATTGTACATGATTAATTGCAGATTTACTGTAAAAGAACAATTGTAATCATTAAAAAAAAATTAAATGAAAAATTAATTCAAGAACAATTAAAAGAACAATTTTAAGCATTAAAAATATTTTTGTACGAAAAATTAATTTGCAGTCTAGAAACCTTCAAAATAAACTGATTTCATTTTGTATAATTAGTCAGGACATGTATAGAGCCAATCCAGTATATAAATTGTGAACTGGGCATGGGTATAGCATTTCTTATGCTGCTAGATAACTAGAAAGATCAGTCAAATTTAGATAACTCATTGTACATTCAAAAAAGTTTGTAATCTTGATCTTCTTTAAATGATCATAATAGAAAAGTTGGGAATTCTATGACCTTTTACGCATCTGTTTAGATTGTAAGTCTGCATGTTTTCAGTCTTATTTGCTCCAGTGAAAGCTGTGTACACAGCTGTGATTTTAAGCTCAAAGACAGGACCTCCATTCTTTTCTTTTTCTTTCTTCATTGCGTTAATATTTTTTTGACTTGAACTTACTCCTGTATAGTGCTACGGAATATGTTGGCGCATTACAAATAAAGGAAATAATAAAGGAAATAATAATATACCCTGTCTATTCTAAGACTAGATTTGTTTCCTAAATCTACATGGCCACTGCAGTGCCATATTTATAGCTTGCCTTTTTGATAATAATATTAATATAAAGTACCTGCATGTTTATTTACATATTTAAATGGTTTATAAACAATTGCTTAAAATCCCTGTTTTTACTCACTGAAACCTTCCAAACAGTCCCTGCAAAGGTCCATCCCCTGCAGCTCATGCATCCAATACCTCTATGGTACTAGATCTACTAGCCAATGACAGGTTGTGTCTCAGCAGCATGTTGCTCAATTGCTGCTGAGATACAATCTGTGACTGGCTAGTCCATCGAGTCAGTCATGTTGTAAGATTTCCACTTAGAAGTTAATAATAAGACTAGGTCTAAATAAAAGCGCACACACTCCTGGCTCCAGCAATGAGAGCTGTAAGGGTCCAAAATAGAAGTCTTCTGATGTAAGCAGAGTTTGCTGGCATTTTTTTTCAAAGATACTTAAACAAAAATGTAATATTTTTTTTCCCAAACTACAGTGATTGTTATGTTTTCAGCAATATAACTCATCTTGCAATCACCTAACAAACCTTGATAAACATTTATTTCTACAAATGTTGGAGGGTCATCTTATAATTTGACTTATACAGTAAATGTCTCAGTAAATTTCCAGGGTTTCTAGATAAATACTTCCTTTTATATTAGCACATATATTGAAGATGTCATACTTTCTAACAGTCAGAACACTGTGCTACACCTCCAGTGAACAACTTATTTTACAAAAAAATGTAATGTACTGCACAGAAAACACCACTTTGGACACTGCTAATGTATCTCCACTTTACCTAAAAAGTATCTTATGAAATTCCTTGCAAAACTCCACACACTTTCTGTAAGAAGATCTCTTGAGTACAAGCTGAGTACATTTTGCACTGCATCCATAATGATGCACTTGTATCTCACAGGAACATAGCTGCTACATTATATAACATGATTCATATGAATGCATCCACTAATAGGGCTCACAAAGGCCCATATGGCACAGCAAGACTGCATTAAATCTAAACCCATCAAATCAGATAAACAGGATCATTTGTTTGCATCGCATTGAAAGTTACATAATTAATAATTTTAAAGTAATTTTGCAATGTTGTCATTTCAGAAAAATGAGTTTACTTTTACTGTTTAATTATATGCCGCAGTACAACCCTCAGATAGAACTAATGGAAAGTTAAAGGAAATTATGAAAATATGTATGTCTTAAAATTGTGAGTCTAAGAGCATAGGCAGGTAAAATGTTGTAAAGCTAGTTGTTAGTAGAAAAAAAAAATCTGATGCCGGTCCATGGAAACATCCATGATAATTTAGTGAGGGTTTCATGTATGAGAGGGCTTTAACATTTCATTATGAGTAGTGTCTGCAGTTTTACTTACATGTACAGGGAGTGCAGAATTATTAGGCAAGTTGTATTTTTGAGGATTAATTTTAATATTGAACAACAACCATGTTCTCAATGAACCCAAAAAACTCATTAATATCAAAGCTGAATATTTTTGGAAGTAGTTTTTAGTTTGTTTTTAGTTTTAGCTATTTTAGGGGAATATCTGTGTGTGCAGGTGACTATTACTGTGCATAATTATTAGGCAACTTAACAAAAAACAAATATATACCCATTTCAATTATTTATTTTTACCAGGGAAACCAATAAAACATCTCAACATTCACAAATATACATTTCTGACATTCAAAAACAAAACAAAAACAAATCAGTGACCAATATAGCCACCTTTCTTTTCAAGGACACTCAAAAGCCTGCCATCCATGGATTCTGTCAGTGTTTTGATCTGTTCACCATCAACATTGCGTGCAGCAGCAACCACAGCCTCCCAGACACTGTTCAGAGAGGTGTACTATTTTCCCTCCTTGTAAATCTCACATTTGATGATGGACCACAGGTTCTCAATGGGGTTCAGATCAGGTGAACAAGGAGGCCATGTCATTAGATTTTCTTCTTTTATACCCTTTCTTGCCAGCCACGCTGTGGAGTACTTGGACGAGTGTGATGGAGCATTGTCCTGCATGAAAATCATGTTTTTCTTGAAGGATGCAGACTTCTTCCTGTACCACTGCTTGAAGAAGGTGTCTTCCAGGAACTGGCAGTAGGACTGGGAGTTGAGCTTGACTCCATCCTCAACCCGAAAAGGCCCCACAAGCTCATCTTTGATGATACCAGCCCAAACCAGTACTCCACCTCCACCTTGCTGGCGTCTGAGTCGGACTGGAGCTCTCTGCCCTTTACCAATCCAGCCACGGGCCCATCCATCTGGCCTATCAAGACTCACTCTCATTTCATCAGTCCATAAAACCTTAGAAAAATCAGTCTTGAGATATTTCTTGGCACAGTCTTGACGTTTCAGCTTGTGTGTCTTGTTCAGTGGTGGTCGTCTTTCAGCCTTTCTTACCTTGGCCATGTCTCTGAGTATTGCACACCTTGTGCTTTTGGGCACTCGAGTGATGTTGCAGCTCTGAAATATGGCCAAACTGGTGGCAAGTGGCATCGTGGCAGCTGCACGCTTGACTTTTCTCAGTTCATGGCAGTTATTTTGCGCCTTGGTTTTTCCACACGCTTCTTGCGACCCTGTTGACTATTTTGAATGAAACGCTTGATTGTTCGATGATCACGCTTCAGAAGCTTTGCAATTTTAAGAGTGCTGCATCCCTCTGCAAGATATCTCACTATTTTTGACTTTTCTGAGCCTGTCAAGTCCTTTTTTGACCCATTTTGCCATAGGAAAGGAAGTTGCCTAATAATTATGCACACCTGATATAGGGTGTTGATGTCATTAGACCACACCCCTTCTCATTACAGAGATGCACATCACCTAATATGCTTAATTGGTAGTAGGCTTTCGAGCCTATACAGCTTGGAGTAAGACAACATGCATAAAGAGGATGATGTGGTCAAAATACTCATTTGCCTAATAATTCTGCACTCCCTGTATTAGCTACTGAGTCTGTGCAGGGTAAGGGGTCGGTGTCTTGTTTTATAACATTCTATAACAAATCTCCCTTTCCTTCTCTCTTATCTCCTTCTACATCTACATCCTATCAAGCCATCAGATGCAGCCCTATTAAATTCGGGCTACATGTAAATGCATAGTCGTAACGTAGCCCACAAAACTTACAGCTATTAAATTAGCCTCTTAAACCAACCCGCAGACAACTTGCGGGTTAAGTCATAGAACGGCTGAAAAAAGCCTACGGGGCGTGGAACGGGAAACTTTGCGGCCGCAAATCCTTTGTTCTCTCAAGCCCTTAACTTCTACCGCTACAATTCCAATCATGCTATTAAATTGCTACAATTTCACTAGCGTTCAACACCATAACACGCAAATGGAGCCCGAAGCCCTACGAGTGATAGAGAGGACTCGCAAGGGGTTAAAGTCAAATCGGTAGCACTGTAAATGGATATAAAACACACTACTGTACTATTATTAAAAGGAAAAGTGATGTTAGGTCTTAGAATTAATAGCACAACATTCTCAAGCTCGCAAATTGGCCCAGAAAAATACTTTATTTCTTGTTTAACATTTGTGTTCTATTGATCCTGGCAATCAATGTGTTAATACATATAATGGAACTAGCATGTGATAGAATATCATATTTACGGCTTTATTAATATTGCATTATTCTGGAATGTGGGTGCAATCGTAACTCATAATTGTAGCCTGTAATACTTTGTTGTCTAACCTCCCCTTTTTCAGTGACCTAATGATGATGATCTCTTTTTCCATTGGCTCCGTCTAAACCCGTAACTACGGGTTTGACTGATTGATTCTGCGCAGGGCAGCAAATCCAACATTCAACGATTGAGTTACAGGTTTACGTCTAAAGCTCTTAACTCGCAGAACCTTCTAATTTAATAGCACCGTAACTCGGCCAGATTTCAAGCCCGCAGCAGTTGAGGGTCTCACGTTGCCGATACAGGGCTCAAATTTAATGTGGCTGATTGTGTTTTGGCTAAACAAAAAAGAAAATTCTATTCACAAACTTTAAAAATTAAGATTTTCACTAAAATGTTTTTATGCTGCCAATGTTGTTAGTTTGTTGTTACATACTTCACAAACTATATGTAATTTTTCCACATCCAGGGTGTTTTCTTAATGGGAGTCTAGCTCAGTTTTAGGTGGATGCATTTATCACTGGTTTAAACAAAAGGATTTTACACTGAAATCTCTTGAGATTCCCTTTGAGTAAAGCCATTGATACATTAATCCATAACAAAGTGTTTTATACTACACTACTATACTGAATACTTTCTTCACAGTTTCACTTTTACCTTTTCATTTACCAGGATAAGATACAGGAAGGTACAATAACTTTCTTTAGTGAGCAATGTAAAAAGCTTTTTAAATTGCGATTCGGCAAATTGAAAAGGGCTCTATTTAAGCACATAGCATTAGATATAAAAAAAAAGCTATGATTAAGTGAATGCACATAAGGAGCTGGATTCAATTGCAAGGCTGCAACTTGATCATACCACTTAAGGTGCTATTCAATTTGGAAAGACCGCAAGATATGGGCGGATAGCGACATTCGGAAACCATTCTATCGTATGTAGAATTTGCAAGCTTGAACAGATCAATTAACCAAGGCCGTAACTCCCGAGATAGAAACAGCCAATAGAAACAGAGATCATCATCATTAGTCTTTGAAAAATGGAGGTTGGTTTTCACAGTCTTACGGGCTTGAATTACGAGTTACGATCGGACCCACATTCCAGATATAGTGCAATATTAATAAAGCCGTTAATATGATATTCTATTACATGCGAGTTGCATTATATGTATACAATAAAAAAAAAAATTAAACTATATTAAATTAAAATGAATAACACCTACCTAAATGATTATCCAGTGATGATCATCGGCGCCCTTGTCCTCCATTTCCTGCCCTGGACTAATTAGGCTATCCAACTTCTTGTCCTTAAAAAAACCCTCATGGTATATAGGAGGTTAATAGGAATACCATAGGGAAGCTTTTGCATGAAATCGTTATTCAATTGGAACTTTACTGAGCAATCTAAAAATTACTAAAAATTACTCAATTTTTCAAGCCTTGCAATGCTGTTGTTTGCCACAGAGCAATAAAGCCGGGCAATGAAAGCCTCACTATGCATGGCTTCTCTCTCTCTCCTTTCCATGTTCTGTGTCCCCTTCCTCCCTCTTCTCTCCTCTCTGCGAGCCTTGCAATGAGCGCCTTCGGCGAGAGGGGGGTTTGGTTGCAAGAGAAGAGAGGTGAAAAAAAAAAAAAAGGAAACAGTGATTATGTTGAAAACATTGTTAAATATTTTTATTATTTGTGTAAAAAGTTCAAGTTCTGTAATATAGTGTTTAAAATAGAGAAAAACAAAACCAAAAAATTTGGATTATATATTATGTGTAATTCCAATTATATCAATCTTAAATAAGAAATTTCTATCATCAAAATTACTTAATCTATCTACATTATCAAACTCATTATAAACAACATTCCTTTGTGAAACATTTCTATAAATTGAGGGAGTTCTTTAACTCCAATTTATGCTGGTATACCCCTTACTCTGATGTTATTTTGTTTATCATAATCCAAAATTCTTGAGTATTGTGTTTTTAGTTTCCGTATTTCCTCATTCAGTTCATTAATCTCAAATTTTAGTTCTTCATTGGTTTTACTCAATTTGTCATAAATATTGTCCTAGCTCATCTGTTATATTTACTAGACACCCTATTGCTTTAGAATTACTACCGATTTCCAGCGTTTGTTCAGCTTTGATCAAAATCTGAAATTCTTTCATAGAAGATAAGGTCAATGGTTCATCCTGAATATCTGTTCCCTCTGTACCCTTTTCTAAACTTAGACTCTCATTAGTCAAGGTATTTGAGGATTCTAGAAAGGATTGGGAAGAGCTTAGTTGCATTTTTTCCTTACTATTTGTTTTTTCCAGAGGGGAGAAAAAGTTGCTATTAGGTTTCCCTCTACCTCACATTGATTAATTTTTCATTTTGATAACAAGCAAACAGTGAGGTATATCTAAAAATGTCAAATATTTTGCTGTTAAGTGTACATTTTAAATGCTTTAAGTTTTCTTAGTATAAGTTCCCTTCTAAGATATGGGGTTAACATCTAATTTAAATAACTCTTTTTATAAGTCTGCTTGATCAATAAATGATTTTTCCCTCTCCTTCCTCCTCACTCCCCTATCCCTCTCCAATCCCTCCTCCTTCTCTCCTCGCTGTTTAGAAAAGAAGAGGAGTACAGCCCCAGTCATAAAAATGATAAAAAAAACTGAGGTCTATAACTCAATATTTGACGATAAGTCCAATCACAGTTCCATCAGGAAGGAGTTGTTTATCCAATATATGGAGTAATCCGCCTTTTTTCAATATTTGATGTAAGGTTACAGTCACTTCTTAGTATTGTAAGGCAGGAAAGCGATCCTTATCTAATCAGTGACTTTTATATAGGGGTTATACGAGCGTTATGAAAACATTTCATTCTCTGTGGATGTTATTTTACTCACTCTCTACCCCCTTTACTGTATCACCACAATGCTTTTGGATCTTATTCTCACAATAAGCATTTTTATATACTTGTGGAAAGCAATATCCTTCTTATTAAATCAGTGGTTGTAAAAATCACTGTGTATCCAATTTGTGTAAATGCTGAAATGTTTTATCTCCTCTTTCCCCCTTCTCTTTCTTTTTCAGATGTAAGCACTTATTTGTGGTATAGAACCAGGAATGTCTCTTTCTTATTTAAAGGGTAACAGATATAGTGGATTAGACCAAAGTTATTTAATTATTTTTTCTCTATATAGGAGTGACTTTAATCACATATTTCATCCTTGTGTTCACTCTTTTCTTTATCACTTCAGTGCTTCTCTGGTTCCTATGCACATATTGGACCATTTGTTTATTATGAGAGCAGATTTCCTCCTTATAATGTAAGAGCAGGCATTTTAACCCAACCTTTTAAAAAAAGACTTACAGAACCACTATGTGGTAGTATGTGCTGATCATTAATTATCAAGGTTATCCTCCACCTCTTGAGCACTTCTATTGGGAAGTAGCAGATTTTACTAATCCTTGAATAGATTTCTTCAGGTGCGCTATCAAATTATACTGTCTACAGATTTACCATTTGTATACCAGTTATCTGATTAGTCTGCACAGAGAGAGATGAATAGACGTCTTCTCACAGTCTCACCCTACTTCAGAAATTGCAGGGGGGGGGGGGGGGGGGGATCTCTCGTGCCTTTATTACTCTTTTCTTGATCGCCTTAATGCTCACTAGTTCATAACCACATATTGGACTATTTGTGTAATATAAGGGCAAATATACTCCTTATAAAAGGAACCATGTTACCCATCCGGGTTTAGACAATGGTTATAAAACCACTATGTGGCAAAATATGCTCCATGCATCAAAGCCAGTCTTACTTCCAATTATACTTTAGTCCTTCGGGGGAATTAAGTGGTCTTAAGTGGACAGCTATAATAACCACTATTACTTGAATGTGTCCCAAGGTGTCCTTTACATCAGAATTGCCCTCTGCCTCTTGCACCCCTGTATTTGGTGATAGTAGTTATTGCTTATCCTCCAGCAGTTTTCTGCAAGTGCTATCTTATACCAGGCAGGTTCATTTTCACTGGTTATCTATTGTAACGTTATACTCCTTGGTGTACCAGTTTTCCACCTTAAGAACAATAGTTTCATCTGCACTGGTAATACTAATGGCCACCATCCAGCAAGCTCACCCTTCTTCAACACTTAATGCTATAGGGATCACTCGTGGCTCTCCCTGCATTACTCCTGACACAGTTGTCCAAAGTTTCTGTCGTGCTTCCAGACACCAAGGCACTCGCTGTACAACCTCCTGCGGTGTTCAGAATCGCTGCTAGCAGTGGCGTCTCTCACCTCCTGGTTCTGGCAGATATCCACGCCAAAGCTCTTCTCTTGTGTCACCCCCCTGGGCATTTTTCGTGTTTTGTTGCCTCAAAACCTGAAATTAACATGGATTGTTTGAGGATTTGCATCATTTAATTTACAGAACATGCCCACAACTTTCAAGATGTTTTTTTTTTATTTTATTGTGAAGCAAACAACAAATAGGACAAAATTAAACTATTTTTTAGAAATAGAAAACAGAAAATTGTCATGTGCGTATGTAATCGCCCCTTTTGTTATGAAGCCCATAAAAAGCTCTGGTGCAACCAATTACCTTCAGAAGTCACATAATTAGTGAAATGATGTCCACCTGTGTGCAATCTAAGTGTCATATGATCTGTCATTACATATACACACCTTTTTTGAAAGGCCCCAGAGGCTGCAACACCTAAGCAAGAGGCACCACTAACCAAACACTGCCACGAAGACCAAGGAACTTTCCAAACAAGTAAGGGACAATGTTGTTGAGAAGTACAAGTCAGGGTTAGGGTATAAAAAAATATCCAAATCTTTGATGATCACCAGGAGCACCATCAAATCTATCATAACCAAATGGAAAGAACATGGCATAACAGCAAACCTGCCAAGAGACGGCCGCCCACCAAAACTCATGGACCGGGCATGGATGGCATTAATCAGAGAGGCAGCACAGAGACCTAAGGTAACAATGGAGGAGCTGCAGAGTTCCCCAGCAGAGACTGGATTATCTGTACACAGGACGACAATAAGCCATACGCTCCATAGAGTTGGGCTTCATGCCAGGAGAAAGCCATTACTTTCAGCAAAAAACAAAATGGCACATTTTGAGTTTGCAAAAAGGCATGTGGGAGACTCCCAAAATGTATGGAGGAAGGTGCTCTGGTCTGATGAGACTAAAATTGAACTTGAACGCTATGTCTGCTGCAAACCCAACACATAACAACACCCAAAGAACTTTTTTTTTTTTTATACAACTAATTAATTAATAGTTAATCCGCATATTGCAGATCAGAGGAGATCTTAAAAGGTTGAACTTGATGGACTGAAAGTCTTTTTCAACCTTAAATACTATGTAACACCATCCCCATAGTGAAACATGGTGGTGGCAGCATCATGCTGTCCGGATGTTTTTCAGCAGCTGGACCTGTGAAACTGGTCAGAGTTGAGAGAAAGATGGATGGTGCTAAACACAGGGATATTTTTACGCAAAACCTGTACCACTCTGTGCATGATTTGAGGCTAGGACGGAGGTTCACCTTCCAGCAGGACAATGACCCCAAACACACTGCTAAAGCAACACTTGAGTGGTTTAAGGGGAAACATGTAAATGTGTTGGAATGGCCTAGTCAAAGCCTAGACCTCAATCCAACAGAAAATACATGGTCAGACTTAAGGATTGCTGTTCACAAGCGCAAACCATCCAACTTTAAGGAGCTGGAGCAGTTTTGTAAGGAGGAATTGGCAAAAATCCCAGTGGTAAGATGTGACAAGCTCATAGAGACTTAACCAAAGGGACTTGGAGCTGTGATTGCCGCAAAAGGTGGCTCTACAAAGTATTGACTTTAGGGGTGTGAATAGTTATGCACATTGATTTTTTCTGTTATTTTGTCCTATTTGTTGTTTGCTTCACAATAAAAAAAAAAAAAGCATTTTCAAAGTTGTGGGAATGTTCTGTAAATTAAATGGTGCAAATCCTCAAACAACCCATGTTGATTCCATGTTGTTAGGCAACAAAACACGAAAAATGCCAAGGGGGGTGAATACTTTTGCAAGGCACTGTATATTTTTCTAATTTCACTGCACCAACTTAGACATTCAGATTAACAAAACATTGAACTTAAGGCTGTAATGTTACAAAATAGGTAAAAAGTCAAGAGGGTGAATACTTTTGCAAGGCACTGTACATATGTTATTGGTGGGTTGTAATGTGTTTTATTTTTTATTATATAGTGTTTAGTGGCACTTCAATGGTTAATTTTAGGTTATCATGGGGATCTATATGGACCCCCTTGGCAGTTAGGGGTTTAAGGACCTCCGTGATGTCAGGAGTTAACTATTTGTGCCACGGAAGTCTGTTAGGGACCCTCGTTTTAGGTGACATGGGCGTCTCAATAGACTTCCATGATTATGTAGATCAAGAATCTGGTATGATCATATAATGGGGGATTGGATGTGAGCAGGGAAGGGGGCAATTAAGTGTGAATGGGGAAAGGGAATCACCAGGGATTCTTATTGGTGGAAGTGGCATTTAGCGTAATCCCTTGACTTGAGCTTTATTGACCTGTTGCTTGTGGGATCAGTAATATTACATAACAGGAGCATTGAATACATGTTTAACATTACTGAAAAAAGCTCTTGCAGTTGAAATTTTGTATTTTTATTAGTTACATGTCTCAGATTTTTAAGTAAATATAAATCGAGAAATTGAACTGTCAATAAATATTTAGATAAAATATCTTATGTAATATGTAATATAAATCTAATGGATCTCAATTAGAAGATGATATTTACATGCAGATGAGTATTCAATCTATGATTCACCCATATCCAGTATGCCTTAATAAATGAGAGGTATACAACGGTATGATCATTATACATATATAAGATGATATCATAAAGGTATTGTATGTTTGTGTCCCAAATGAGTAACCATGAAAAACACACTGACACACTCACAATCACAGTCTACTCACATATATAAAATAAAAGAATGTGTTTTTATATAAAATATGTATGTGTTATGTGTATTAATGCCTGTCTATTAATAGCCTGGTGGGGCAGTATATGTTCTCAAACCTCTACTTAAGTATACACCAGACAGGCCATGATGTTGGTTTAGCACTGTGTAAACACTGGAGGAGCAATTAGTGTTCAACAGTCTCTTCCTGACTCATCTGTATTCAAACAATATTAAAACAAAATCATGGTCTGTTTGGTGGATCCTGAGAAGAGGTTTGAGAACCACTGGTACAGGGTATAGGGTTGATAGATATGGTTTGAGTAGTAAAAAATCAGTAACATATAAATTAAATGTGGTTATTTAAGTGTATACAGTGCCTTGCAAAAGTATTCACCCCCTTGACTCTTTACCTATTTTGTTACATTACAGCCCTAAGTTCAATGTTTTGTTAATATGAATTTCATGTGATGGATCAGAACACAATAGTCTAAGTTGGTGAAGTGAAATGAGAAAGATATATACATAAAACTATTTTTTAGAAATAGAAAACAGAAAATTGGCATGTGCGTATGTATTCACTCCCTTTGTTATGAAGCCCATAAAAAGTTCTGGTGCAACCACACGTTTTTTGAAAGGCCCCAGAGGCTGCAACACCTAAGCAAGAGGCACCACTAACCAAACACTGCCATGAATGGATGGTGCTAAATACAGGGATAATCTTGAGCAAAACCTGTACCAAAACCTGTACCACTCTGTGCGTGATTTGAGGCTAGGATTAAGGGTCACCTTCGAGCAGGAAAATGACCCCAAACACACTGCTAAAGCAACACTTTAATGGTTTAAGGGGAAACATATAAATGTGTTGGAATGGCCTAGTTAAAGTCCAGACCTCAATCCAATAGAAAATATGTGGTCAGACTTAAAGATTGCTGTTCACAAGCGCAAACCATCCAACTTGAAGGAGTTGGAGCAGTTTTGCAAGGAATGAGCAAAACTTCCAGTGGTAAGATGTGGCAAGCTCATAGAGACTTATCCAAAGTGACTTGGAGCTGTGATTGCCGCAAAAGGTGGCTCTACAAGTATTGACTTTAGGGGGGTGAATAGTTATGCACATTTACTTTTTCTGTTATTTTGTCCTATTTGTTGCTTGCTTCACAATAAAAAATATAAAAACATCTTCAAAGTTGTGGGCATGTTCTGTAAATTAAATGATACAAATCCTCAAACAATCCATGTTAATTCCAGGTTGTGAGTCACAAAACACTAAAAATGCCAAGAGGGGCGAATACTTTTGCAAGGCACTGTATAAGCAATAGAAATATACATGTAAAATAATATAAAACCAGAAACTCACAATCTATCGCCTTAACTCTCGCTCACAAACTAAATACCCCACCATTGCTGGAGTTTCCTTGATAGATGAATATTCAACTAGCAATTGGATGAGATATCTGATACATCGCAAGACCCGGCCCTTAAGTGTACTCAGAAGTTTTTTGTCTTCCCAGTAAAAATCTTTATATACAAATATTTGCAATTTAATTGCTTTGGGTGTTCCAAATTAGTTTTATTCAGGTTTACGGGGGACATAGAATGGATGTTATTTTTTCTATATATTTATTACATCTTTATGCAACTCTATATTGTCATGTCATATCAATTGTTGTGTTATTAGTTCTTCCCCTACCTATGAGAATATGGTACCGGTCAAGTAAGTGGGAGCCTTAGAGACAGAGATTAGCTCATTGATACTCTCAAACAGTGATTTACATTTTTATACAAAGACATTTGAGTTTGCTTATCTGTACTTTTAGGAGAAAAAAATCATGAATGTCAGGCATGATAGATAGGGAGGTCTTTATAAGTAAATAATAAAGAGGGAAAAACTACATAATGATTGTAAATTATATATATATATATATATATATATATATATATTAACATTCTAAAAACATTATTAATTATTAGTTTGGTTCTTTAAAAAAGATCATGGAAATATTAAGACTACAGTGTTCCTTTAAATGTAGAAACAAAAGAAGTAATTGTAAGTTTGTGCAATTCAAATTCCATTGCTTTGTCTCCCCTATTGTCCTTCCTTTCTTCTGAGCTCAGTGAATATTCAGTGCCCATGTCTATAGGTCCAGCTCACTTGTGACTGCATCCTCTTCATACTCCTCCGTTAAACCATAATAAAAAAAGACTTTGCAGAAATAGTTGTCAGATCTTTCTAGCAGACTATTCATCATTCTCTCTACTTAATTAGTTCACAGGTTTCATTGTCTCCCTAAAGGATGAAAAGTGTGTCTGCTACAGGTGGATATGAAAGATGTAGAAATAGATCAAATTTTCCAGCATAAAATGTTTTACCCAGAGAATAAGAATTTGTGCAAAGTGTTCTATTTTATATTTGATATAGCAATTTTCCATTGAAAATATAAACTTGAAGTTCCTTGGTTTATTTAATAATCTGATAATATTAAGTAAGGCTCTATTGAACCCATGTTCAATAATCACTAATTGACAACTGTAATGTGTTGTATTCTCTTGCCACTTAGTTAAATGGACCTCATATCACTCTCGCATGTATTTCATTATGTGAATATAATGTATTTTTCAAAGGGTCTCAAATGCCTTTTTTTCACACGTCTCATGTAAACCAACTTAACAAAAGGAAATGTATCACCTAAAAGGCTGTCATTAGGATACAGATAGCATGAACGTAACCAGATAAATCAGATTCTGCTCACTGTGGGAGGCCTTATATATTGCAATCCATGTAAGTTGCAAGTACAGCAAAATTGAATACTTGCTTGAGTTGCTTGGAAAAACAATGTCCAATTTCAGTGTGCCAAGGTCATGTTTTACTAATACAAGTTAAAATACAGAAATAGTGTAATCAGAAGGTAGCAGTACTTTGCTTCTCTATATTATAATCAATAACCTAAAGAAAAATGAGCAAAGGTAAACTGTAAAGTAATGGTAGAATAGAAGTACTTTCATTGTGCTAAAATGTTTACTGTATTACCTTCATTAAAGCTGAGTTTTGACTCAAGTTGTGCACAAAATCGTACAACCTTCATAGCACCCCTTGCCACGCACTTCACCCATAGGATAGATCTAGCCCTTAACGTTAAGTGGAGAAAGATATATGCTACAGCAACAACCTTATTCTAAAGAAATGATTTTGCAAAGGTTCCATACTAATTTTAGACAGTAGCTTCCCAGCTCTTAGGTCAACTGCACTAATGTCAGACAGTAGCTTCCCAGCTCCTATGTCAACTGCATGTACCCTTTTGAAGTCATTAAAAGGAGCTGGAGTTTCTCAGGTTGTAATTGCACTACAGAAAGATCGTTTTCAAACTTTTATTGAGTGATTTTCTTTTAAGCACAGTTCTATGGTGCTAAGCAAGAAAATATTATTGAAAATGTGGAACTTTTTCTTGTACTAAAGACAGAAAAATAAATATCTACCTCTGCTTCTTGTTTCTCCCTGCAAGCTGTGCATTCTCAAGTTATGTGTTGCACAGAATGTAGATATTCTGCTGTGACTGTTGAGCCATATCACACTCGTAGCTGGAGAGTAAACATTTGCAGGGTAAAACTGGATAATTGAAGACACAGCATTTTGAACATTAGTAGTAGTAGTAGTAGTAGTAGTAAAGTAGTAAAGAGAAGTGCAGGAAGCTGAATGTTTCCTCCTTTTTGTGATATAGCATGCTGTGACAAAGCTGGACAGGAATATGGATGAATAATCGGAGGCATATATGTAAGCCTGAGGCTGAATAAATATGTCCAGTCCAGCCAGGTAACAGTTAACAGGCTCTGGCATCACAATGAGGCTATAGGTTCTAGCTCATCACAATGAGGCAGCACATAAAAAAAAGCTGGGACAGTCCTAGGTAGGTCAGGTGAAGCTGAACCTGAGGAGGGCCTGTGAGAGACAGAGGGAAGGAGCTTGTCAAAATAAGTAGATCTAAAAAAGAGAGTCTGTATGATTGTAAGTATTCAGGAGGAGATCACCTGTGAGGGGATCTGACCAAGCTCCTAGAAGTAAAAAAGGTACTTGTAAAAGTATTGGCAGCATAAAACCCCAGAGAAACGACTGTGTATTTGTGACTATGAAGAGGCTAATACCTGCATGTTTAATTGTCCCTGGGTTGGAGCATTTGGAGAGAGGGTGGGCCAGTGTTACACCTGCCTGTATTTGAAAATGAATGCAACATCTACAGGCCAGAGTCAGGAGCTTGATAGTAAAATTACAGGTACAGCAAGACCTACATAAGGACACTAGAAACTCTGGCCGCAGTGTTTTTTTACCCATAGCAAACACGCTGCGCCGGTTCAGAGAGGATGTTCCTACAGCTTGTTTATTTAGATGGTTCTTTTCATTTCTGCTCACTGACTTTTATTTTATTAAAACCCCTTGGGACTAAAATCTGTCTATTTTAGTCTCATAAGAAGTATTATTAGACAGGCGCATTAGGCTACGAAGAGTCGCCATTTTCCAACATACTTTTTTTTTAGATTCTAAGTTTGTATTTTTTTTGGTACTTTTTGGGACCCTCTCTTGACGAGACGAGACCACAAAGATTTAAAACTGAATTGAGTTTATTGCACTTGGACACATTTACATCTGAGGTCCATTAGGCATACATATGTATTTTAGTATAACAGTTCTTTTAAAATAGTCAAGAAATAGGTTAAAACTGGAGCTATAAGCAAACTAAATATATGTAATTTGTATACATAGATGATTGTGCAGGTGTGTATATATATTTATATACCCATGTGCATATCTGCATTCATTATTCCCAGAGTGCAATTGAAACAGTTTATTCGTTGACATTCTGACGCCTTAAATAAGAAGATGTTAAATAAGAAGATGCATGGCACACCGACTTTTGGGCGAAGGAGCCCTGTGCAACGTCATCTGCGCGCACAAAACTGTGCGCACCCACACCGGCGCGGTAACTGGTGAGTAAATGGAGGTACCTGCATAACAGTCGGTGCCCCCGGTGTGTCTCTCAGGCAGTCTCTCCCTCCCTCTCTCACACCTCTGGATCCAGCTTCCTGTGTGCCCAGATATCTATGAGTGTGCCCAGCACTTTGTGTGAGACCCCCAGTGCACCCAGCACTAAGTGTGAGACAGCACCTCATCTAACGTGTGGGTGCTAAATGTGACAGGAAGACAGCGGGAGAAACAGAAAGGAGAGAGAGAGAGAGAGAGAGAGAGAGAGGGAGGGAGGGAGGGAGCGAATGCCTGAGAGACACACCAGGGCACCGACTGATATGCAGGTACTGAGAGAGGGTCATATCCAGGCTGTGTTGTCGCCAGGTGATCACAGTCATACTGTTTGTATTAGAGGGTGGGCACAGGGGGAGAGAGACCCGGGGTCAGAGGGTGGGCACAGGGGGAGAGAGACCCGGGGTTAGAGGGAGGGCACAGGGGGAGAGTTAGAGGGTGAATACTGGAGGGACAGAGCTGCATAGAGGGTGAATACTGGGGCAGTGCTGTACTGGCATGCTGTTGTGGGTGCGCGCATTTGTAAGACAATTTCTGCGCGCGCAATATGTCCTTCACCCAAAAGTCATGCTACCAAGATGCATACATAAATGTACATACAAACTCACATACACATATCTATGTACAGCTAAAGATAATATATACATGTATTAAATGTGTAAATACAAATGCTCAGCTTCCTGAAGTGCAGAAAACTAACTTTACTTTAACCAATTTATTTCTCTTCAATTCATGGTAAGTTGTTGAAACAAAAAGGGATCACATATAATTAAAATAATAATGATTTTAAACAACAATCCTTCTTAAAAGTAGCTGCTCTTGTATATAACCACATCTGCTTGACATATTATTAACAAAGATAGGCTGACAAATAATTAGCAGAATATTCAGTTATTTGCTTATACATACAGTATACAAAATAATCTAGTGATGATATAGTCAGTGGTAATGTAAATAATAAGAAGAGAAAGGGCACACGAATGGGTAAAAGACTGTGATGGAAACTTTGTGAATATATATTATTTGAATGATAGTAGAATATTTCATCATTTACTATTTTAACCATTTAGCTGCCAGAATAGTCTTGTTCAGTTCAGCTTTTCATTAACAGTGTTGTTCTGTGGCACTGGTCAATATGTACTTAAGGAGCAATAATATCTTGTAAATACTGCATGTTGTATGGATGCTCCATCTTCCCACACATCTTGTACATTCTGCTCTCAGCTGCCCCTGATTCAAGTAAAATCAAGTAAAATCATGACTCTAACATATAAAGCCCTAAACAATAATGCACACTCTTATATCTCTGTTCTCGTCTCAAAATACTCTCCCAAACGCCCTCATTTATCTGCTAACAACCTTCTTCTATCCACCTCTCTTATCACCTCCTCTGACTCGCACCTCCAGGAATTTTCTTGTGCTGTCCATAATCTTTGGAACGCCTTGGCCGCGATTCAATTGGCTTTTGGCCAGGTAGCTGCGCTCTTGATCAATTGAATCTCTCTGTAGCTGTTAAAAAATTCAAGCAGTTACAAATTTGCAACAGTTACGGAGCATTTCAATTAATTAAGCCCGCAGCTGACAGGCCGAAAGCCTAAACCGTAAACCATGCATCTATACGTGCATACATTTCAGAGCTTGCTCATGATCAATTAAGCAAGGCCATAACTACCGATTTAGAAACAGCCAATAGTAAATGAGACCGTCATCAAGAAGTCAGTAAAATATGGAGGTTAAACGTCAATCAATTAGCTTTTAGACGTCTGATATGCAATCGGACTTCCGATCCAGCAATGTACAAAATAATAAAAATGAATGATGATACTGTTCTAGTCCATGTGAGGGGCCTGATATGTATCAACTCCTTGATTACCAATATTGATATAACACGGAAATTAAACGTAAAAAAACATATTTTTTTGCAGATTTGTGAGTTTGAGACTGTTGTGCAATTAATTCTAATGTCTATCATCGATGTCCCCGTATTGATTTTTTATTTGCATTTACAGTGCCATGAACAGGTGTTTAACCCCTGTGCGAGTTCTATCTGGTAATCGTAGGATTTTCTTTTACATTTGCCATTTACAAGTGTGAAAACAATTGCGGTCTTGAGGTATTGTAGCAATTGAATAGCGCTTTGCGATTGTAATGTTTATGGGCTTGAAAGATCAAAGACTTAGATGGGTCGAAGTTACGATATTGACAAACACAGGGATTTTCAGCCTGTAACCCGCAAATCTTTTGCAGGTAGCTAAAAGACACAAATTGAATAGCAAATTAGTTTACGGGCTACATTACAGGCTCCAGTAACTAACAATTGCTCAAATGAATAGGTGCCCGTGTCTCGCTCCACTAGACTATCCTCCTGCCTCAAAACATTTACAACCGCACAAAAAATGCATAATAAGCGTAATAATCAATTTCAGTCTTAATATGCACAACGCATCTTCCACCCACCTGTATTACACCCAAACCCTTTAGACTGTAAGTTTGTGAGTTTTCAATCTTGTAAGGTGCTTTAGGGAAAGCACTGTGTGTCTTTGATTTTAAGCTCAATTAAAAGGCTCTCCATTATTTTGCTATGTGTTAAGCTGTCTTTATTTGTATTTAACCCCTGCATAGTGTAGCGGAATATGTTGGCATGTTACAAATAAAGGATAATAATAATATTAATGCAGCTCAATTCAGCCTATCAAAAAATACCATTTTTGTCACCGAAGCCCTTAATACTTTTTGGATGGATCATTTTAACTTGCAAACGCTTCTGACAGTATAGATTAACATATTTCTCAGTGCAAGGCAGACTCCCATAGGCAAATGTGACCCTCTTTATGCCATAAAAAAATAAACAAAGATAATTTGCTAGGTGCAGTCTCAGTAACCAGTCAGGCTGTCCAAACAATGAATATATACCTATTTTCTTTAAAAAGTTTAACTGAAAGCAATCCCTATGCTAGAAGGATTTAAAAAACACAACTCTTAAATAGCACCACACTAGCAGGATGTCACAACTAGAGCATTCAACAGTATGCCAGTGGGCCTAGCTAGAAACATCCTAACTCATATTTCATGAGTACTCTCATTACAAAGGTTATATGCATACCTATAGTCTTAGGAAATTAGCAATATTTTATCATATCTTAATATTTTTGTTTTAGAGATTATGTATTTTATTACAATTCTACCTACTATAGTGAGAACATAATAAACGATGGTATCACACAAAGAATACAAATCTTTGTTCTCTTTGACCTTTAATGTTGCCTTTTACAATTTTACCTAGACATATTTATTGTTGTTTTATGTAGAAAAATTGTATTACAGAAATTTGTTGGCATGACAAATTTATCTGACGACGTTATAGTGTTGAAATATATTTATTTTATTTTTCTCATATTCCAGTGACTGCAAACACACTCACACAGTGACATTTTGTAACATATCATGAATTCTAGAAAATAGATTGCTTTGCTTAGTGTTTATAACATTGCCTTTACATTAATTCTACCCTTATAAAAATGTCATGTTTCTACTGCAGCGCACATTTGGAATTAAAAAGTGATCTGAGTAGTCACATAGTCTGAAACAGTACAACTAGGTGCCTTAACTCTTGATATATGTACTTGACAAAGTGGAGCATACACTTCCAAATTATTTAATTTATCTTAATAGTCATGATTTAACTCAATATGGTTATTTTTATAGTAGCTTGTGATGGGAAAACTTGGCAGTTGCCTTCAGGACTTGTTCATGGAGGCTCATGTTTCGCTGGTCACAGGATGCATTGTTGTCTAGTATAGCTAACCAAAAAACACATATTGCTGTTTAGTCTTTCAGTCGCGTCCGACTCTCCATGACCCTATTGACCGCAGCATGCCAGGTACATCTGCCCCTCGGAGCTCCATCAAGTTCATGTTCATTGCTTCAATGACCTCAGCTATCCATCTCCGCCTCTGTCGTCCCCTTCTTGTGCCTTCAATCTTTCCCAGCATCAGAGTATTTTCTAGGGGATTCTGCTATTTTATGATATGGCCAAAATATTTGAGCTTCAGCTTCATGATTATACCTTCTAGTGAACAGTTTGTCTTGATTTCCTGAAGTACTGATTTCGGCAACACCACAATTCAAAAGGTGCCAATTCTACAGAGCTCAGCCTTTTTTATGGTACACCGCTCACATCCGTATGTTACTACTGGGAATACTATAGTTGTTGATAGTTTCATTTCTTTACTTTTTCCTAGCTTGTCCAAGCTTGCCATTGCTTTCCTTCCCAGAAGCAAACGTCCCCATCTATAGCCACCATCCATCTGCAGAGATCTTGGATCCTAGAAAAATAAATTCTGTCACTGCCTCCACTTCTTCCCCGTCTATTTGCCAGGAAGTGAGATTGTCGTTTTCCATGATTTTCGTCTTTTTAAAATTGAGCAGTAGGCCAACTTTTGCACTGTATTCTTTTACCCTCATCAATAGGGTCTTTAGTTCCTCCTCACTTTCAGCCATCAAAGTAGTATCATTATTTTATCTGAAGATGTTGGTATTTCTTCCTCGTCTCGGAGGCTGTTGGAACAGAGTGTTTACTATTACCAGAGAATTATTTTGACAGAATTCTACTAATCTTTAACCTGCTACATTTTGTACTCCAAGGTCAAATTTGCCAGTTATTCCAGGTGTCTTTTGGTTCCCTACTTTAGCATTCCAATCTCCTATGATGATAGTAACATATTTTCTTGGTGTTATATCTATGACATGTTGAACTATCTTCGTAGAACTGGATAATTTCAGCCTCTTCAGCATCCATGGTTTGAGCATATTCTTGAATCACTGTGATGTTAAATGGCTTGCCTTGGATTTGAATTGAAATCATTCTGTCCTATATTGGGTATTAACCGAGCACTGCTTTGGCCACTTTTTGATTGGCTATGATGGCTACTAGTGATGTCGCAAACATCAAATTTTTGGTTTGCGAACAGCAGACGCAAACTTCATCAAATGTTCGCGAACGGGCGAACCCGGCAAACCGCCATAGACTTCAATGGGCAGGCGAATTTCAAAACCCACAGGGACTCTTTCTGGCCACAATAGTGATGGGAAAGTTGTTTCAATGGGACTAACACCTGGACTGTGGCATACCGGAGGGGGATCCATGGCAGAACTCCCACGGAAAATTACATAGTTGATGCAGAGTCTGGTTTTAAGCCATTAAGGGCATAAATCACCTATCATCCCTAAATTGTTTGGAATAACATGCTTTAAAACATCAGGTATGATGTTGTATCGATCAGGTAGTGTAAGGGTTACACCCGCTTCACAGTAACAGACCAATCTCCCCGTTTAATGCACCGCAAACCACCGCAAACAGTCCCTTTGCACAACCGCAAACTCCCCATTTGCACAAGGTTGGATATCAAGCTAGCCATGTCCCGTTCCTTGTCCTCACTGATGTCATTGAAGGTCTCTTCTTCCACCCAGCCACCAAGGGTACCCGAATGGTGACAACAAGCCCCCTGGGACACCTGCTGTGTTTGGTCTTCCACCTCCTCAAAGCCACCTTCCTCCTCTGACTCCTCTTCTTCAGACTCCTCTCTCTGCGTTGCCTCTGTCTGCGTTATTATAAGGTGTGTACTGTTAAGTAGTACTATTCCTATCGGTTTAATCCCTGTTACGTCCACTATTAGGGGACATGTATATGGCATTGATTTTTGGAACAGGGAGATGGAAAAAGATGCTTGGTCGGACCTCCTACTTCAAATTTGAGGCACTGCGCGTGCAATCTAAGGTGCCACCAGATATGAGTGTCACTGTGCACTGGCAAAAGTTGGCAGAGTAGGCGCTGTAGGCCTCACACACACGCCTGTAGGCAGGCAATTGCTATTCAATCTATTACAGTCAAAAAAGTGTTGTTTTATGTCACTGTACACTACGGTTGCACCAGATATGACGTATCACTGTGCACTGGCAAAAGTTGGCAGAGTAGATGCAATAGGCTTCACACACACGCCTGTAAGCAGGCAATTGCTATTCAATCTATTACAGTCAAAAAAGTGTTGTTTTATTTCACTGAGCACAATATAAACTGTGAGCCTGACACAGGCAGGCAACTGAAATTAGATTAAAGGAAAAAAGGGTTGTTTTTTTTCAATGTATGGTACACCAACTATGACTGGTGAAACAGAGCAGAATATTAGCCTGTCCTTCAGATGGAAGGCTCTGGAAGAGGGTGTATGCTGCTGATTGGCTGGAATGTGTCTGCTGACTGTGAGGTGCAGGGTCAAAGTTTCCTCAATGATAAAGTATAGGGGGCGAACCGAAAAGCGCATGTGTTCGCCGTCCACTGCGAACGCAAACATGCCAAAATCGCTGCAAATAGTCCGTGGGCGAACTGTTCGCGACATCTCTAATGGCTACTCCATTTCTTTTGCAAAATTCTTGACTACAGTTATGGTCGATTCTATCATTAGGTGACTTAGGCAGGGGCCTACAGGTGCTGCTCAGTGAGAGGTGCCTCATTTTAATAAAAAAAAAAATTGGCCTGATCTCCAGCCATAGTTCTGTCCCTTCCTACTCTCCCGTGTCCTACTTACTGGAGGAGGTCCATTACTGCATCTGTGAAGTAAGACAGAGCAGCACGATGTGGGAACCAGGGTGTAAGAGAGCCCTGACCACAATGAGCTGCTGGACAAGGTAAGTCTTTTTGTGTGTGTCATCTGTTGGGTTAAATAAAATAATTTGCCTATATGTGTGATCCTAGGTATGTGTTATACTGTCTATGTGTGATCCTATGTATGTGTATGTGTGAGTCTATGTATGTGTATGTGTGAGCCTATGTATATGCGAGCCTATGTATGTGTGGGTATGTGTGAGTCTGTGTATGTGTGAACCTATGTATGTGTGAGTCTATGTAATGTATGTGTGAGCCTATGTATGAGTGATCCTATGTATGTGTATGTTTGATCTTATGTATGTGTGATCCTATGTATGTGTGATCCTATATATGTGTATGTGTGAGTCTATGTATGTATAAGCCTATGTATATGTGAGTCTATGTATGTATATGTGTGAGCCTATGCATGAGCCTATGTATGTGTGAGCATATGTATATGTGAGCCTATGTATGTGTGGGTCTATGTATATGTGAGCCTATGTATGTGTGGGTATGTGTGAGTCTCTGTATGTGTGAGGCTATGTAATGTATGTGTGATCCTATGTATGTGTGATCCTATATATGTGTATGTGTGAGGCTATGTATGTGTGATCCTATGTATAAGTGATCTTGTGTATGTGTGATCCTATGTATGTGTATGAGTGAGCCTATGTATGTTTATGTGTATGTGTGAGTCTGTGTATGTGTGAGCCTATGTATGTGTTAGTCTATGTAATGTATGTGTGAGTCTATGTATGTATATGTGTGAGCCTATGTATGTGTTAGTCTTTGTATGTGAGTCAAGAGATGTGTATGCATGAGCCTGTGTATGTGTGAATGTGTGAGCCTATGTATGTGTGAGTCTATGCATATGTATGCATGAGCCTATGTATGTGTGAGCATATGTATATGTGAGCCTATGTATGTGTGGGTCTATGTATATGTGAGCCTATGTATGTGTGGGTATGTGTGAGTCTGTGTATGTGTGAGGCTATTTAATGTGTGTGTGATCCTATGTATGTGTGATCCTATGTATGTGTGATCCTATATATGTGTATGTGGGAGTCTATGTATGTGTGATCCTATGAATAAGTGATCTTATGTATGTGTGACCCTATGTATGTGTATGTGTGAGCCTATGTATGTGTGAGCCTATGTATGTATATGTGTGAGCCTATGTATGCATGAGCCTATGTATATGTGAGCCTATGTATGTGCGAGTTTGTGTATGTGTTAGTCTATGTAATGTATGTGTGAGCCTATGTATGAGTGATCTTATGTATGTGTATGTGTGATCCTATGTATAAGTGATCTTATGTATGTGTATGTTTGATCCTATACATGTTTATGTGTGATCTTATGTATGTATGTGTGAGCCTATGTATGTGTGTCGATGTATGTATACGTGTTAGCCTATGTATGTGTTAGTCTTTGTATGTGAGTCAATAGATGTGTATGCATGAGCCTGTGTATGTGTGAGCCTATGTATGTGTGAGTCTATGCATGTGTATGTGTCAGCCTGTGTATGTGTGAGCCTATGTATGTGAATGTGTGTGCCTGTGTGTGTTTGTAAGGCTATATATGTTTATGTGTGAGCCTGTGTGTCTGTCTGTAACGATCTGCGTGTGAGTCTGTGTATGTGTGTCGCTGTAAATGTGTATATGATTCTTTAACTGTGTATGCGTGGGTCTGTAATTGTGTACGGGCGAGTCTGTGTATGTGTGAGTCTGGAACTGTGTATGAATCTGTGGGTGTCTGTAACTGTCTATGTGTGAGTCTATGTATGTGTGTGTGTTAGTGAATCTGTAACTGTATGTGTGAATCTGTTATATCTGTAACTGTGTTTGTGTGTATGTCTGTAATTCTGTATGTGTGCAAGTGTGTGCACTCCACTTCAATGCCCAGGGGCTCCAAAAAGTAGAAGATCTGGTGGTTGTCTGATGTGAAATATCCCATTCCAGTCCATTTAAGTTCAGTAATTCCCAGGATATAAATGTTTAACCTTGTCATCTCATTCCTGAACTTGGTTTGCCTTGGTTCATAGTTCTAACATTTCAGGTTTCAATTTCTAAATTGTTCTTTGCAGCAGAAGACTTTCCGTTCTCCACCAGACACATCCACAGCTGGTCGTCCTTTTGGCTTTGGCCCAACCGCTTCATTAGATCTGGTTCTACTTGTACTTGCCCTCTGCTCTTCCGCAGTAATGTGAAAGGCACCTTCTGACCTGAGGGGTTAATTTTTCAGAACCATATTGTTATGTCTCTGGTTGTGCCTGTCCGTACAGTTTTCTTAGCAAAATTACTGGAGTGGGCACAGTTTCCTTCTCCAATGGGCTGCAATATATATACTATATACTCCATATAATTAATCAAATACCACACAACTGCTTCTCTACACATAAACACACACATTGAAAATTCTTGGGAGGGATTTGTCCCTCTCGTCCCCCCCAGTTTCTACACCTATAATAATGGTGCAACATAGCAATTCTGGTTTATAATAGTTCCAGTAGAAAATGAACTGCAAAAATATAAATTAGGCCTTAGATTTGTGATCGAGAAGATTGACAATACATCGTTCATCTCAGACCTCATTATAGAAAACAGAGCAAGCCTTTCAGTTTGTCCACAGGTAGAGCATCTTATAGTATAAAAAGCAAATACACTATATTTTATAAAGCATAAGACACATATTCCATTAAATTGTTATGTCTAAAAGGGAAAAAAAAGTGTTAACAAAAATATGTTATGTTGTACATTTTTTTTTTACTTAAAATTGTAATGCCAGATTTCCTGTAGTTTTACATTGCTTTAATTCAAAATCACTACAAGTAAAATCATTGGATATTTGACAGTTTTGTCACAAAATATAATAAAACAGCTGCAGATTTAGGTAGAGATTGTTTTGCTAAGTCTAGTATTTGCTGTGTAATTTTGAAAGAGATTATAGTTTTGAAGGTACAATTTAAAATACCTTATGAACACTGTGCTTATGAATACTGCCTGATATGTATGATCATTCTGGCTAAGAGTTCATATAAGCGCAGAGCTTTATTATCTTTGTTACAGTGTAAGAAAGGTAGGCAGTGGATAAATAAGGATTAAAGTACTTATCGGGTGGATAGGCGAGAAAGTACTTAGACCTAAATCCCATCATTCACAATTTTCTAGAGGCATATAATAATCCACCATAAAATTACAGCTTGTCATAACCCATTGCTTTAATGAAGGATTGATTTTCTAATGTTGTGGAAGAAGAATTATCTTTGTGTTGTCACCAGTGTGACAAAAGTGACAGGCAGTCATGATGCGTTTGAATAATTTTTGCATGTGATTCCTACATACTAAATAAATAAAACTGTAATTTTGAAAATGTGTTGAAATAAAAAAATATAACATTTGATAAGAATATTTTAATATTATGAAAGAAAATGAAAATGAGTATTTATGTTATAGTTAGAATAACTTGATACCTATAAAAACATAACAGAATGCATTTATTAGTGTATTCTCTATTAATTCTGCATAGTGTTAAATCTATCAGTTTTTCTGAATATTAAACATTTCTAGCAACAGTTCCAATTCCAATAGAAAAAACATTACAAACTCAACGCACCCGGCCTCAGTCCTAATGGGATTTGTTAGGGGAAATTATTTTTTTGTATTCTCCTCAATGTAATTACAATAAAAGGTATACTGCACTTACTTATCAGAAGCCCCCAGAGTAACTGATTGTGGAACCTCCCTCTTTCTTCCAGTTATCCTTCTTTCTGAACGCAAACAGGACTGAGGCATCAAACTGCCAGTGTCATGTGATGCTCAGACAAACAGCATGTCACTGTCTACTTATTAGCAGCATGAGACACTGGTAGTGTGTGTATAGCCTATATCTTTGCAAGATGACAGCTCTCATGAGAGAGAACAAAAAGAAAAGGGAAGACTCTAGAAGGTGAGAATCTGTTACACTGGATGCTTTTTACAAGTGAGTAAAAAAACAAAAACATTTTATATCAAAGGAGAGTAAAATTAATTCAGTAACTTATTTAAAATTTTTATATAAAATAACATGACAAGTTATTTGTTAGACTAAAAATGACATCAACAACAATATATATATTTTTTTCACAAATTGATTTAATGAGTCATTGTGGTATATTTGTCGAATTGGGTAAAAGTGTGGAATGGCGCAGAGTTAAAGCGAAATATCCCCAAATCCTATGCTTTCTATGTCACCTATTTATCAAGCAGGAATAAAATCTACCTCTGAAAATTAGCACCTATGGAAAACATAGAAAGTGTGGCTATTTAACTGCACTTTGTAGCATTGCTTTGCTAAATATAACCCTTTGAATGAAATCAAGTTATAGAAGCATCTAAATATATGCTATTTGAACCTCAAGCAAACTGTTTGGAATGTTCAACAAACTTAGTTATCTTCAAGATTTATAATGGCTGTCATTGCATTTTCAAATAAAAACATGGTAGGCTGTAACACAGATTAATGGGAAACAATATGAATGTCCCAAGATGGGTGAATATGGTTGACTTGAAACTATTTCACTTAGTGATACATTAGTCAGCCAAGAAGAACATGGCTTCTTTGTGAATTATGCAAAACGAAGACTTTTGTGAAGTATTGTTACGTTTTGAAGGTGCCATCATGTCCTTTCTTGCTAGCTCTGAGCCTGAGGTGCTGTGGGTTTCTATCAGTTGAGGGAGAGGTGTAAGTGGAGGGAGGGAAATTGAAACCTACCACTTCCCCATACATGTACATAAGCAGTCAACTTGCAAGCTTAAGCTTTTTCCTGCAGAAATGTAAGCTCCCTTCTCACATAACCAATATTTACCAAGATTTATTGGATGCCTCCAAGGACTAGTAGAGCATTGATTTTTTTTCTAATTAAAATCTAGCTTTGTGACATTTCCCCGACTAATTATGCTTAGTTCAACATATTTTCTATTCCATAGTGTCCGTTGTAATACTGAATTAAAAAGTTATATTTAGTTATGACTTATTTTCCCTTCTCTTAATGGCACTTTATCCCAGAAAGAATAATTTAAAATATTAGGTACTCTCACTGCAGTGACTGTAGAGCTTCCTTCCCACAATAGAGAAATGTATGAGGTAAAGCATTAGAGGTAAATAGAAATATATGCAGCATGTTTAGACAAAAAAAAACCTCTCCCCATGTTCATGTCATATGCAAAACAGTTTCAGTGAAAGACTACAGCACAGCAGTGGGCTTATTAAGAAGGTGAAATGTCACTTACAATCACATTAACCACCTGGTTTTGTGGGATTGACAAGCACTGATTGACAATATCTAGTTATCTCTGTCACAACAATAAAAATCAGCAGAAACATGTTTTTATTACATTAGCTAAATAAGAGAGAATGTATTGTCTCTTAAGAAGCTCTCACTAAGTGAATAAATCCCACTAAATATCTTGTGATGTACAGTAGAGGCTAAATGTTTTGAAATAATATTCGGTGTTAAATATATAAAACTGGCTATTTTGATCAGAAATGTTTTGGTACATAGCAAGGTTAAAAGCTTATTCTCTGGGTTTCTGCATTCCTTTTACTTGGTTAGATAATGATGATAATGATGATAATTAGTATTATTATTATTATTATTATTACTATTATTATATTATCACTTATTTATAAAACAACATCATATTCCTTTCAACGAAGTACAGAAAAAACGGTAAATCAGTAAGACTAACCTATAAAAGATATTCATACTGGAACAGAAGGTGTTGTGGGCCCTGCACAATCTAATGGCTCCATTATATGGCTCACAGAGCAATATTACAAATTCCATGTAGTCCCCAACACCACTATTACATGCTGCCAGTAACAAACCCTAATGTGTAACCCTATCCCATGTGTACTTTTTTTTGCTAAACTGCGATTACATGACCCAGTAAGAAATCTAGACTAATCCTATGTGTGAAAGAAAATAATGGGGGGGGGGGGGGAGAGAGAAAAGGGCAATACCGCCCAATGGTGTAGTACAGTAAAATGTAATTAATAAAAAAACAAACATCTATAAAGTTTGCCCTCACATTTTTTACCCGCAAAATATGAGGTAGAAGTATAGCTCCAATGAGGCCCTCTATCTGTATCTGTGGTTGCCACAAGTCTTGTTTATTGTCTTGGGTCCTTCCACCTGTGTTCAGCATTGGATATCTGGTTGGACGTATTACAGTTCCCTCTCACCAGGGGAACACTTGTCCAGGAGGTATAAGACACACAGTTCTTAGGTGTGATCTTATAGTCCCAGGTGGATAAACACTCAAAAATTGTTGGGGGAGTATATCCCCTTATGAACAGTAATAGTGGCACACTATGGCTGTCCGTGGACAGCCTAAGGGGCTTAGACAAAATGTAACATAAAAAATAAAATTAAATACCAGATGCAACATCTCCTTTTTAGAGATCTTTTTCTTCTTCCAATGTGTTGTTTTTTGCACTTGCAAGTTATAGCATAAACTACATACTCTGTCCTGCAATTCATATGATGTCTTATCTTGAATGCTTTTCCCTTGCCCATGGACTCAATTATATTGGATTTTCCCTTGTTGAGATGTCTACATGTTTTACAATTTTTTTGCTTCACATTTAAAGCATCCAGTGTTTGTTTGTTTTTGAGCCAATCCTTTCGTTCAGGTTGTTTCTTATAACTCAGCTCACTAGGGGTTAGGATGTTCTTAAGATTTGTATTATTTTTAAATATAACCACTGGTTGTGCTGGTAGTATCTCTCTGAGATATTTGTCTTCTTTTAATATTGGCCAAAGACTTTTCAAGGTCTTAGTGAAGTATCTTGCTCCCTTATTGTTTGTTGTTAGGAATCTATATTCAAACGATTTCTTCACTCGGTTTGATTTTCTTTATTTCAGTTGTTTGTTTTTCCCAGTAATTAAATCCCAACGATTTTATAGCTTATGTTTTTTCATAGTCCTCCATAATTGTATTCTCACCATATTCTTTCTCTTTGAACTTTTTCATGAGAGTGACGCTTTCCTTCTCAAAATCACTTTCATGATTGAAATTGCGCTTCAGACGTTGGAATTGTCTGAATGGTTTGTTTTGGATACATTTTGGATTGTGTTCACTCCTGACATGAAGGTCTTCATTTGTGTCTGTAGATTTTGTGTACAGACTGGTGGTTTGTTTGTTTTGGAAAGCCTTGATTAAAGCAAAGATAAAAGTATATCGGACTCAGGGGTTTATGGGAAAATCACAGGAGCAACCAGTAGCCAAAGGCCGGCCCTGTCACAATAGGTTTGTGAAACTCGGTGTAAAGCGTGTTCCCCGTAGTTTGTAGGAAGAAATTATCTTGAAACATAAAATAATTGTTAGGCAGTATGAAATAGATGGAATCTAAAATGAAATCCCTCTGTACAATGACTGGATTGCTCTTTTGTCCTAGACATGTTTGGATGGCACTTATACCCAATTTCTTTCCATTCTACGTCTGAGGTAATCTCCAGGAGATGCAATGTGTCTTGTACATATGACTTAAAATGTATCACTAGTGGTTTTAAAAAGATGTCCACACATTCTGAGATATGTTCAGTCAAGTATCCAATCCCCGATATAATGGGTCTTCCAGGGGGATTTTCCAGATCCTTATGGATTTTTGGCAGATGATAGAATATGGCTACTCTAGGATGTTCCACAGTTAGGTTGTCATATTCCTTGAAAATCAATATTCTGTTCTTTTTAGCCTCTATAAATATTAGCCAGAGGATTGGGCTCCGTTTTTATTTTGTAGGCATGTCTTTAGTACTATTATAAGGTTTAAGGTCCCCTGGTGATTGTAACATCTTGTGTAGTTTCACTTGTGCTTCCATTTGCATCTGTGGGCGCCATTGGCACATACGGAAGGACGCTCTGATTGGCCACACGCTGAATGGTGTTTCCGAGAAGCTGTGTGATCACCTGGGACACGTGGAACAACTGGTGTAGGCCACTGGTGGTATTTCCTTTCCTTAAATGGTCCTATCAGACCGCCATTTAGTTTCATTTTCTTTTCTTTATCAATTAAATCATGCATAAAATACACACAGTTACAAAGCCAAATAGAGTTGTCAAAAACTTTTCTGGAGACCAATTTTATGTATAGTATATATGAGAGAGAATGCACAAATTCCCTAATTCTTCTGTTCAATTTTATCTTTGTTTTTTCTAAATGTGCATATCCTTTTTTATAGTTCATCTGTGTGGATACAGTAAATAAAAAATACTAGCTTGTATCTTATATCTGCCCAGGTGTATCTATTATTAATTCACTGTTTCCCAATTCTGGGTGTTTACTCTGGGGATATGCAGAAGGAGTAGGGAGGATACAATCACCTCTTACATAGCAGTACATAAATGCCAGTAATATTATATTATATCCTACACGGCATGGAAACCATCCAGTTTTCCCTAAAAGCATCATACACAGATTGGAAACCATCCAGTTTTCCCTCCGAAGATCTTCAAGAAGATCAGGGACTTTGTGGAAAATTGAGAGATTGATGAATGTGATGCGAATACTATACTTCATACCATGAGGTTATATGTGTTACCTCCTTTTTGACTTCATATTATATCAAGGGGTCATTTACTAAGAATATTGGACAAATCAGGGTTTACTATGGTTAACACATAAAGAAATTCAAAAGAACTGGATAGATCTTGTGTAACAATACACACACTAATGTAAAGGAGAAATAGTATTGTCCCTCCAATGTGAGCCTATTAACACCTTTGTGACAATACATTTCATACAATCAGCCTGTTTTTAAATTTGTATATATTGATCCAGGATTTTTTAAGTGTTTTTATATTGCCATTGTGATCAAGACAAAAATAATAAAGATATTATTTTATTTAAGAATTTCTACCCTTACTGTTTGAAGATTCTAACTTATATATAACCAACTAATAACATTTATAAACAGATTGATTTTTAAACATTTCTAGAATGGATCAAAGTAAAATATATTGACATAATCATTATGAAAACATTATCAGCCTTATTAAATTGTGATTCAGCAAATCTAAAGTGCTCTATATAAGCACAGAGCATATTTTTTTACTGAAGTTTTTAGTTAGTGAAGACCTTGCTTTTGCATAGAAATTCACTAACTAAAAACTCCTGTAAAAAAATATGCTATGTGCTTATATAGAGCCTTTTAGATTTGCCGAATTGCAATTTAATAAGGCTGTACGTAAATACCATAAGTAATTGCATCTAAAATACAAATCCTGATTATTTGTAACATCCACTTTGATGGGGATATCTTAATTTAGCAATGTGTGTATTTGTTATTATTTATATGAACTATTAAAATACTTTAAAAATGTTAAATATACTTTGGCTCATGTTCTTAAGAAAATAATTGCAATATTTGGAATGGCTCTGGAAGATCATTGTGTTACATTTTTTTAAATCTCAATTGTAAGATCATTTATCATAAAATAACATTTAATGTTAGGCTTCATTTAAAGTTTTAACAATACCTCTACAGCTCATTCATCATCCTTACTAAATTAAGTGTTCCAAAATGCAGTTCAGATTTTGGACAGAATTGTTATTTTAATTACTTTGGCCAATGACCGATTGATTATTACTTATTTGTGTATAAAATAACCGCTAAAATGTTTTATTTAACTTAACATTTCTTGGTATAAGCTATAAAGATTATGCTATACACTATATATTATAATTTGATTGCCTTTAGAAAAAGAAAGATTTTAAAATATATTAAAAATAGAGCGAACCTTCAGAGATTGTATTGATTCAGAATTAAAAAAATAATGCATGAGTGTTATATTCTCAAAAATACTGGGCAACTAGCATTTCCTCCAATATTTGCCTGGTACCATTTCTGCTGGGAAGATTATTAGATTATTAGTACACAGTAATTTCCCAATTGCACCTTAACTCCTGGATCTTTCAGAAACCCACAATTTTTTCAACTGTAGCTCATTAACCCTTTCTGAGGAAACGTGTTGGGCTCTGTTTTGTTGTTTTATGGTTTTGCTGAAGAGGCTGCATCCTCTGCTTATTTTCTATTTCCTATTTTCTAACTTTTCCTGATTCTGATAAGTTCAGTCTTGACTACATTATTCCGATAAGTCTTCAAACTTCTTTGTCAGCATGCTCGAACTGCTGCTAATTCCCTCAGCAAATCTTACTAGGAGACATATGCTGACACACAGTCCAGGAACCCTTAAGACAGAAGATTAAGAACAAAAAGTAGCCACAAATATAGGGGTTTCTAGGTCCTTGTAGCTCACTGGTTTTACCAGTAGTTTACCAGTACACAGTCTAATTTTGACATCATGTTTATGAAGGGTCACTACTGTAAGTTTATCGCAGTACACTCGTATCTGACATTACCTTTAGTTGTGAAGTTTTCTTGCTTGATTTGCTTCATTAAACTATTCATGAATGTGGCCAAATTCATAATCTCATCTCAAAGGTTTGATGATAGAGAGCCAACTCACCTCTTTATTATATGGTTTCACTTGAGCTCCAGCAGAAATTGAAACAATAATTGAAAACTGGCTTTTTAAATTATCTACAACAAATAATTTGGGACTAGATGAATAACTAAACTAAAGCCGCACCTTTTTTCCGATTTCTGGGTTTGCGAGTTACGGGTGCGGCTTAAATTCGCGACCATTAAAAATAAATCACTGCAGATTTGCGAGCTTGCGAGTTACCCGTGCGGCTTCTATTCGCGAACGTAAAATTACTGCCGTTTTGGGTGATTGCGAGTTAAGGGTGCCGATTTGCGTGCTTGAGACTGCGGTATTGAATAGTGATTTATGGTTTTAGTGATTCAAACATCCTGTGAGGCCTGTAACCTGCAAAAAAGCTACAGTGCTAATTAGAAAGCCTGTTTCTTGCAATGGCTGATCACATGGAGGGTCTTTTCTCTCCAATTTTAAGGGTGCAGCTTATATTTGAGTACTATATTTTTTCCATTTTTCCCCCTGAATTTTACAGGTGCGGCTTATATGCGGGTGTGGCTTATATTCGGACCAATACGGTACCTCCAGAGACCTAGCACAACTGGCCTTTATACCCTTTACGCACTCAATTTTATCCCAACCAGCTTGGATATTTATTGAAAATTGAACCATGTACCCCTATACCTGGGACACAGTAACTTGGCTTAACCCACTATCGACTGGAATAAAAAAATCCTTACACCCCATGATCAAATATACGGCATCAGGAGTTACTTGAGCCCACCGCTACTCCACACTCTTTCCTAAATCCCTTTACTTAATTTTGGTCTTTCATGCCCCAAATTATATCTCATCTATCTCTCAACATTGGTGGAAATCCAAAATCCATTTGGAGGGAAAGTACATCACTATTTGATTTAATGTCCTTGCACTACTTTGTGTCCTCAGGGAAAATGGAGACACTACTTTCCAGTCCCACCTCTAAGTCATTAATAAATATGTTAAAAAGGAGAGGACCCAATACTGAACCCTAAGGAACCCCACTTACCACATTAGTCCAATCGGAGTATGTTGCATTTACAACAACCCTTTGCTTCCTGTCTTTTAGCCAGCTCTCAATCCATGAGCAGATGTTTATTGCAATTCCTGTATCCCTTAGTTTGCACAATAGTCTCCCAGGTGGCACTATATCAAAAGCCTTTGCGAAATCCAAAAAGACTACATCCACTGAGTTGCCTTGAACTAGGTTCCTACTAACCTCCTCATAGAAACTAATTAGATTTGTTTGACATGACCTATCATAAATCCATATTGACTCTTACTTATAATCCAGTTCAAATAGACATATTCTTGTATATTATCCCTTATTAACCCTTCTAAAAGCTTCCCCACTACAAAAGTACGGCTCACTGGTCTATAATTCCCTGGATTTGCTCTTGCTCCCTTTTTAAATATAGGTATCACATCTGTTTTTCTCCAGTTATCTGGTAAGAAACCCTTTGTTGAGTGAATCTTGAAAAATTAAATATAATGGTTTGGCTATTATAGTACACAGTTCCCTTAGTACCCTTGGATGTATTCCATCAGGACCCGGGGCTTTATTAACATTTGTTTTTTCCAACCTCTTTTGGATTACTTCCTGTGTTAACCAATTATTTGGCAAAGGTAGTGTAGCCCCGTTATGCTGCAGTCTCCCAGCCACTGGTACCTCCCTTGTATATACCAAAGAAAATAACCTATTTAGCTCATCTGCCTTTTCCTGGTCACTAATTTTCAGACGGCTTGTGTCACATTGTAATGTTCCTATAGCTTCCTTCCTCACCTTCTTCCCATTAATATACTTAATAAATATTTTAGGGTTAGTCTTTCTTTTGCAAATTATTTTTCATTTTCTATTTTAGCTAGTCTAATAGCCCTTTTGCAAGCCTTGTTGATTTCCTTGTACTCCCGTAAAGCAGTCTCTGTCCCCTCTTGTTTTTATAATTACTCTGTATCTTGATCTTTAAATCATTGTTAAGCCACATTGGATTTGATGTACTCCTTTTACTTTTATTCCCACTTGGTATATAGTGATAAGTATGTATATTTATATATGCTATTAACTACTATTATATATAGGTTCTGAGGGTATTTGCCACACTGCATATATTGTTTTGATTCAAAAATAGCTAACAGTATATTGGTTTATAAACCATACTATTGTCACTATAGACTCAGTAAATTTTCATATGACCCATGTGTGTTATCATCTTCTGTTTTATACATATATATATAACGAACTGTGGATTTATTAACTAATGGTATTGTGTCAATCTATATATCATCCACTGGCCTTGTTCTCACTAAGAGATACAGGGCCATATTAAATAACCCATACTATTGTCACTATAGACTCTGTAAATTTCCATATGACCCATGTGTGTTATCAGCTTCTGTTTTATACATATATATAGAACAAACTGTGGATTTATTAACTAATGGTATTGTGTCAATCTATATATCATCCACTGCCCTTGTTCTCACTTAGAGATATAGGGCCATATTACATAACCCATACTATTGTCACTATATACTCTGTAAATTTTCATATGACCCATGTGTGTTATCATCTTCTGTTTTATACATATATTCAGAACAAACTGTGGATTTATTATCTAACGGTATTGTGTCAATCTGCTGCGAGCTATGAGCGAGAGACGCTATTTCGTAAACCAGTTCTCGACCGTTGGAGTTGCGTGCTCAAACGCAAACAAGTAAGCAAGCATGTAGTTACGGGTTCAGATGGAGCCAATAGAAAAAGAGATTGTTAGTGTTATGTCACTGAAAAAGGGGAGGGTAGATTTTAAAGTCCTGCGTGCTTCAATTACAGTTTGCGATCAGACAAACATTCCAGACATAATGCAATATCAATAAAGCCTTAAATATGATATTCTATTACATGCGAGTTACAGTATATGTATTAACACACTGATTGCTGGGATCGATATAACACAAAATATAAACATGAAATAAAGTATTTTTTGTGACCGATTTGCAGGCTTGAGTATGTTGTGCTATTAATTCTAAGACCTAACATCACTTTCCCTTTTAATAAATGTACAATAGTCAGTTTTTATTTGCATTAAAAGTGCTACATATTGGACTTTACCCCCCTTGTGGGTGCTCTCGAGCACACGTTGGCCTTTAGGCTCCATTTGCGTGTTACGTGCTTGCCAACCAGTGACCACGTTGCAATTTAATAGCTTAAATGAAAATGTAGGGGTTACGATTTACGGGCGCGAAGTTCAACGTGGCTCACTGCGTAACCTATTCTCCTGCGTCTTCAAACGCAAGTCCACTGCGAGCAACGTTACAGGGCTAATTTACTACCCATAACACGTACATTTTGAGTTACGAGCTACATTTTAAAACGTAGCCCCAATGTAATAAGGCTGATAATAAATAATGTGGGACAGTGTTTCTTTTAAACACATGAATTTTTAATTGTCTATTTTTTATCATATGTAGTCATTACCTTTTATTTTGGTACTAATAAAAGTAATTTTTTATTTAATCAGTTGGTCCTCATTTCCTCAAAGAGGTAGATTTCCTGATACAATTTGGTTGCTATATGACCGGAATTGGTTGGTCAGATATAAAGGTGTTCTTTCTGCTCTCCTTCCCTTTTTTGAGTTCATATGTGTTAACACTGCTGACCACAACCTTGCCTTTATGATATACTATGAATTAAGAATTAGGACTTTTTTCCTAAACTTATATTTCTATTTATAAAAGAGGCTACTTTCCCACTATTACTTTCACTATCCTTTTTGTTTAAATATTATGTACATGACTAGTCGTTTACCCGTCATAAATGATGTATAGTATTACATGTGCCTCCCCCCCCATATCCCTCCTCTGTGTCTCTTCCCCCACTCCTTCCCCTGTGTCTCTCCCCCTCTCCCTCCCCTGTGTCTCTCCCCCTTTCTTCATCCCCTGTGCCTCTCCCTCCTCTTTTCTCTTCCCCCTCTCTCTTCATTGTGTCTCTTTCCCCCTCTCCCTCCCCTGTGTATCTTCCCCCCTCTCCCTCCCCTGTGTCTCTTTCCCCCTTCCCCCCTCTGTCCTTTCCCCCTTTCCCCTGTGTCTCTTGTCCACTTTCCTCCCTCCCCTGTGTCTCTTCCCCCCTCCCTCCCTTGCACATGCGTGACTGGTGCTGTGTATGCACAGTGCCGCATGCATGGAATCCGTACAAATAGTTTCTATAGTGTGCATACGCTCCCACTGGAGAGTTACGCACTCTTTAGACACTGTATTAGTGATTGCATTTGTTTTCCACCATATATGTGTGTAATTATAAGCCATTACTTTGGTAAACATACAATCATATGTCCTATTACATACGTTAGAAACATTAGATTGATTAAACTTTGCAAAAGCTGCAAAGTGTTTTAATGAAACTGCAGTACCCCAACCCTTAACAACTAGATCAGTTTAGTAAATCTGAGAACTGAAAAATATGTCAGCTCAATGTACGTATATTTTAATAAATTTTTTATTACAATTAAAAAAGAGTTTATTGTTGAATGTTGATACACAGCAGTACATACATACATAGACAATGGCATGACATTGACCTGGCACTTTTATCATATTGCATGCCTAAGATATGGAAAGTGAAAGCCTTAGAGTGGAACTCAGTGACATGAAGGACAGTATAGGGCCAGAAAGAGTAAACAAAATCCTGATAAGAACATGTTTGCTTTGTAAGAAGATTAAATTATGTTTATATGTAATTTAGATATTTTTGTTTCCATGTTTAAAATGTTGATTCAAATGCCCATCTTGGAAATCGGGACTGTTTAGGAGAGGAAGGAATATTGATGTGTTTTTTGGAAACGTTTGATATACGGTATTGCCATCCTCTGTTGGTGCAGTGAGAGGGTTTAATTTATATTATTTTGAGATATGATTTGATAATATGTGTAGAAGGAGACAAAGGTAAGTCTTAGGTAAAAAGGGCCTCGTTCAGTTAACAAATTGTAGCTTACGGGAGCCCGTTATGTAGCCCGTAAACTAATTTGCTATTCAATTGGCGTCTTTTTGGGAGCCGCAAATGATCTATGGTTAGGGCTATAAATCCCTGCTGTTGTTACAACCGTAACTTACATGAGTTACGATTGCTAAAATTGCAAATCGCTATTCAATTGTTACAATTCATCAAGCTCGCAAACAAATTCAAACCCGCAAACGGCAAATGTCGGCCAAAATCTTACGGGTTCTAAATGGGACCCACAAAGGTTATACAGACTAGTTTGTAACACTGCAAAAGACAATAAAAACACACCAATGGACTTAAAACGATCAGGAAAGCAATGGAAGTCATTACAATTCATTGCACAAAAACAATTAACAAATATTCCTGAAAATATTTTTTTTATTTTTTATCTGTTTTTTGTTTCATATGCCAATATGAAAAGTCATGCTGCAAGATGCTGAAAACAAATAAAGAGACACTATCTGATTAAATTGCAACACAAAAACATAAAACTGCCTGCCATAATATCCCTTTCTCACTCACAGAGGCTCTAATGTGGACCCTAAAAATACAAAGATGATCTCATACACATCTCACTCATCACATTTACATTGAGAAAATAAATAGTGGCTAAATTACACCACCAAGTGGCATATATCAAGTACCAGGGGCACATTTGATTTTTGGTTGTTCAGTCCTTCAGTTGTGTCCGACTCTCTGTGACTCTATGGACTGCAGCACACTTCCTTATGTCTCTGTCTGTGCTTATCCACAAGGTTTGCAAGGCAAACATACTGGAGTGGGTTGCCAGTTCCTTCTCCAGTGGACTGTGATTCATCTGACCTCTCTGCTATGACCTGCCCACCTAGAGTGACCCTACATGGTATAGCTCACAGCTTCATTAAGGTACATAAGCACCTTCTCCACCACAAGGTAGCGATCCAAAAGGGGACCAGGGGAACATACACCACACTAATTTACCCTAAACCATCAGGAAGGGCCGCAAAAACATATGGAGGTTGTGCAGAGGCAAGTGGATCAACACCTCCATCATCGATAATCTCCGCTACACCCATCCTGGAAAGTCCCACGCCATTGCTAGTCGTCATGTGCCAAGATATATAACCATTATCATTTGGTGAAATCCCATCAATTGTTTTGCTATCAATCAATTCACATTATCACCTGTCATATTGTTATCAGGCCTTCAGGGGAATGTTGATACTCCACATTATCACAAATTGGACTTTTCATGTGTATTAACCCTTAAATATATCTATACTAGTAACTTGCCCGTCAAAAATGATGAGAATAAAATTGTAAGCCTGGCAATCCTGTTTGCCACACAATGGCCCCTCTGAGCACCTTAGGGTAATTGCGAGCCCCATGCTGAGCGCTCACTGCAGCCTAAGTCCCGCAGGCCTTTGGCGCTCATTGCAGCCACGGGCCTCGCAGTCGGGCGTCATCTGCTTGCCTCGCTTTGCGAGGGCCGCAGTTCTCTTGCAGTTGGGCATCAACGGCTCGCCTCGATTTGCAAGACTCGCTGCCGACTGCTCACGAGGGCCACAATTATTTAACATTGCGTGACCAAAATCGCAACAGGACCAAGACTGACAACTATTATAGTGATATATATATATCTATCTATATATAGATAGATATATATAATATAATTGTATGATATCTTTTTATATTATTATTATTATTATTATTTGCATTAATCTATTGCATAATAACCAGAGTTTACTGATATAGTAATGTGATACAAATGTGATGTATGTGGATGTCCCAAAACCCCAACCATTGAAAATACACTAACATGGTGATAATGGTATAACAAAGCTTTATTTCATATACAGAGCACAATCTGAAATGGTCAACACTGTGCATTAATATCATGGGTGTGGTGTCGGCGGATCCCGGAAGGGCAAGATTATTTTTTGGGGCAAAAGGGGATACCTAGATACCTAAAGGGGTAATGTCATAGTCTAGAATAATCATGATGCATAGCACCTACCAGGGTCACATGAGGTCACCACACCACTGCAACCAGAATCTGATAAAAACAAGGATCAAACCAAAAAATTTGAAAAGAAGTGGTCAAAAATAAAAAGGTGTCAGAGAATAAAAAAAAGAAAAACATGCATGTACAGTAGAGTGCTAAATACTGTAACTGTAACAATATACCAACTCACCTGATTTCCATCTGCAAGCATTACTAAGCATTAGCGAGTTCTCAGGAGAACTCACTGGCCATGACCATCAATAATGATGTGTCATCTCACAATGAATGCTTAGTTCTTACCAGTGTCAGTGGCCAAGGTGTACTATCACCTTCTCCATATGATATTGTTAATCAACACTGATAGCACATCCATCAGCTATACAGCTGTTAAAACATGTTGAAGGATACTCATGATATCATCAATACGGGAAAATACCCATTAATACGGAGAGGACGCAAAGGTCAGCAGGAGATTCACTGTTTCTTACATCAGACACAAGGATCTGTTTTCAGACTGATATTGAGGACAGGATCACAGGCTTCACTAGTGCATACATTAATGCTGGCTGTCATTAACATGTCCTTGTGAGACTTTGCAAGTCCACCGCCATAGCGGTATTAGTCTACATTTAAGACAACAACTACCATATGTAACATATCTGGACATACGATAGCTTTAATATTGTGGGAGCTACATGTTAAGGGGGGGGGGGGGGGGCTGTTATTGAAGCAATGTCCACCTGATAGGCACTTGGAAAATCTTACAATTGCTTCATTTCATTAACAATGCTTGCAGATGCAGAAGAATCCTTCATAGACCTGAATTGTGCCTAAAACAAAACAAAAGAAACAACACCTGCAAAATAAGGCCCTACAAAAATATCAGGACTGCAACATCTCTTCTCACCAGCATTCCTCAGTGAACATCAAATGGTGAAATGTTAAACAGAGCCCTAAGTGTCCACAGAGAAGAGGATCATGGACCATGTGATGGGAGGTAGCTGTCTGCATTCAAAACATCACCATCACATAGGCCATGATCCTATACTCTGTAGCCAGGCTAGATTAGGTTAACATTTGGACCAATAGATTGTCACTAAAGAGTGCTGTTAAGAAAGCACAAAATATATGTGCAGCCCCTACATCCTCCTATGCCTTGCATCCTCCTGGCATCCCCCTGGCATCCTCCCAGGAGGCAGCGGAAACAGCAGTGGCAATGCTGGTGGTGGGGGCACAGGGGGCAGAGAAGTGGCCGGGCTGCAGGTGTGCGGGGCATGCCAGAGGGCGGCACAAGGCGTTTGTAGTCAGTTGCTGGAATGCGCACTGGTCCGCCCCATCCTGAGCAGCCCGGCCAGGTAGAACTCTGTCATTAGGTGGTGTCTCATCTCCACCCTATTGCGCATGGCCAGGCTGCGCATCACCTCGGCATGATTGGCGGAGATGCTTGCCTTGATCCCCTGAAGACATTCCAGTTGCAGGCAGGTGCATGATGGCCAGCATCTCTACCTGAGCAGTCTGGCTTGGTGGTGGTGAGGATTGAGGTCCGTGGGATGTTGCTCGGTGGGGAGGTGGCAGTGGTGGTGGCCCAGTGGGAAGGGTCTTTGGCCCGGCTGGAGCCTGGCTCCATAAGGGTGGTGGTACTGGGGGGCCTGGTGGTGGTGACCAGTCGGACACACTGCTGAGGGGAGGAGGAGGTGGGGGTAAGCCTAGCTCGTCCCTCCAGTAGGAGGCCCCTGGTGATAAACTGATTTTCTGGAGGAGGGGGACATTGTGGTCAAATGATGCCAGTGCAACTGCCCAGATGACATCCTCCTCCTCCGAACCAGGGCCCTCAACTCCTCTTCTTTCCTCCTCATTCTGCTGGGCAGGAACTCGTTGCCGAAGTCCTGCTCCGATGGAGCCAACGTACCCGCCTCTTGCTCATCACTGGACCCAGACCTCCTGGAAGCTGAAAAACAGAAAAAAAAAACAATGTATATATGATATAAATATGATGAATAATACATTCATGTGTGTTCATTCATAACTATCTGACATCTAGGCTTAAACCTGGATGATGTTCTTAATTGTAATTATGAGTAGCTATCATTAGATGTGATCTATTCTTTGGTTCTTAATCTTGATTGTTCTTGGCTCCTAATGCTATCTTGGTTCTTGTTGCGGTCTGTAACTGTATACGCTGCAGTGGGCACACCAATCAATGGACTTTCTATTGCTTGATTACTGTTGCTGTGCCCAGGAATGACAGTGATTTGTCAGCTTCATTGATTTAATTACGTATCCATCTATTCCTTGTTAATTCATGGAGCTGACATGTCAGTGTCCTTGTTGGTCATCATGTACATGTGTTGTGTGTGTGATGTACATGTGGTGGCATGTTGGTGTATGTGATATTCACCTGACATGGAGGCTGGATCCTGCTGGGCCACCAGGCCTGAAGCTCCAGGGTCGGGCACCTGGCTCAGAAGGTCCTTGGCCACCCTCTCCCACTCATTGTATTGCACAGTCAATTGGTGGCCACCACTTAGTGCTGCAGCTTGACTAGCCTCCTTGGCCATCATTCTCCTCACCTGGGTCCTGATGTTGTCAAACCTGTGCTTCACAGACCTCACATCCCTTTCCTCTGTTCTCATTTCTGTTACTGCGGCCACTACCTCCTTCCATGCCTGGGCCCTAGGGCTGGGCCTAACTTCCCTCCTCACATTCTTCTGGTGCATGTAGTTCAAGGCCCTGTGTTTGCCTTTAGCTTCTTGCCCTTCCGAAAGTGGAGGGGGATCCTGCGCTCCCTCATCTGACCCTGATGCCTGACCCTCCTCCACAATAACCCCCCCCCCACCGGGATAAGGCCCTTCCCCCTCTGTCCGTGAACTTGATATGCCTATCATTATGGGCACCCTGCCACCACCTCTCCCTGTCTCCTCCTCCACTCTCCACTTCCTCCACTCCCCTCTTTGCCACTATCATCCTCCTCCTCTCCTCCACCACTCCTCATCTACTCCTTCTCCTCTCCTCCACCACTCCCCAGGGCCACCTCTCTCTCCTCTCTCTTCTCCTCGGCTTTCTTCTTCTCCTCCTCCCCACCTCTCCACTCCTCTCTCCTCCCTCCATTGTAATCCCAAAAGGAATACAAGGATAAATAAAAATAAGTATTACTTTATATACATGATGGGGGAAAAAAAGTATGTTTCTGTGTATTTATTAACTGTTGCGGGATGAGGTGTGGGGGATGGGATGTGTTAGTGTGTGTAGTGACCTAGCTCTATGTGTATCTATGTGTGTTATTTAATATATGTGTATTTGTATTATGTATAAACTGTAAATAAGTGTAATGAAAGTTTAAGTGTAAAATCAAAATTAGAGTAATATAAAAGAATCAAATTGTAAGATACTGCTCTCAGAAATCGCCTACTCTCTCTCTATAACTGCTGAAACCACCAACTCCAGGTCCTAGATGCTACTTAGTGAGAATTGGTGGGTGGAAAGCAACTTTATAATCTCTCTCTGTCAATCATTTTACGTTAGCCCGCTTTCTATTGGCTCAGAAGCTTGCGTCGCACTCCGTCATTACGGGATTGGATCGTACCTGCTGACAGCTTTTATTCCAGCCCACTAACAGGTTACGGGAAGGGTTTACGGTCTTGAAGCTTTGGTCCATAACTTGCAGCCTTGATGAATTGAATCGTTCTGTAATTGTAGCAAATCTTAAGCCTGTAAAGATACGGCCTGTAGCCCGCAAGCTGCGGCCTTGTAATTGAATGAGGCCCAAAGTTTTGATCTCTTTGCCTATCGTTGTTCATGCAGTGCAATGAAAATTGTATTTGCCCACCTCCTGATTTATTATATTATTGTGTATTTTATATTTTTGTAATGAACAATTTACCCTGTGTGAAGAAAAGTAGTTGCGCCCTTAAATGTTATAACTGGTTCCTCAACCCTTAACTGCAATGACTAAACGCTTCCTGCAATTCAATATCAGTTTTTCACATCTCTATAGAGGAATATCTGCTCTTCCTCACTCAAATGCTGCAATTCAGATAAATAGGAGATTATTGTTTCTAGCAATTCTTATCGGCTGAGGTCTGGACTTGGACTAGACCACTCCAGAACTTTACTGTTTCTTCTTTTCAGTCATTCTGATGTGGACTTGCTTTTTTGTTTTGTATCATTGACCAGACATTTCCCTTAATTTTTTCTGATATAGAGCATAATTCAGAGTTACTTCAATTATATTGAGTTGTCTAGGTCCTGATGCAAGAAGGCATCACTGCACCATATGATTCATTTGTTCTTGAGAGGTGAGTATTTATATTCTTCTTGGTCAGCAGTAGTTGTTACCATGCTACTCTTGCATCAAGTCATTTTTGCCAGTCTCTTTCTGATTGTGGAGTCGGTCAAAACTGAGCTAAGATAAGGCAACAAAATCCTGTATTTGTTTGGACGCTTTTTACAATTTTTTTTTACTTTCTGGATGATTTTACATTGTGCTCTCCTTTTGGGGATTATGGCTCTCACTGTGGTTGGGTGGACTCCTAAAGCCATAGAAATTGCTTTGCAACCCTTTCAAGACTGATGGATATCAATAAGTATTTTCTGATCTCTTCAGGAATTTTCTTTGACTGTGGCATAAAATGTTTGTTGAATCCTTGTCCTGGCAACTAGATTCTGATGTTTAGGGTTAAAATAATTTACTATTTTGAGCAAGGCATACTATAATCAAGTCTGGCTTGAACTTATTTATCCTTTTAATTGGGTTCATTAAACAAGGGGGTAATTACTTTTTTACACTCTGACACTTAGTGTTGGATAACCTTGGTCATGAAATGTAAATTAAATAAGTAAAAAAATTGTATTTGTTCACTCAAGCTAAATTGTGTTTAGAAAATAAAGGAACTAGAGTGGTTTATGGATGGATGGTTACTCTTAAAGAGCTAGTGACAACCAATGTCCCATATCACATGCAATCTTCCCTCATATGGCAAAATTACTTTGCTAATCCTTGGGAAGCTTGAAAACATGTGTGTTATAATATTTAGCTCAAAAAAGTGTAATAAAACCAATTTAGAAAAAAGCGCACCATTGGTACTCATATGGTTATAAAAAATTGGTAAAGAAGGTGATTATATAGGGGGTACATATAAATCTTATATACAATTTGTTAAGTACATAACTCCTTATTGCCTTGGACTACTGTGTGTCATTAATGCAGACTAGCAATTCAAAGTAGTCACCAGGAGTAAAAAAGTACATCCAAAAATAGCTGAATATATGTAACCACCCTTTCTATAACTATCAGCTTAACCAGAGTACTTGCGCTTTGTTGTGAATAGTCCCGACGGTCCCGTTTCGCCCCTCCTAGGGCTTACTCATGGGCTACTGAATATTGGTACAAATTGGGCTTTTATAGCCCTTTTCCATCCATTTCCGTCTACCAAACGCTATCTGCGTCGTTTACGCTGCCACGTAATGACGTAATCAACGTAAAGACGTCACTACGTTTTTTGTCTCTCCCTTCCGGGGTGTTAATCCTCCAACCATGCGTGATTTGCCAACCAACTTCAGGAAGTTGATTCGCAAACCACGCATGATCTGCACACCTACTCCATTTTGACACATCTTGCCAACCATACACTATACTGCTATTATGCCAAACATTTGCTCATTATTCTTACTATATGGCTACATAAATAAGCTTTATAAATGTTTATCTTATATGACATATAATCTTATTGATCTTATAAGTATAGAGGACATTTTTTAAGGATATTATTTATCATGTTCATTCATGAATATATATATATAAATAAATATAAACAAGAATAGAAAATCAGCACTATAATCTTGGGAAATATTATTGGATATATCTTAATCATTGTCCAAATATATTATCCCTCTATATCTATTTGTTCCCATATATATATTTTTAAGCATAAGCATGAAGCTAAAATCTACAGAATAACATTAAGGATATTATTCCTCTCAATAGATTTTGACTCGATCAAAAGAACAATCATATTCTGTGACTCCACCTAGGAAAACATATCTATGAGTGGGATACTAAAATGGTGAAATAATAATAGTGTGTTGTGTATATGAGAAAAAATATAATATATATATTAATAGTGTAAAAGAATATAAGATATGACCTATTTGTAGGTATAATATTAAAAGTGGTGTGATAATATGTAAAAATATATTGTATACTAATACTAAGATCTAAAATGTGAGGTTGGTTATTGTGATTGCTCAAGATAGCAAGAAAACAAAAGAAATTCTTACGTGACAGTCATGACTATCAAATTGGAAGAATATACAAATTTATCAGAATTGGACAATCAAACAATACTGACATAAGCTCTTCAGAGGCAGAAACATCAGAAAGAGAAGATAGTACAAAACAATACAAATTACTTAAACAATATGTAGGGGGAACGTACAGCGGCCCAACAACAAGATCAGGATCCAATCAAACTACACTAGAACATCATTTTTTAGGCAAGGGGCGCGCCCAAAAACGCCATTATACGTCTCGACCACGAAAGGATCAGTAAAGAGTGACATACATAATTACAATCCTATAGAATCTACAAAAAACCTTGATGATAAACAAAATGATATGTTAATAATACCAAAGAAAACTCACATGAAACCAACAAGAATGTCTCAAATAAGTAAAAAAATTACAAATGACAACCCGAATATAAGTGTACCTTCGATAGAGACACTGTTAATAAATCCAGTAAAAGATACAACTCTAACACATTATAAGAAGCTAAAATCACAGAAAGAATGTGTAAGATATGGTCAATCAGTAAATCAAAAAGAACAATCATCAGTAGATAAAAACAACAAAGGAATCGTAACATCTACTCAACAAAAAGAAACCACAGTGGTAAACTTGTCGGAATTTAAATTGAAGGCCCCACATGTATCTTTACTATCCAAGGGCCTTTCATTTGTCCCTACAAGCAACTCAGATCTGTTTGTAAATGTAAAAGATATAAATTTATTTGCGAGAAAACTAGCGCTCAAAAAATTCTTTACACAAAAACGGAAAATAGATCTCAATAATTGGGGAATATGTGATGAAGATAAAGAAGTATTTGAAACAATGTTGTCACTAATGGACGAACAAAAGTATGAAGATCTTTCTCAAACTAAAATAACCAAGAAGAATAACAGCACCTTTACGCCTGACTTTAAACAATATGGAAATATTCAGGTATTTGTGGACTTGGTCACTAAAGACTTGAAATATCTAAAGTTCAGGATGAAAAAAATGAAACCAAATTTAATTTAAGTATGGAGGAATTCAAATCCTTACAGGAATTGAAAAAGAGCAAAGTGGTGATTAAACCCGCCGATAAAGGAGGCAACACAGTTATCTTGGATGAACAAGAATATCTAAAGATGTGTAACAAATTGTTGTTGGATACATCAACATATAGAGTGTTAAAAAGTAATCCACTCCAAGAATTCCTGAAAGAGTTAAAACTTCTATTGCAAAAAGCTAAACAAGATAAACTCATTGATCAAAATACGTATGATTATCTTTTTCCAAAAAGACCGGTGATAGCCACCTTTTACTCATTACCAAACATACATAAAAAGAAATTGCCCGTACCAGGACGACCTATAGTATCTGGTAATGGCAGTCTGACGGAAAAAATAAGTGAATATGTAAATGATTACATCAAAGAAATAGTACCGGAAATACCTTCATACTTAAAAGACACATTGGATCTTCTGAAACATTTAGAGGATATTGTAGTACCCACCAAAACAATCTTGATATCTATTGATGTAGAACAACTGTATTCTAGCATCCCGCATGATCAGGGGATCTCAGCAGTAGAACATTATTTAAGCATGAGACCTATAGAAGATGTGAATATGAATGTGTTTATCACAGCATTGCTTCGTTTCATATTAACACAAAACTTTTTCATTTTTAACAACCACTGGTATCATCAAATCAATGGTACTGCCATGGGGACCCCGTGTGCCCCGAATTATGCACACCTATATCTAGGCTTTTGGGACAAAATGTATGTATTCTCTGAAGATATGTCAGAATATAATGACAAAATATTATCCTGGCATAGATATATTGACGATATCATGGTATTATGGATCGGAGATGTCAAAGAATTTAAAGAATGCATTGAAAGATTAAATACAAACTCTCTAGGTCTAAAATTCACGTATGTGATGGATGAGGAAAAGATCGAGTTCCTAGACCTTATAATATCAAAGGATCCAATGGGAAAAATACATACATCTACCTTTACGAAACCAACTGCAACAAACTCGCTATTAAAATGGTCGAGTCAGCATCCCAGATCTTTGAAAGCAGGGATCCCGATCAGTCAGTATCTGCGGGTAAAAAGAAACTGTAGTAATTCAGAAGTTTTCAAGACCCAAGCTGATCAACTAAGGGAAAAATTTAAAGCCCGAGGATATCCCAATCGTCTACTGAAAAAAGCATATAAAAGAGCTTTAGAATCTGATAGACAGGATCTACTGTTTGCAAAAAAGAAGGCTGAAACAAATGACCAAATAAGATGCATTATGTCATTTGGAAAAGACTGGAAAGAAATTAAAGAAATTCTAGACAAGCATTGGTATATACTAACAGAGGACTCTACATTGCGTACAAGCCTATCAGAAAAAGTCTTGATCACCTATCGGAAGAATAAAAGCATCAAAGATGAATTAGTGAACAGCTTTTTTAAGCCAGCTAAACAAATGAGAACATCTTGGTTACCATCTACAAAGGGATTGTTTAGGTGTGGAAAATGTAAAGCCTGCAAATTCATAGTCCCAAGTAAAGAATTCATTGATCCAAATACTGATAACAAATATCCAATTAAGAATTTTATCAACTGTGGCTCTACACACGTTGTTTATATAATAATTTGTTCCTGTCCCAAATTATATATAGGCAAAACTACACGCCAACTACGGAGACGAATCTTGGAACATACCTATACAGTGGTCAAAGAAATGGACACGTCAGTGTCTCGTCACATAAAACAATTTCATAATAACAAACCGGAAGCAATGAAGTTCTCAATAATTGATCAAATTTCACAGAGACCCAGAGGAGGTGACATTGATAAAGATCTTTTAAAGCTAGAGAGTAAATGGATCTTTTTACTAAATACACAAAGTCCAAGTGGACTCAACGAAGGATTTTCATATTCCGCTTTTCTATAATTGAGTAGACATCACTATTTAGAAATTATAGCATCTCTAGAGCATTCACTATTTAGAAATCATAGAATATCTTGAGCAATCACAATAACCAACTTCACATTTTAGATCTTAGTATTAGTATACAATATATTTTTACATATTATCACACCACTTTAAATATTATACCTACAAATAGGTCATATCTTATATTCTTTTACACTATTAATATATATATTATATTTTTTCTCATATACACAACACACTATTATTATTTCACCATTTTAGTATCCCACTCATAGATATGTTTTCCTAGGTGGAGTCACAGAATATGATTGTTCTTTTGATCGAGTCAAAATCTATTGAGAGGAATAATATCCTTAATGTTATTCTGTAAATTTTAGCTTCATGCTTATGCTTAAAAATATATATATGGGAACAAATAGATATAGAGGGTTAATATATTTGGACAATGATTAAGATATATCCAATAATATTTCCCAAGATTATAGTGCTGATTTTCTATTCTTGTTTATATTTATTTATATATATATATTCATGAATGAACATGATAAATAATATCCTTAAAAAATGTCCTCTATACTTATAAGATCAATAAGATTATATGTCATATAAGATAAACATTTATAAAGCTTATTTATGTAGCCATATAGTAAGAATAATGAGCAAAAGTTTGGCATAATAGCAGTATAGTGTATGGTTGGTAAGATGTGTCAAAATGGAGTAGGTGTGCAGATCACGCGTGGTTTGCGAATCAACTTCCTGGAGTTGGTTGGCAAATCACGCATGGTTGGCGGATTAACACCCCGGAAGGGAGAGACAAAAAACGTAGTGACGTCTTTACGTTGATTACGTCATTACGTGGCAGCGTAAACGACGCAGATAGCGTTTGGTAGACGGAAATGGATGGAAAAGGGCTATAAAAGCCCAATTTGTACCAATATTCAGTAGCCCATGAGTAAGCCCTAGGAGGGGCGAAACGGGACCGTCGGGACTATTCACAACAAAGCGCAAGTACTCTGGTTAAGCTGATAGTTATAGAAAGGGTGGTTACATATATTCAGCTATTTTTGGATGTACTTTTTTACTCCTGGTGACTACTTTGAATTGCTAGTCTGCATTAATGACACACAGTAGTCCAAGGCAATAAGGAGTTATGTACTTAACAAATTGTATATAAGATTTATATGTACCCCCTATATAATCACCTTCTTTACCAATTTTTTATAACCATATGAGTACCAATGGTGCGCTTTTTTCTAAATTGGTTTTATTACACTTTTTTGAGCTAAATATTATAACACACATGTTTTCAAGCTTCCCAAGGATTAGCAAAGTAATTTTGCCATATGAGGGAAGATTGCATGTGATTTGGGACATTGGTTGTCACTAGCTCTTTAAGAGTAACCATCCATCCATAAACCACTTTAGTTCCTTTATTTTCTAAACACAATTTAACTTAAATTTGGTGTTAAGCACCAGGGAACCGTTGTACAGTGATACATTGAATTGTTCACTCAAGCTGCCTTTTCCCAATATTAGATTGTGTCTAAAGATCTGAAAACATTGAGTTTGACTAATATGTTATGAGAGGGAATCAGAAAATGGACAAATACTTTTTCATGGAGAGATTAAGATTTTTAGATGTAGGTTTGAATACATTTTTTTTATATGTTTAATGTTTCAATTAATTTATATGTAATTTGTGGGGGTGATGTGTTACATCACAAGCAGACAATCATTATAATTTGTAAATTGTATCACTGTAAGCCCAGCGTTCTTTACCAGCTTTTTCTTGGGTGACTTAAATCTATATAATGTAAAAGTGGTAAAGCTCCTGTACCCATAGCTACTGTATATGTGATAATATATGTCAAAGTTTTACCCAGGAATTATTTTCAAATAACTGTAAAATCATTCTTGTTATTTATAGGCATTATCTGATGTGATAATCATATTAAAAAAAGAAGCCTCAATTTGACTTTTGCAATAATATTCTCACTGCAAATAAACCCTATCAATAAATCATGATTTAATATAATATAAAAGGTAATATGTGGTATAACATACCATCTATTATTAAATATCAATGTTGGTGTAAGTTTTGCTGTACATTACTACAGGGGATAAGGGTGGTGAGATTATTTTATCATGAGCAGAGAATTTAGGGACTACGTCTCTTGCCACCTCCTGAATTTTTTATACATTTATCCACTGTGTTTAGTTTTTTAAGATTCTAAAAACATTTAGTTCATTATCAGTTCTAGATCTCAACAAAACATTTCTTATATAAAGGACATTTGTGTCCCTTAAACCATGTGTCATTGGATTTTGGGAGGAATCTAGTAAAAACAGTCATTTGTGAATCCCTATTCTTTGTTAATTATAAATATTTAACATGTAAAATTATATTTTTAACTAGTGTAATATGTATTGTTTACTAGTTCATGAGAAATGACATAAGCCTTTTAGTTCAATTATTAACACAGCGTAGTTTTTATTTTATTTATTAAATTTGGAGGTATTGTTTAAAAGTGGGTGTGATGCACAGGTACCAACGACAGAAACCGTGTTTTAACTGAAAATATAAACCAGGCAGAACTAATCCTGAGGGAATCAATTATATATACTGTGTACTTAAAACTTAACAAACAGTAAAAAAATGCAGACATGCAATTAAAGCATAATCCTTTAATTTTGGTCTATAAACCTGTATATAAGCTAAACCAATGTTATAAAGCAGAAATATAGTTACTAATTTATGAAGAGCTTTCTTTGTCAGATAATTTACATAAGCATTCAGAATTAATTATGCTAATGAAGACATTAACTGTCGTTCAACACAGTATTTTAATATTCTCGATTCCATATGGATGTCTCCAGTAGGAATTCTTTTCATATGTTGTGAAATGAAGGCATATGTTTTTTATTCCACAGATGTTGAGTTGTTCATCCAGACAGCCTACTAATGTTATTCCCTTATTTTATTAAGATAGAAAAATGCTAATTAAAAAAACAACAAAGGGCAATGTGCATTAAGCAGTTATTTTAGACATAGTTTTGAAGTCAGTATTGTCTAGCATCAGCATCATTATGTGTATTTTGTATGTTCTGTGTGCTCTTTCACTCCATTTTAAATCACAGAAAGAGAAGAACAGATGTGATGGGTGTTATTTAAAGAATATTGATGAGTAGATGCACTAAACATCAGAGGAAAATTAATTGCTATGTTAAAATCAGTAAACGTAAAACTTACAAAATGTACAATTCCTCAGTCTAACCAGAAAGCATAGTTACAGTGCTAAAAGTCCTTCATTGGACAGAGATGCTGAAATTTGAAGATTACAAGCTTTCTTACTAAATGCCCCAGGGTGCAGTCATGAAAATTCTAGAATTCTAATTTTACATTTTTCCATGTCTGGTTCCCCCTATCAGCCATAAGGTGAGGAAAATTTTCGCAAATAGAGTAGAGGTGCTCATCTGAAAACAAAAAATACCTCAGTGGGTTATTTCTATAGGTCTGATTACCTACTCAGAGAGATAAGGTCACACCCAAATGGGTTGGGCTCCACACTACCAGTTTCTCAAGCTACAAAGATAGTATATATTGAGGGTTTTCTTTTATCATACTGACAAAATGCTGAGTGTCCAAAATGTGAAGATATTTTGCACATATAATATATTATTCTTCTCATTATTATTAGAATTCATGGCATTATTAGGGGTTATGCAAAGAGGTTATATTGGGCATCAACAATAGTAATTAACCCTTAATATAATTTATTATGTTAGGATATAATAATAAATATGTATAGAATAGCATCTATATGTCTCCATATCTTCACCTCAAAGTTTATTATTTCCAGTTTCAAAAAACAAAACTCTGTCAGTACAAGTTGTCTTTGCAGTCCTGGTACTATAAGGCTCCACCCCTGGCGCTTTAGCCTTAGCATAGTCCACTATCCAGAATGTGTGCCAAGTGACAGATGTGTAAGGTTGCAGCATGCAGAGGAGCATACAGAGAGAAAGGCAGAGGTTCAAGATGTGGGCATGCTGCTATTTTTTGGCTAGTTCAGAATAAGTGAAATGTAAATGTTATATAATAATTACATTAAAAGGGGAAAAAACTAAATAAAAAAATCTATTGAGAACATATATATATATAAAATAAGCAAACTGTTCCGAAGAACCCCTTTACAATTAAAATGTTCTGACTCCTTATCTCAACTAAGTTTAGTTTTGGACCAATGCAGTGGTGAAACTCAACATTTTCTCTTTATGGTCCCAATCTGGTCCTTTCCTCCTTGACCATCTGGTGGAAATACAGCATTTCCAGAAAAACACAGAGGATGGAGGCGTGAAGTGGCTCACTGCCCTTGATGTGTTCTCTGGGTCTTATGGAGAAGTCATACTTTTAACATAGGCTTACCTACATGCCTTTAAGTGATTCACCTATTACAGCATCTATCTATTTTGTATTGTATCCTCTCCGTATGAAATCACAAGATAAATACGATGAAAGAGCAACTTAAATGTATTTTATATTAAAGATGACTGTTAGGGAAGATTATATGTCTATGGAAAAGTTATGAAACTTCTCTAGATTGCAACTTCCTCCTCATGTTTGTAGAGAGTGGTAGCTGACAATTTGTGCCACTGACACTAAGCCATCTGAGTTCAAATGCTATCTCAAGAGCCAATCAAACTGTAGCTGAATTCAAAGCTGTCACTTTCACAGTATGTGTTCCTCAGCAACTCACATATCCTAACATACAGTGGTCTTGTAAGAACAAAAAAGTGTATGTGACAATATTACTCAAAGTATGGTATCATAACAGCAGTCCGTCTAATTCTCCGGTACTGACAAAAATCTAATCACATTGGCAGTCAGGAGGGAGAATGTTTAATTCAGTGGATCCTTATTAACTGTATTATGACAACATTGTCTTATGTAACAAGTTTATTATTACATGATAGATACATCATATTTAGATCACATTAGATAATCTAATGCAGACCATATAAATTAGACCTAAATATCTAAAGTAGCTTCACATTTTTATTCTTTTTTTTTTAAAGGGTTCATAACAAAATATTCCTTGGGCTAAAATCATTATGAATTGACTTTTTCTCCAGTGTGAGTGATGTTACCTATAGTGTCTCAGAGCATCTTTCTCACCTTGCACAATCATATGGGAATTATTTAGCTTTCAAAGAATATAAGAGTAGGCTGGAGAGATTTATTTTGCTGATGCACTAGATGCTGTACTACATGGCCACATTGAAAGCTGCTGGTTGTGCTGTGTGCATTAAAAGATGCAAATTGGAGAATCATAGCTTGTTAACCTCCAACCTCACATAGTGACATGCATTGAACGAATGAAACAGGGAGAAAGTAATTTATGGCAGTCTTTCTACATTATTAAAATATTAGTAATTCATAACTTTATATAACTAGGATAAAATGGCTTTCATTATAACCAATGCACCTTTTTTTGTGAATTGGTATAGCGTCCCTGTACATTTCAGTGTACCTTTAATGTCTGTAAAATAACATATTTGCTGAGAATTTTCTATGTTATTTAATTAATTAATATTCCAGAAACATTATTAATTGTTCCTTTACTGAGACAAATTTTTAATGACATGCAGAAAATTAGCATGTGCCTGATTTCTTAAAATAACAACCCACACATTACATTAAAATTCCCTTTGCCATTTGCCACCAGAGCTCTCTGTGAATTCGTGCAACTTCTCCTGTTCCCTTTTAACCACTAGCCCTGTGTGACTGAAGGTCTGAAGCTGGTTGTTATTGGCTTTCTAACTTAGCATTACAATTAATGGGTGATTTTATGACTTAAGTAAACTTACCATTCAGAGTATATATTAAGTTAAGTGAAATAACTTTTTAAAAGTACATTTCTTAGGAAATGCTCTATGTCTCAAGAAGGCATTAAATTACCTCTATTTTTCCATATTGTCTATATTGTCTTTTGAATAACTAAACTTTAAAATGGGCATACAGTTTTTATAAAGTAAAAGACGACATTTAAATAGTTAACTATTAAATGCAATTATTCTTCATTGAGTTTGACCATTTCTTTAACTGAACTCCTTCTCTCACCTGCACTTTCAGGTGATGTGTCATTGTAAACTTATAAGATTTCCATCATGATATTACAATTGACCTGTGAAAACAGCACTCTCAAATGGTTTTAAAACCATTGCTGATAGCTGCAGCAGCTTGGGTCTCATACACTGGGATGTGAGATATGTCATCACGGGCAGCCTGAGGCCTTAAACAGAGGACTGGGTGACACTGGTGGTGGCTAAATGGGGGAGGTGAATGACACAGGTATAAAACTAGATAGCACAGACCAGGCACTGTATTTTCCATGGAGCATGTAAGGAACAGTGTGTTATAGGCACAGGGAGATGGGAATATAGGGACAAATTATGACAAGGGGGTTACACTAATGTGTTGAAGCTGTTGAGGAAGTCCAACAAACAAACAAGGAGGCTATGGAGATGCACATGGAGTACCAGCAAACTTACCTGTCCTATGAACTCCCACGCCATTGCTTACCTGTCCTATGAACTCCCACGCCAGTGCATGTGGCAAGATGTATACCAATAACAATGATGTGAAATTACAGCTAGAGTTAATAAATCAATTATTAATAACTAGCAACTTGCCTGTCAAAAATTACGGCAATAAAATGTGAATCCTGGCAATGCTCTTTGAAACACAGTGGGAGCCTCTCCCCCTCTACTTTACTGGCCTCGCTATGAGTGCCTTTGGTGCTCATAACTGGCCTTGCAGTATATTTATCAAAGCATTATCTCTCAAAAATCACTAATGATGTGATTCATGCATGCTTTAGAAAATAGTGATAATAACATTTAAATAATTGCTTCAACACACTTTTGACATATTAATAATACATGTGATCACTTGTAAACCATGCTTGTCTCATTGTAATGGGCTGGAATGTTCACATAATAATGTTCTGGAATGAAAAGAAGAATATATAATTCATCATTATGTCACACATCATGCAGAATTCAGATGTTGTGTTCACCAATATATGAACTGATGTTAAATAATGATGATATTAATATCAGACTTAACATGGAAAGTGTGAATACTTGGCCATAACAACATCAATTACTAATCAACATAAGTTTTGTGACATGCAAACATATCTGCATGTTTTCTTAAACATGATATATGATTTAATTAATGGTGTCTGCGATCATTCTGCTGGGGGATGTCATTGATGGGATGGCTATCTGTGCATATATTTCACTTACATTATTTGGCAGCACCGCTTGTAGATGAAGAGGATGCCTTCATGGACCTGAATTGCGCGTAAAATAAACAATAAAAAAAAAGATTAATACTAAGGGATAACAAAAAATGGGGAATTCACCATCTCATCTCAATGGCTTTGCTCACTGACCATCACTCAGTGAAATGTTAAACATAACCCTACGTGTCCACAGAGTAGAGTACTCACCATCACATAGGCCATGATCTATCTTCTACGCTGTAGCCAGGCTGGGAGGAGCCAACAATGGTGGTGGCCCAGTGGAGAGATACTTGTGACCAGCCGGAATCCATGGGGGTAGTGGTGGTGGGTCCGGTGGTAGTGAGGGCCAGGATGTAGAGCTGGTAGAAGGAGGAAGTGGTGGGGGAAAGGACCGGGAGTCTGTCCAGTTTGAGGGCCCAGGCAGAGAGTATTTAGGAGTGGGTCAAATGCCACAGGCTTGGGGTGATGGTCCTGCAAGGGCAACATTAACTTGGGATTAGTGTTATCTATGTGTGTGGTGTACATGTGGTGTACATGTGGTGTACATGTGTGGGGGGGTTATGTTGGTGTCCATGATATTCACCTGGCAAGGAGGCTGGACCCAATGTGGCCACTAGTCCTGGAGCTCCATCTACAGTTGATAACATCATCATCATCTCCATCAGCAACCTCTCCCTCTCTTAATACTGTACAGTCACTTGGAGGGCCACCACTTGGAGCTATTGCTGCTCTAGGCTCCTCTTCCATTATCCTCCTCACCTTGACATGGCTGTCATCATAATGATGCCTTACTGACCACACATCCCAATACGCACAGCCGACATTAGTAGCTGGAGCTGCTACGTCCTTGCAGGTATAGGCCTACCTTTCCACCCACCTGCTAGAATAGTGGTCGGCACGGAAGACATTGAGGAGGACCACCATCTCCCATGTCTGTAGTTAGAGGCCCTGTGCTTGCCTCCAGCCTCCTGTCCTCCCAACTGTTGATGGGGATCCTGACCTCCCTGCTCTGTCCCTGAGCCTTTCCCTCTCCACCACTATCCACTTTGGAATCAGGCCCTTCCCCTCTGATCCTGAACTAATAGTTCCTATTACTGTTTTGAGTCATCCATCCATCCCTCCCTTCCACTACTGCACCTCCCTAACTCCCTCCCAGAGCTACCACTCCTAGCTCCCCCTCCACTCTCTTCCAACTTCTCCTGTTCATACACTCCCTTTCTCCCTCCTCTCCGCTCACTCCCTCCCTTTCAACCCCTACCATATGTGTGTCTGTGTAGTATTTCTCTATGTTTAGATATATTATGTGCTTTCAGTATTTATGTGTCTGGTAAAATTAAGTGTAAAGTAATTCTTAAGTGAATATAAATCAATAAAAGATGTAGTAACCTTTTTCCAAATTATTAAATTGTCTACTCTCTGTCTCTCTCAATCTCCAATAATCTCCAGCTCCAAGTCCTGCATGCTTATTTATGGAATTCTACAACACTCGCAAATATATTATCTATCCCTGTCAATCACTTTTCGCTTGCCATTTTATATTGGTTTCTATGGCTTGTGTTTATTGGTGTAATTTTACCAGCATTACATAATCCAGCCCCCTCAATTACTGACAAGGAACAAATGCCCTAATGCATTGTATATACCGTATTTTTCTGTGTATAAGATGCCCCCATGTATAAGATGACCCCTACTTTTCCAAACACAAAATTAACAAATTAATATTTTAAACATGAAATAGAGGACACTTTTTTAAATGTTCTAAGTACCTGTGTATTTAGTCCAGTAACATGAAATAGAACACATTTATAAATGTTCAATTAACCTGTACATAAACTGAAGTAATATGAAAAAAAAACTTAGTGGGAGGAGGTCCAAACTGCTTTATTTCCATATGCTATTTCCAATTTTGTCATTTACAATTTTGGAAAAAAGTGTAGTCTACAATTGTTACATCTATGTTATACCTGAAAATATAAATAAATGAAAAAATTATATATATATATATTATATATATATATATATATATATATATTTATTTATATATATATAAATATAATGTTACGCCACTTGTTCTCACTCATTATAATAATTATGATGTTCTCATTTTCTGTTAGTTCATAGAGCCGTTTCTCATCTGTAAAGCTTGGTATTTGGTACTCCCTACACTGAAATCTCTTGTGGACAAGGAAGTATTTACGGATGTGGTCTGTAGTGATAAATATTAACATAAATGTGTAATGTTGGGAAAAACTAAATTAAAATAACTAGCTCCTCTTAATATGTCATTATAGTGGTCTTATTATTTAAAAAAAAAAATAATAATTCAGATTTAAATGTAGATATTATGGGCATGGTTTTCTGCTACATATCACAGATGTGCACATGTACAATAGTTGCATTATTTATGGAAAAATCTGTACACTCAAATGCATATTTTAGTTTCCTAGATGATGGATTCATCTGATAGAGGAGAATCAGTAGTCTATGAAAACTTTTTTTGAATGAAAAAAAAATCCAAAATAAACTATAACAAACTCATGCTAATATTTGCTAAATCTTGAGTTTGCAAGCAGTTGATTTTAGATTTTTTGAGTTAACACCCCTTAAAATCACTGCTAAAATTAGAATAAAATTCATAATTTGTTTTGGTCAATCACATGCAGCTAATATGTTATATCAACCTATTAGGTGCCTGTGATTGGCTAAAGAATGAAGAATCATGGGCTGTGTAGTCCTGTTTTTACCCAGGAATAGAAAGTTAGAGGAGCCTGGACATGGCTGTGTGGATCTCTGCATTGAGCTGCAGTTGGCTTGAATGTTAGTAAATGGTTAAAATCCATACCCAAAAGCATTGTTTCTTTTGGGAGGTTTACTGCGCCTATATAGGCAACTCTGTATGTGTTTACAATGACTCAATGTAACATGTGCTTCTGATATAAGCAGGATGTGTTAGATTAGGTAAAAACAGGGGAACCTAGATATAACTTTAATGCCCAATGAAAAAATAAGCTGTAAGATAGCACATTTTCAGAAATGATAAATAGTTCTGGCTGTTAATTAGTAAAAGGAGACATAGCTAGTTTTCAAGCTGTCCAAATATGGAAATATCTAATGCACAATACATTATTCATGTTTAAAGGTAGGTGCCTGAAAAACATAACAGCAACAAACGTTTTTTTTTTTTTTAAAGTGATTTGTATTACACTTGTAATCAATATATTTTACCCCAGCTTAATTCTTAAGAAAAAAAAACACATGAGATTTTATGGAAATGTATCTTACTACAAAAGCAAATATATTGGAAAACTATACCTAGGCTCATAGCGGCTTTAAAAACAACTACATTTAATGAAGTACTAAATTGCAAAGTAAAGAAATTATTTCAGTAACAGTATGTAAATGTAAGTATAAAAATAGTTAATATATTTTACAGTATTTTACAGAATACAGTGACTAATTTTATTAGATTCTGCCAGTTAGAGATAAGCAGCTATGTGAGTATACCACAATCCAACTAGCTATCAATTAAATAATCAGATTAGGGGACATAGTCTAGATTGCTAGAATTACAATTATTTTGCTCTGATGACTGAAATTTGATTGCAGCTTTTTCAGTCAATCATAGCCAGAAAGTCCAACATGAATGTACCTGCTTGGCAGGGCTGAAGAGCGTATAAGGGACTTTGGTTGACTACTCTACATTGAGGAAGGTAAAATATACATTTATCATTTAAATTCATTTTACAGGCTTACAGTAATTAGTTTTTACTTTAATGTATTTTTTTATTTTTATTTTATTACAGTAAGTTTCTGCATCAAATATTTTGGAATGGCTTTGGATGAGGCAGTGTTGGTGACGGGTAGGGGGGCGTTTTAGTGCCTATAGGAGATCTTTTAGTCTACTCTATATACTTAATTGCTTTTATACAGTTTAGATATAAACATTGAATAGTTTAATAAGTGAGCAAAAGAATTTACATTTATAATAAACCATGTAAGGGGGTAAATTGATCTGTTGGTTGTTGGTTGGTAATAAGATGGTTTCCTCACAGATATTCGGCACATGAAGAGGCATATGGACTTTCCAGTAATGGCAACCAAATTTGCATGTTTCATATTTTATATTTTGTTCATAGCTTAGTGTTTTCTATCATACATATAACAAAACGTTTGAAAGCAGTTAGCTTAACTGGAGGATGGAATATCCTTGAAAGCAATGCATTTGTATCACATATTATAATTGTCTAACTGCGAGTTGTCGTCACACTTGCTGCCTTGCAGGATGACAACTCGCAGTTTGACAACATCCTCCCTCCTTCCCCGCATCATCCTCCTCCTCACCCTTTATCATCCTCCCCCTTATCCTCCTTCTTTCCCCCCCCCCTCTCTTCTTTCCACTCTCTCCTTACTCTGATGCGAGCACCTTATCTCCCTAGCACCATGTCTTCTTCCTGTGAGCAGCCGGCATATGTCTCCTCTGCTGTTCACTTAAGGTGGATTCCTATATATTGAAGCATACATGCACTTTTTCTCTGCTATGTGTAAATTATCTCCTGCAGTGCTACTGTAGTAAGAGATTCAGTATCCCATCTGTATCCTCTGGGACCAGCATTCCGAACAAGGCCCACCCCTGCCTCTCTCCTCTTCTGTTCACTTAAGGGGGATTACAATATATTGAAGCATACGTGCACTTTTTCCCTGCTATGTGTTAATTATTATATAAGTTGTGAGCATGTGAGTTGTCGCTAACGCTTGCGGGCTCGCGTAGCGAGGGCCCCAGTTGCTGGCAAGGAGCGCCGAAGGCGCTCCTTGCCAGCAACTGCAACCCTCGCAAACTTTACGTCGGAACGCAAATAACATACAACACACGGCACCGGAGGCGCTCCATGCCAGCAACTGCAACCCTCGCAAACTTTATGTCGGAACGCAAACAACATACGACACACGTTACCACACATTACAACCTCGCAAAAATCGTCTGCAACCCGCGAACATGAAAAAATGAAAACATACATAAAAAGCTTACCTACAGCAAGAGGGAGCACCCAGGACCTCAAAAAATGAAGTTACACCTCAAAAGAGTTTAGACACAAAAAAATTATCTAAGCGAGAGAAAAAATGGCCGCCGAACAAAACGAAAACGAGGCTACAGCACTGTAAACACGCAAAACACCACAAGAAACATGCAAAACACCACAAAAGACCTACGGATATTCTGTAAAGATGCATACCACACATTACCCGCCATTTTACAACAATGTAGTACACAGCTACGCTAACGGTTTGGTCTTGAGCACGCACACTATTACACTGCACACATTCATCATGCTTACACAGCACCTCCACACCACTAATGCTCCACCAACATCAAAACAGATTTTCAGCTCTTCAACACAATGCTTCCTGCATATATTACTTCAAAATAGGTAAAGTATATTAATTTATTAATGTATTTATACACCAAACAGCATTAGCTCATTTACAATTTCATTGCCGTCATTTTTTGACGGGCAATTCGCTAGTTATTTTATATTCTTTCTAATTTTGCACATGTCCACCAAATGTGTTTAAAATCTCCAGATTCTCTACAACCACTAAAACATAAATCACTAATGGAGGTATAATATCTATTTATGACTATGGTAATCTCCTTTATATTAGAGGTCTGTTCATTAATTGTTACATTAATTATTTTGCTGTCTTCTCTAATATTTGTTCCCAATCTTCAGTTTCTAGATTTTGTTGTAACATGTTCTCCTACTTGGCAATGTATTGTAATGGTTTGTGTAATCATTTGTTTATGTTATCCAGTAGTTCAGTCATGTCCAACTCGCTGTGACCACACCAGGCACATCTGTCAGCTACTGCACCTCTGTGCTCCCTCAAGCTCATGCTCATTACTTCAATTATCTTTTTTATCCATCTCCGCCTCTCCATCCTCTTCTTTGTGTGCCTTCAATCTTTCCCAGCACTTGAGTCTTCTCTAGGGAATCCTGCCTTTATATGATATGGCCAAAATGTTTGATCTTTAGCCTCCTGATCAAACCTGCCAGTGAACAACTTGGCTTCATTTCATGTAGTAAGGAGTTGATTGAATCTTCTTGCAGTTTAAGGGTCTCTAAGCTGTTTTCTAAATCATCACAGTACAAAGGTGTCAATTCTATTATGCTCAGCCTTCTTTATGGTCCAGTTCTCATGTATGTATGCTACTACTTGGAATACCATAGTTCTAACCATGCAGATTTTTATTAATTGTGTAATGTCCAGACTTGCCATAGCTTTCTTTCCCAGAAGCAACACATTGTTTAATATCATGGCTGCAATCAACATCTGCAGAGACCTTGGAGCCCAGTAAAATAAAACCTGTCACTGCCTCCACTTCTTACCCATCTATTTTCCAGGAATGGAGACTGTTTGTTTTTTGCCATGATCTTCATCTTTTTAATGTTAAGCCATAGGCCATGTTTTGACTCACCATCACATGCTATTTAGTTACTCCTCATTTTCAGCTGTCAGAGTAGTATCATCTGCATATCTAATGTTTTTTCTCAACAAAATTAAATTTCCGCTTTGGATTTGCCCATCTCGATCCTACACATGATTTATTTTGTGTATTAGATCAATAAATAAAGTGACTAGGCAAACTAGGCACCTACCTGTGCAGTTCACAGACTGGCAACTAGGAACTGGAAGTAAAGTACCAAAATGATTAGACTGTCATTGAAGTGCAGGAGAATGGTAAGTTGGATCATATATACACACACATTACTGTACTTGAGGATATATACATATATATGTCACTGGAGTTTTATCGTCCACATGCTGAGTAATGTAATTCTATGACTGTGTATTATTGTGTATGTATCAAATACAGAAAAGTGAGGATTAGGATTTCCCTGGGTGTTTTCCACCCCAATATACAATATACAAAAAGGTGGGATAAATATAAACAAAAGTAATTTTATTAAGTAAATGACAGCGGCGTTTGTTTAAAAACAGGGAATGTTAAAACACTAATAGGGGGAATAAAAAGAGGGCAGATGTAAGGAATAGTAAATGACCCTGAAGCACTAGTATTGTGCAATGTATAACTCTAAAGTGAATGGGTATTACTATTCACACCTAGCGGGCGAGCCAAAATAATTGCAAAGAAATACCAGGGCATAAAAGCCCTATTAATTAATAAATGGTATATATATAAAGCACCCTTATGTCTAAATAAATGTCCTTCAAGTATCCAGAGGGTACATTAAACAAAGCAATATTGTTGCATGAACATGAGGTATAGGTCACTTGATGTCTTACTGACAAACCTATTGCACTTAAATAAAGGTACTAAGGTTGTACCTATATGAGTCAAACTTAAAGGGGAGCTCAACCTAGAGTACAGACAAAGTTGTCACAACAGCTATATGTTACACAGCATAGGATCCAAGCTGTGTCTGTATACACTTATTGGTATCTAACTGCGGTATGGCATAAAAAGTGCCTAAAGCTGTGTATATAAGGTAAAGGCTGTTCCCCAACTGTAAGGATTACAATAGGTAATCTCAGGTGCTTGCAGATATAGTATGCCACTAGTGGGATATAAGGGGCTTTAAGCTAGGCCGTAATTGTAGCAGATTCGCGCTTCCTGGAAAGCTCGACCGCCAGGTATGCAACGCGCATGCGCACGTCTAACGTGATGACGTGCGCAGCGTCGTTGCTAGGAGCCGGACGCGTTTCGACGTACCACGTCTTTGTCAAAGGAAAGTTGTATATTGCTGTCTCCAAGAGCTTTATATAGGGAGCTGTCGCCTAGGCAACCTGAAAATAGTGAATATATTGCCCATAACGGGCCGAAAGAGTAATGGAGATAGTATAGATAATCCATATAATATATACAAGAGGCTGCTGAGATATATATACAAAGGTATAAGAACAAAAATGATGTGTACACTAATGCACTTATTATTGATATCAATGTATAAGTCATATATATGAACTGAAAAAGCTTATAATAAGCTAAAGGGGAGAGATACAGATGTGCAGTATGATAACTACTACATCTATAGGGTGAAAGACTGCCAGAGAAGGCAGGATAAAAAACAAAAAGTGAGCAAAAAACGTCCATGTATATAGGACCATTATATAAATGAGAAATTAGCTCCTTTATATAACTATAAAGGTAGGAGACCAGGAAACAAAGTCTGTATGAGGCGACAGGTGGTCAAAAAGTGTTAAATATTGAGGGATGTGAAAACAGAGCTAGAAAACTAGTAATAAAGGAGAAAACATGGGCCTCATTCTATTAGCGGCCGCAGCCGTTGCGGGGCCGCAAGGACCGGCCGCAAGCTATTTGGCTATTCTATTCCCTTACGGCCGGAGGCTCCGGCAGGCTTGCGGCCGGTGCCTTGCTATCTCTTGCGGCCGCTCGCGCCAGAGGAAAGCCTTTGATCTAAAACGGCCGCAAGAGTTTTGCAATTCAATTGCTCCGGGAAACCTCTCTGCAAGGCTAAAAACGAGCCGCTGCTTACTTGCAGGAAAGAGGTCCCGCTAGCACCAATTAAGCACATAAAATAGCTCAAATAAAGCCATCCTGCACTTTGAGAAGACTATAAAGGGATGTTAGGTGTTAGAAAAAATAGCACATAATTATCCTATACTCAAATCCGTAAAATATTTTATTTTTAATATCCGTAAAATATCCATGTAAAAAGTCCAGAGTGCTTGGAGCACCTCAGACATGCCCACGCCGCAGCCGGAAAATAAACAGCTAATTTGAACTTGGGTTTGGGCTGATGTGCAAGCTTGAGAGTGGGTTCCTTTTAATCCTAATGTCCCCCAATATGATCCCTAGCATTTACAGAGCTGTACAGTGCAGGCTTGAATTTATTTTTGAGTTTTTATATTTCACAGCTTACGGCCGGTTTCAAGATATGCGGCCGGCCGTAAGAGGAGATCCTTGCGGGGCCGTATAATAGTATCGCGAGTTAACAGAACCCCCGCAAGGAATCGGAGCCTTACGGCCGATTTACGGCCGATAATAGAATGAGGCCCATGGACTCTAAAATACGTGCTAGCTAATATGACAAGCGCCTGTGACAGGTTACTCGTGTATCAAAAAATCAGAGTGGTGGGTGCTGATGCACTAAGGGTCCATCCAAATGGGATGAACAAGAAAGTGAGGAACAGGAAAAGAAACAAAAATACTCACTGGGGTGAATATGCATAAATGTGAAAGAGACTAGACTTATTGGGGGCTAAAGTGTGCAGTGTGTCTACGTGGCAGTAAAAGGCCTAGCATAGATGGACAAAATAACAAATGTCATAAAAAGAGAAGAGAACCAAGTACTAGATGAAGGGTGTGAGCTGGGGGGTTAGAGGGGTTGGGAGTCAAGTATTCCTGTTTCCCTTGGATCTGAGTGTCCTCTCTGGCCCCTTCACAGGGATCCTGCCTCTCTCTAAAAAAGATTGTTGTTGTTCATTAAATCTAGGGTTCTCTCTGGTCTGAAGATTTGCTCTTAGTTCATAGTTCTCTCTTCTCTGAGGATAATTTCCTCGTCTGGTCCTGGTGTTATAAGGATGAAAGTCATCGTTATCAGAGTTCTCAAATTCTGAGGAGCTAATATCAGAACTTCTTTGGTTGGCATTAAGTTTTGGGAATCTTCTAAATATCCTGCCAGTTTTAAAATCAGTCTGATCCCTCCAAAATTTATTTTGTTTGCGTTCTTTAATCTCTTTCTTAAACCTGTCTATATTATCATTCAACCTCAACTGGGGAAAAATGTAAAATAAAAGAATTCATGAACTGTTGTTCTACGGCGGTTATCTATGTGGCCACCTGTATTTGCAGGAAGATCTATGTAGGAAAAACGAGGCGCCAGTTGCGCCGCAGGATTGGCGAGCATATTTACAGTATCAAGAATGCATTGGATACACCAATTGCCCGCCATGTCAAATATTGTCACAACAATAGAAGTGAAGTTTTATCTTTTTGTGCAATAGACCAGGTCCATATAGGCCCAAGACAGGGAGACTTGGAGAGAAAATTATTACAATGTGAGGCACGCTGGATATACCAATTGAAGGCCCAAGTACCCTTTGGACTTAATGAGGGGTTCACTTTCACACCCTTCATCTAGTACTTGGTTCTCTTCTCTTTTTATGACATTTGTTATTTTGTCCATCTATGCTAGGCCTTTTACTGCCACGTAGACACACTGCACACTTTAGCCCCCAATAAGTCTAGTCTCTTTCACATTTATGCATATTCACCCCAGTGAGTATTTTTGTTTCTTTTCCTGTTCCTCACTTTCTTGTTCATCCCATTTGGATGGACCCTTAGTGCATCAGCACCCACCACTCTGATTTTTTGATACACGAGTAACTTGTCACAGGCGCTTGTCATATTAGCTAGCACGTATTTTAGAGTCCATGTTTTCTCCTTTATTACTAGTTTTCTAGCTCTGTTTTCACATCCCTCAATATTTAACACTTTTTGACCACCTGTCGCCTCATACAGACTTTGTTTCCTGGTCTCCTACCTTTATAGTTATATAAAGGAGCTAATTTCTCATTTATATAATGGTCCTAAACACATGGAAGTTTTTTGCTCACTTTTTGTTTTTTATCCTGCCTTCTCTGGCAGTCTTTCACCCTATAGATTTAGTAGTTATCATACTGCACATCTGTATCTCTCCCCTTTAGCTTATTATAAGCTTTTTCAGTTCATATATATGACTTATACATTGATATCAATAATAAGTGCATTAGTGCACACATCATTTTTGTTCTTATGCCTTTGTATATATATCTCAGCAGCCTCTTGTATATATTATATGGATTATCTATACTATCTCCATTACTCTTTCGGCCCGTTATGGGCAATATATTCACTATTTTCAGGTTGCCTAGACGACAGCTCCCTATATAAAGCTCTTGGAGACAGCGTTATACAACTTTCCTTTGACAAAGACGTGGTACGTCGAAACGCGTCAGGCTCCTAGCAACGACGCTGCGCACGTCATCACGTTAGACGTGCGCATGCGCGTTGCATACCTGGCGGTCGAGCTTTCCAGGAAGCGCGAATCTGCTACAATTACGGCCTAGCTTAAAGCCCCTTATATCCCACTAGTGGCATACTATATCTGCAAGCACCTGAGATTACCTATTATAATCCTTACAGTTGGGGAACAGCCTTTACCTTATATACACAGCTTTAGGCACTTTTTATGCCATACCGCAGTTAGATACCAATAAGTGTATACAGACACAGCTTGGATCCTATGCTGTGTAACATATAGCTGTTGTGACAACTTTGTCTGTACTCTAGGTTGAGCTCCCCTTTAAGTTTGACTCATATAGGTACAACCTTAGTACCTTTATTTAAGTGCTATAGGTTTGTCAGTAAGACATCAAGTGACCTATACCTCATGTTCATGCAAAAATATTGCTTTGTTTAATGTACCCTCTAGATACTTGAAGGACATTTATTTAGACATAAGGGTGCTTTATATATATACCATTTATTAATTAATAGGGCTTTTATGCCCTGGTATTTCTTTGCAATTATTTTGGCTCGCCCGCTAGGTGTGAATAGTAATACCCATTCACTTTAGAGTTATACATTGCACAATACTAGTGCTTCAGGGTCATTTACTATTCCTTACATCTGCCCTCTTTTTATTCCCCCTATTAGTGTTTTAACATTCCCTGTTTTTAAACAAACGCCGCTGTCATTTTCTTAATAAAATTACTTTTGTTTATATTTATCCCACCTTTTTGTATATTATTGTGTATGTATAAATTTGTGTTAGAAGGTCTGACTATCTGTATAGTATTCATGTGTATTGTGTAAGAGGGGTCTTTTTGTGTATATCTGCAGTGTTGGGGGCTGCGTAGAAAAAATGTGTGTATCTGTTAGCTCTTTATTCTCTGTTGTGTATATATCTGTCAGTCAGTTGCTACCTTGTGTGGAGGTTTAGATACATATATATATATATATATATATATATATATATATATATATATATATATATATATACACATATATATATAGTGGGGGAGCTGAATATATTTGAACTACCTACTCATAAGGTCCACAACACAAGCTGGGATCCCGCCCCACACTGATGATAGGCAGTAACCTTGAAACGGCTGTCCGTGGGTAGGATTCCTAGCTTGTGTTAAAATCCAACCTTGGTTTTGAAAAAAAGCTTTGTAATGCAGCAGGCATAAGCTTCTGGATTAAAGAACAAAGCATTTGTGGGCACATTTGCATGTCCCTGCTGAGTTTCCCAGAATGCAGTGTAGTAACTGTATTTCTCTGAATTCTGAGACTATGTCATGCAATTGATATGACATAAATATTACACTGTATAGATTAATATTGTTTCGTTAAATATTACAATGTATAGATTAATTGAGTTTGAGGATCAATTTATAGACAAGTATACACTGTGTGCAGAAATAGCATTTATTGGAATAATATTAAAATTCAAGGATAAACAATTATACGTGTTTACACTTGTAGGCTTTGATATTTAGTTAGATCACAATATTCAATCTTCCTGATATTACAATCTCTTTTGGATAATTGGATAACAATTTGTCTTAACACACTTCATATTTGGTTAGATCAATACAGAAATCAATAAGCAGTGTATGCAAACTTATCAAATGTGGATTAACAATTTATTTGAATACAATCTATATTTGGTTAGTTCAATATAGGAGTATATAAACAGTGTATATAATCTTATAAAGTTTAGTCTGTCAACAGTCTATTATTTGGTAAGTGCATTACAGAAATTATATGCATAGTGTATAAACAATCAGCTGGTATATATGAGATTAATAATTAGCAATATAACCTGTTACTATATGAAAGCAGTAAATAGCAAACTATGGTATAACTATTTATATGGCAGTAAGAATATAGAAATATATATTGAAGCAATATGTATCAAAGTTGATTATATTGTATCTGAGATTGCAAGCTCATTAACCTTTGTACTTAGGTATTGACAAGCTATTATTTGGTTAGTGGTCTCACATCAAAATTGATTACATTTATTTTAATTTATCAAATCAGTCAATTCAATTAATAATGAGGTAAACGATTTTTGTTGATTGTGTGATACAAGACTATATATGTTGAGTATTGCTGAGTATGGTTTGCTGTATATGTGTTTTTAATAATTGGTTTTGTAACAGAGTTAAATGCTTACATTATTGAATAAAGTCAATCAGATTGTTGTAGGGAATATGGGCACAGATTGATATATACTGATTAACACCTACAGTCCAGAATGAAGGTGCTAATTAGTCTTAGTTCTGTAACCACTCCCAAAAGGGTAATAGAAGGATTGTGGTATATTGGACTCATTTTCCTCCATTACAAATAAAAAAGTTAAACAAGTTGATACATTAACATGTATATGCTTTTAGGGTAACACCTGTCTCATTTTAGGATCCCTTCTCAAGATAGAAGAAGAAATCCCAAGTCTGAAGAAATCCCTTTTTTTGTGTTAACGGTTTGTTAGAAAGAGTTGTAGAGATAGAATAGAATTTGGATATAGACAGATATAGAAATATATCTTAGAGAAGATATGAAGGGGACATAGGTTTATGCCAAATAATGACAGTCAGAGATGTTCACAGACAGGACTGTCAAGATACACAGAAAAGATCAGGAGACCAGAAAAGACAGGCAAGACCAGAAAGATCAGGGAAAGAACAACCAGCCAGAAAATACAGAACTAGGAAAAGACCAAGAACCTTCAATCTGCCTATTAGATAAACTATTTCTTCCTCATCGTCACAGGGTTGGTTCTACCAATCACAGATAGTCTCCTCCCTGTTCTCATGTATAGGTATAATTAGAATGTATAAGCATAATATGTTGTGTATATCTGTCTCTGCCCGCTTGAGAGCGCTCTGGTTAAATGTATTAAAATTAATTATTATTAATATGTGTGACGACTGTCCCAGATCATGCCTGCCAAGTATTTTGGACAATAGACTGCACCATTGTACTTAATCTTAACACCTGCTCTGACACTGTTATTTAGAACAATGTGGTATCGAAGTGTGATGTGTGTGTCTCAGAACACGCTATCTTAAGAGCCTTTCTCAACCATGTGAAAATATCTAAGACTTGGCCTTGCAAAACATATTTACCAACTTAGAGGTTTATTTCATTTTAACAAGAAAATATTTTAACTCTTCATATGTTAAAAAGGTTATGTGTATGTTTAGAATGGTAACAGCTATACCAATGGACAACCATATAATGTAGGTAATATATAGGCACAACCTCTTTCTTTACCCAACAAAATGCACAACATATATATATATATAGAGCATATATATATATATCACATATATAGTTGTCGTAATTGCGAGTTTGTTGGTAACGCTATGTTAAAAGATACAGGCTTGCGATTGTGGCCTTTCAGGGTCACTCTAAGGGTCATCTGTCCCGTCATAGTTGTTATTTGCCCAAGGACGCTCCACCGATGGAGGATGGAAACAGATTGAAGGCGCTCATGGTGATACCCGCGATCAACTCCGATGGCCGTAGGACTTTGGCACTGATCACAAGGCACGCAAGACATTGAATCAATTACGACTTTAACGGTCGATATTTTTTTCAAGCCCATAACTCGGAAGCTGTCAGAAGACCACCAATGGATGCAAATTAATTACAAGCTAATTTGAGGCTTACAACCTTGTCATACTCCTTTCCTCAATTTATTTGCTAGAAAGTTGGCCTTAAAAAAGTTTTACAAAATGAAAGAAGAGAAAATATATTTGAGATTGGGTATAGTTAAAGAAGACATACAAGCTATACAAAACTTGGTAGACTTACTTATAGAAAATGAGAAATACATTGGATCAATAAGTAAACAAATTGTAAGGAGAAATAGGAGTAAGCTTATTCCTAACATCATCGAGTATACAAATATATCTATTTTCACTAGAGACATGGAAGAATTTTTTTAAAAGTAGTTGGATTATCAGTCCTATATCAATTACACTTAAAAATGTGCACTAAATAAACTTGAATCATGTAAAGAGATAGTGATAAAACTTGCAGACAAGGGTGGCAACATTGTTCTAATGAACAGGGAATATTATTTGAGAATGAGTCAAAAGATATCGGACAGAAACACATATGAGATTTTCCAGATAATCCTACCAGGATATATAGAAGAGAACTGAAAACTATCCTTGATGAAGCAAAAAGGAAGAAATTAATTGGTCAAAAGAGTATGACTCCCTTCTAAAGTAATTACTTCCTTCTAAATCCACTGGGGCTTCGTTCTATGCATGACCTAAAATACATTAAAAAAACCTAATCCAGGAAGTGACACATAATATTAGCCTTTTTGTAGATGACAACTTAAAAAAGTTTGTGTATTTGTTATCCTCGTATTTGAAAGACACTATGGATACTTTAAAACGTTGTAATTTAAAATATATGTTTTTATACAGAAATTGCTCCACTACCAAAGATATGGGCACTACTAATTAACTGCTTCATTCAATTGCTACGAATTTGAGATTCGAGGTCACAAGTGGATCTTGCAGGGAAATTCCCTATTCAATTGCCGTCTTTTTGTGAGCTCTGATCGGGTTTCGATTTTCGGCCCTATGAAAATGGCCACCGTGCAACTCAGAGCCTACACCACTCTGAAGCCTTTGATGTGTCACTTTCGCAGGGCTGAAATCACAAATCCCTATTCAATTGCCCGAACCCTCCCACTTCACAAATGTATCCCAGCTTGAAAAAAGCAAATAAAGGACAAGGTCCTACATGTGCTCAGGAGGACCCGCAAGGGCTTTAGAAGCCCTTACGTATGACCCCCGACTGTCCCCACTGCACCTAACACCCTCCCCACACTCCTACATGAGACCACCATGATGAGGGGTCCCAATTGGGACCCTCACAGAGTCCCCATATTAACCCCATGCTGGGGGTCCCCATTGGAACCCCCGCAGTGTCCACACATTACCCCCTTGCAGTGGGGGTCCCGATTGGGATCCCCCTGCATTTAAAAAGTATAAATTCCCCACCGCCGGTCCTTAAATAGCACACGTCACACTAATAGTTAAGCACGGCCGTGGGGGTACTGTACATTAACCCTTGCAGCGGGGGTCCCGATCGGGACCCCCTCTGCATTCAAAATTCTAATTTCTTGCCAAGTGGGTCCTTAAAGGAATGTAAAGGGCCTTAAAGGACCTGCACTAAATTAACCCTATCACTTATGGGGCTCTATACAGAACCCCATGAGCCCCTAATTAACCCTGTCGCTCATGGGGCTCTATACAGAGCCCCATGAGCATCATATTAACCCTATCACTCATGGGGCTCAATACAGAGCCCCATGAGCCCCTAATTAACCCTGTCACTCATGGGGCTCTATACAGAGCCACATGAGTACCTAATTAACCCCGTCCCTCATAGGGCTCTATACAGAGCACCATGAGCCCCTAATTAACCCCATCAGTTCCATTAGGGTCTATAGATACCCCTATAGGACTCTATTAACCCCTATATTAACACTTTAAGTGCCATGAGGGTCCTCCAGGACCCTTATGACACAAAGTCTAAACACTATTACCCCCCTCTACACTATTACCCCCCCTCTACACTTTCATCCCCCCTCTAGACTATTAAGCCCCCTCTAGACTACTAAGCCGCCTCAAACTAATTAACCCATCTAAGTAATTAACCCTATTCAACCCTCACCATACCTAATTAATCCTATCACTAAGCACGTAACCCTATGTAGGCCTATTTAACCCTCTTTGGACCTAATAACCATATATAGTTCTATTTAACCAACTCTGGACCCAATAACCCTATCTAGGCCTAATTAACCATAACAGGGTTTATTTAAACCTAACCGGGACTATCTAACTGTAACTGGGCCTATTTAACCCTAACTGGGCCTATCTAACCCTAACGGGGCCTATTTAACCCTAATTGGGCGTATCTTACCCTAACAGGGCCTATTTAACCATATCTGGACCAAATAACCCTATTTAACCCTAAATGGGACTATCTAACCCTAACTGGGCATATCTAACCCTAACTGGGCCTTTTTAACCCCACATGTACCCACTAAACCCCTATCATATAAACCCCCTCCTACCCTACACTATTAACCCCTACACTACCTACCCAACTCAAACCCTACCCTATTAACCCCCTCTACACTATTATCCCCCCTCTGCCCCTACATTACCTACTTAACACCCTAATAAAAAATCCCTATTACCCCACTAATTACACAAAATAAAAACCCCACTAATTACACAAAATAAAAAACTCACCTAATTACACAAAATTTTAAAAAATATATAATTACACAAAATAAAAAAGGACATTACAGAAAATAAAAAAAGATCATTACCAAAAAAAACCTAAGTAACATACAAATAAAAAACTGTTATATGAAAATAAAAAACCTACTTTACATAAAATAAAAAACCCTTTTTTAAAGAAATTAAAAAAACCTAAGTTAAAAAAAAGCATACATTACATAAAATAAAACATACATTACATTCAGTTTAACCCAAAAATACATACATTAAAACTCCTAACTACATTCAATTTAACCCAAATTTTCATACATTAATACCCCTAACTACATTCAATTTAACCCAAAAATACATACATTAAAACCCCTAACTACATTCAAATTCATAGGGTTATTGGGTCCAGTGAGGGTTTAAATAGGACTAGATAGGATTATTGGGTCCAGAGAGGGTTAAATAGGTCTAGATAGGGTTACGTGCTTAGTGATAGGGTTAATTAGGTATGTGAGGGTTGAATAGGGTTTATTACTTAGATGGGGTTAATTAGTTAGAGGTGGGTTATTACTTAGATTGGGTTAATTAGTTAAAGGGGGTTATTACTTAGAGGGGGTTAATTATTTAGAGGGGGGTTGGTCATGTAGAGGGGGGGTTAATAGTGTAGTGTTTAGACTTTGTGGCGTGGGAGTCTTGGGGGCTCATGGAACTTATAGTATTAATATAGGTGTTAATAGTGTCCTATAGGGGTCTATATAGACCTTTATGGGACTGATGGCATTAATTAGGGGCTCATGGGGCTCTGTATAGGAGCCCTGTATAGAGCCCCATGAGTGATAGCCCAGCTCTGCTTACGTCGGAAACATGGGTTTCCGATTTTGGATCTCGGGCAGCGAGTCTCTGCCTTGGCTTTTTGGATAGCTTAGGATACAGAGGGGAAACGCAGCTTGTAGCTCACTGGGTGACATGCGGCCATCAGCGAGTGAGTTGCGAGATGGCAATTGAATGGGGCTATAAGTGGGGAAGTTCACTAATACGATGTTTATCAGAAGTCTAACACATGGGCATCTATACCAGTAGGATGTTTTTTGGTAGACTGAAGAATGGTATACATTTTTTATATGGCTACGCCATTACATTGTTATTCCTGCCTTTTATTTTTGTCATCTTTCAATAAAAGGGCTTTCATCATATTACAGCACAAGTATGGCATCCTCACATTCCATTATCATTGAACCTTAAATAAGGTTCTATATCCTTCTATAGTATATTCATTTTGTTTTACTATTCATATTCAACAGTAGGATATCTTAGATGTTTGTTTATATTCACCAATCATGGTGACTTAGTTATTTGAGTACTATTATTTGTAGATCAAGATTTTTTCCTTGGTTGTAGAACACTTTTTACCTCATTGTGAAGATTATATTATCATTATTTCACAACAATTTATTTTATATTTTCATACCTAAGTGTATCTAAGATTTTTCAATTGAACTAAACACAATCACACATTTTCAACATTTACATATCCATTATGGGAAATGTCATTCAGTAAACGCACCAGTTTATTTCATATTCATATTAAAGTATTTATTTCATAAAAAATCCCCATATTTTTTCAGACACTAATATGGTTACAGTTAGCTTCCATTCACACACCAATTCACCTAATCCAATCAGATCATTAGACACATCACTTATACACATCATATATATATAATTTCACTTCATTTTTATACATTACCCTCGATTATTATTAAATGTGTATTTATTTTCACTGATCACTATGAACATTCCTTTCAGTTACTTACCTAGAAGTGATTACTGGGGGATCACTTCTACTGTATATATTTTTAAAATATCATATTGGTCTGCAATTAAACTATCATCAGTTTATATTGAACTCTTTTAACTAGTATTTTATTCAACTATAGACCCCACTTGTTTATTGATATTCATTCTTGTGGTATATTCATTATTACCAAGTATAAAATGATTAAGTGCAAAATATGTTTTTTTTAAATATTCCCGGTGTTCATTGTATGACATTGTTATAGGAGGAATGCAATATATAAAAAAACAATTTTATTTTCTGTTTGATTCAATTTGGACAATTCATGCTCCTATTTACACTCATCTGTTAAATCCTGGAATTGGTTCCTCATTTTGGATCTTACCGATTGATACTATAAATAGGACATAGAGTATGGTGAGCCCACCCCCATGATAAAACTGCTTACACAGCAGCAAAACGGTGTCAGGGAGACACCGCTTTACTTGATGATGTAATCAGCTAGTAACGGCATTCAGCTGGGCTTAGTGACATTCAGGCTGGAATTTCAATTCAGAATATTGATGTAAAGAAGGCGCAATTCAAATAAAGCAGAGCATAACAATGTTGCACCAACCATGATGTTAATCAGTAACTAGTTTTCAATGACTTAGCAGATATTTGCCAAGTCCATCGGTTACATAACTTTCAATGCAATCACTCCTAATCAAGAAGGAGTTGGATATATTAGTTTGCTGGGTCTAATTATTTCTTAAGGTCACTTCCAATTCAAAAAAAGAGACATTTTTCCAGAATTCAAGAATGCACTGTTACTAGAATTAAGCAGATAAATGAGGTCCTTTTATTAGGAAGCTGATAATTACAACAGTATCAAGAAAGCAAAAAGAAGTTGGATGCATTATTAATGAGCTGACAAAAGAAATTTGTTTTAAAAAAAACCCAGTTAATTGACATTTGATTCATTGAAATTATGATGTTGGCATAAATGAATTGTGTTAATGACATCTAAATCTTAAAACCACCAGCAAATATGTGTATATATTTTTATTAAAAAAACATACAAGAATACTGACCAAGTGCTTGCTTCTTTTACTAAGATTTTTTTCACATATGCAGTCAACTAAGATCTGAGGATGTGAGTTTATCATAGATTCACTGAAAGGATAAATTCATGCCATTAAAGCTAAATAGTGCTAAAAATGTATCTGTATAAACATAGTATATTACAAACAACCAGCACAGGCAACACACATTCTACTTTAATTGTGTTTAAATTCAATTTTATGTGAGTATAATATATACTCAGCAGAAAAAAAACACCCATGACAAATTTACCATTAAAGCTGTGTATATATATATATATATATATATATATATATATATATATATATATATATATATATATATATATATATAGCAAATATGATTGCATGAATAAAGTTACATCAGACAGTGCTAGAATTTAATCTGCATGAAAATAGTAACAACAAGTGTAAGCACTATATGTTTCACATTTATTGAGTCTCTGTAATATGACTATAATACATACTCAGTGATGAATACCATAACAAATTAATTGAAAAAAAATATAAAAAGTGGACAGTTTAGGAAAACCGTATCAAAGTGGGAATGCAAAAGAATTTGCTCATAAACAATGTGGGAGGATAAATAGAATAAAGCAAATTGTGAAATACGAGAAGCAGATTATATAAATTCTTCACCTTCATCTTTTTTTTTCTTTCCTGATCTTGAACCATTTGGTTGTTCCATGTTCGGTTCTTCCTCAGGAAGCCGATGACATGGTCTGGATCTCCCATCTTTTCAAGAGCTTACTAAATTTTGTTATGATCCATGCAGTCATAGGTTTTAGAATAGTCTATGAAGCAGAGGTAAATTATTTTCTGGAACTCTAATGCTTTCTCTATTATCAATTGAACCTTCACAGTTTGAGCTCTTGTGCCTCTGTCTCTGTGAAACCAGGCTTGCACATCTAGTATTCTCTGTCCATATATTGTTAGAGCTGAGCTTGCATAATCTTGAAGATTACCTTGCTGTTTAGCACTGCACTTTTGGGGGATTGGGATGTAGACTGACCTTTCCAGTCTACTGTCTACTGTTGAATTCTCACTTTCACAACACCATTTTGAAAAATTCAGCTGGAATTCCATCAACTCCTGCAGCCTTGTTATCAGCAAAACATCCTAGGGCCCATCTCACTTCGCTCTCCAAACTGCCTGGCTCCAGCTCATTGAACAAACCATTGAGTTTATCAATGCTGTTAAGATACTCCTTGTATACATCTTCTATGCATTTTATTATCCCACTTCTTCTTTATCTGATCTGCTTCGACTAAGTCTCTATTATTATTATTATTATTATTATTATTAATAAAGTTCAGCTGCTCTAGTTGGTCTTTCCTGAAATTTTCTTAGTCGCATCCCACAGCAAAAGCCATGGTCCACAGAAAGCTTCCAAAGCATCAGATGGATCTCATTGTTAAAAGGTATCAGTCAGGAGAAGGGTACAAAATAATTTCCAAGGCATTAGATATACCATGGAACACAGTGAAGAAAGTCATCATCAAGTGGAGAAAATATGGCACAACAGTGACATTACCAAGAACTGGAGCTCCCTCCAAAATTGATGAAAAGATGAGAAGAAAACTGGTCTTGGATGCTACCAAGAGGAATACAGCAATATTAAAGGAGCTGCAGGAATATCTGGCAAGTACTGGCTGTGTGGTACATGTGACAACAATCTCCCGTATTCTTCATATGTCTGGGCTATGGGGTAGAGTGGCAAGACGAAAGCCTTTTCTTACGAAGAAGAACATCCAAGCCAGGCCATGGTCGGATGACACCAAAGTTGAACTTTTTGGCCATAATTCCAAAAGATATGTTTGGCGCAAAAAGAACACTGCACATCACCAAAAGAACACCATACTCACAGTGAAGCATGGTGGTGGCAGCATCATGCTTTGGGCTGTTTTTCTTCAGCTGGAACTGGGGCCTTAGTTAAGATAGAGGGAATTATGAACAGTTCCAAATACCAATCAATATTGGCACAAAACCTTCAGGCTTTTGCTAGAAAGCTGAACATAAAGAGGAACTTCATCTTTCAGCATGACAATGACCCAAAGCATACATCCAAATCAACAAAGGAATGGCTTCACCAGAGGAAGATTACATTTTTGGAATGGCCCAGCCAGAGCCCAGACCTGAATCCGATTGAAAATCTGTGGGGTGATCTGAAGAGGGCTGTGCACAGGAGATGCCCTCGCTAATTTGACAGATTTGGAGTGTTTTTGCAAAGAAGAGTGGGCAAATCTTGCCAAGTCAAAATGTGCCATGCTGATAGACTCATACCCAAAAAGACTGAGTGCTGTAATAAAATCAAAAGGTACTTCAACAAAGTATTAGTTTAAGGGTGTGCATACTTATGCAACCATATTATTTTATTTTTATATTTTTTCTTTCCTCTAGCTAAAAGATTTCAGTTTGTTTTTCAATTGAGTTGTACAGTTTATAGGTCACATTAAAGGTGGAAAAAGTTCTGAAATGATTTATGGTTCTCTTATTTTTCTACAGCACAGAAACCTGACATTTTAACAGGGGTGTGTAGACTTTTTATATCCACTGTATATATTTTCACAAAAGCTTGATTAATGTTCTAAAATTGCTCATTTTTGTCTTCTTGAATGTGGGTGTCTAATATCTGTATTACATAGGTACATAATTATTTTTATTTGGACAAACAAGACAAAGTCTTATAAGCTTGGCTCGTTTCACCCCATTCTTAATTTTTCCGAAATAACACAACCTTTGCAATTTATTTATCCATTCACACAGTCAATTCAAAAAGGGCTTAAGGTTCAGTATATATACATAGAGATTAAAATGTTCTATAACACTTAAAATCCACCAACAAAACTACTGGTGCCGACCAGGGAATCATAGTTCCCATTTAATGGTATTTAAGGCATGGGCTATGTGGGAAAAATAAACAAATTGAAATGTAAATGTATTGTTATGAAAATGAGATACCACTACCAGGAAGGAACCCCTTGACGACTGCTTTGTTTTCCGGATTAGGCCTATATACAGTCTGTAGGTCTGATGTTCTCACAGTAGCCTTTAGAGTACATTATAAATTATCTATGATGGTTTAGAGATACAAATAACTAAAGATATCTTTTTTGTTTTTAGTTAAACTTATATTTTATTTTATATTTTTACACATACAGATCAAAAAGGTAAACATAAACTAATACATATACACAAAATAATAACAGTTCATAATCGTTCAATGTAGCTTTGCATTACATTACAAAATTGTCTTAACTTAAAAGTCATACCTCAATCTATATATCTTATCCTTAAACTTTTATAAAAAATCTAAATTATTATATTGTGCCCATGGTTTCCAAATACTGCAAAACTGTTCTTCCTGCTCCAATATAATATAATAAATTATCTTCATTCTGAATATTTTCTAGTCGGGTTGATGCTTGATGATTGCTTTTGCAGGCAGTAAGCCACTATAACCGTTCTAGCTGAAGTAAATGTGTATAATAAGTTTTTGTCCATCACTCCCTCTACCTTCCAAAGGTCCTTTTAGTAGCATTATTAGTGGGTGTAACTTTAAAACAGCCAACATAATTATATTGTACCGTTGTCCAGAATGTTTGAATTTTAGGGCATATCCACCATATATGAATAGATGTGCTCAATCACATATATAGTTGTCAGTGTCCAGAACGTTTGCGATGTTGGTCACGCTTTGCAAGCCCGGTTTCGTCCTGTAGGGGCGCAACTGCGAGCCTGGCGAAGTGAGGTAAACCGTCGACTACGCGGGACTTAGGCTGCAATGAGCGCTGAAAGCGCTCATTGCACTGAGAGCCTTGCGAAGCGAGGTGAGCAGTTGAGGCATGCAGGACTTAGGCTGCAATGAGTGCCCAAGGTGCTCATTGTACTGCGAGCCTTCGCTAAGTGAGGCGAGCAGTTGAGGCACACGGGACAGAGTGAGGCGAGCAGGTGAGGCACGTGGGACTTACGACCTGTACGAATTAAGACCAAAACCCATACATGCAATGTGCGCCTCGCAAAATTATGTAAATATCATGAAAATGGGAGGAGACGGATTTCATATTCAATACAGTGGTTACAATTTCAATATGTTTAGGTGTTCCCGGTAGTGAGTATCCAGTTCTAATAATACAATTGAAACTTCTTGGTTCTTGGAATATGGTCATTTTTATATACTTATGAAACAAGTCACTAAACAAGAATGTAACTCTGTTTGTCACGTAGCTGCCTGTAATAAAAAAATAATTTATAAAAGAAGCTTTACTTTTTGAAGCCTTTCTGTACCCTAACATTTCAAGAGAAGCTGGAAGTGAGACGATTAAACCTCACCAGACAGAGATAAATCTTCGGCAACTCAATAAATCGAGGCAATAAATATGTCTGGTATAAAAAGAAGAACTGGTTTTGTGGAAGCCTTGCCCAGAACTCCTTATTTTGTTTTACTTGCATGTCATTTGGTGGTGAAGTGGCTTGGACCAAAATTGGAGTGACTGATGTCAAACACTTATCAGAGAAAATTAAGAAACATGAAGCCTGCAAATCCCACTTGGATAACAGGTTCAAGTTTTAAATTGTCACCATTGCAGTTCAACTGCATGAAGGATACCAGTATTCAAAAGCACAATGAAGTAGTGGACAAGAACCGGTACATCCTTTCCAAGTTAATTTATTGTGTTCGATTTTGTGGTGCTTTTGAATTGGTAGTACGAGTACATGACAAAACAGAATAATCGCAAAATCCAGGAATGTTTTGAGGTCTGATGGATTTTGTTTCCAGCATTGATGCTACAATGGATCAGCATTTGAAGACTGCAACTGTGTTCAAGGGCACCTCCAAAACTGTAGAGAATGAGCTACTGGATTGCAGGCTGGAAGTTATCAAGGAAGTTATTCTCCAACGGCTTAAGGAAGCTAAGTTTTTGCAGATGATATGACTGATATTTCCACAAAAACAGTCAGTTTTAGTACATCAATACTAAACATTGACGATAAGCACAGAGTTATTGAAAGCTTTTATGGCTTCAGGGAACTGAAAGAGACTGATGCAGAATCGATTACCACAGAAAATCTGAATACTGTTCTTCCAAAGCCCAACAACAAACTAAAACTGATAGCTCACAGTTACAATGGTGCCAGTGTGATGCAAACTTAGAGAAGTTTAAAAAAAAAAAAAGGGACGTCTACCATAAAGCTCACTACATTCAATGTTATGCTCCCCAATTGAATCTAGTAATGGAACAAGTAGTTTCCAAAATTCCAAGAATGTTTTCACGGAGACATTGAAATTATTAAGAATCCTCATAAGACAAATGACTACTGCAGATACAAAATATGCTTCTTCACATTGAAGAGGATAAAAACATTTTTGAGAAGCACCATGAGCCAGGACCAGTTGAATGCATTAGTGATGCTCTCAATGGAAAAGCAACTTATTTCGGAGAACGAAGATTTCAATAAAAAAAACATTGAGAAGTTTTCTTCTTTGAAAGATTGCTGTGTAAAATTCATAGACAAATAATTATTAGAAGAAAAACATGCCACCAGTGTATGCATAAATAAACTGAGTAGCACCATCTCATTCTCATCAAGAAAATGGAGACAATTTTATGCAAATGTAGAGTAAGAAGTAGCAGCACCGCCACATCATCATCAAGTAAAAAGAAACACTTTCCTGCAAATGAAGAATGAGAAGAAGCAGCACCACCTCATCTTCATGAAGAAAACAGAGACACTTTCTAGAAAAAGAAGAGTGAGAAGAAGCAGCACCACCTCCTAATTCTCATCAAGAAAACAGAGACACTTTCCAGAAAAAGAAGAGTGAGAAGAAGCAGCATTACCTCATCTTCATCAAGAAAACAGAGACACTTTCCAGCAAAAGAAGAGTGAGAAGAAGCAGCATCACCTGTCATGCAATTGATATGACATGAATATTACACTGTATAGATTAATATAGTTTCTTAAAATATTACAGTGTATATATTAAGTTCAAAGATCAAGTTATCAACAATTATATGCTGTGTGCAGAAATTGCTTTTATTGGTATAGCAGTAAATATCAAGGATAAACAATTAAGTGTTTACACTAGTAAGCTTTTATATTTAGTTAGATCACAATATACAATCTGACGTGTATTACAATCTATTTTCGGTGATTGGATAACAATTATCCTTAGCACACTTTATATTTGGTAAGTTCAAAACAGAGATCAATACAAACTTATGAAATATGGATTATAAATTTATTTTAATACAGTCTATATTTGATTAGTTCAATATAGGAGTATATAAACAGTGTATATAATCTTATAAAGTTTGGTTAACAGTCTGCCTATATTTGGTTAGTGCAATACAGCATAATAAAGTCAGAGGTGCTCATCAGAGAACGAATTAACCTTAATAGGTTAGTTCTATAGCCATGATAAGCTACTCTGAGAGCAACCTCTTTTAGCTCACTTGTGCCCTTCACAGGGAGAAATATCCTGTAGTATATCAGTCTGGTCCCACTCAGAAGAGTGACCCAGCTCCGAAATACCAGGCAATTGTAAGCGTCTGGGGTTTGCTGTTTCTCCTGTTCAGGGTAGAATTCTTTTTTTGTTGTTATATACAACAATTGGTTTTAGCTATTAAAATATCTTATAACTTCCCAAGGATTAAGCAAATCATTTTGCCATATGAGGGAAGCTATAAACATCATCCAATAGGAACTTATCTAGATATATATTTTTTCATTTGGATACATATTTATATACAACTAGCGAATTGCCCGTCAAAAAATGACGGCAATCAAATCGTAAGGTAGCTAATGCTGTTATGTGTGTAATACTAAAATATATAATAGATGAATAAATGAATATACTTTACCTATTTTGAAGCATTGTGTTGAAGAGCTGTCAATCTGTTTTGATGTTGCTGCAGCATTAGTGGTGTGGAGCTGCTGTGTAAGCGTGATGAATGTGTGCAGTGTAATAGTGTGCGTGCGCGAGCCGAAACCGTTAGCGTACTCGTGTACTTCCGCATTGGCGTAAAATGGCGGGTTATCTGTGTTATGCGTCTTCGCGGATTATCCGTCGGTGCTTCGTGGGGTTTTTCGAGTTTCGTGTGTTGTTTTGCGAGTTTCTTGTGGTGTTTTGCGTGTTGAGTGCTGTAGCCTCGTTTTGTTTTTTTCGTCGGCCATTTTTTCTGTCGCTTAGCGATTTCATTAGTGTGTAAAGTGTATTATTTTTATTTAAATGAAGGTGTAACTTGTTTTTTGAGGTCCTGGATGCTTCCTCTTGCTGTAGGTAAGATTATTATGTGTGTGTTGTGTGTATTTATTGTGTTTGAAATGTTTGTATGTCGGCGTGTTGTGTCTGATGTTTGCGAGGTCGGAATGTCTGGTAACGTGTCTCGTATGGTGTTTGCGTGTGTAGCCTCGTTTTCGTTTTGTTCGGCGGACATTTTTTCTCGCGCTTAGCAAATTTTTTATTGTCCAAACTATTTTATTTTGAGTGAAATGAAGGTGTAAGTTGCATTTTTGAGGTCCTGGATGCTCCCTCTTGCTGTAGGTAAGGTTTTTATGTGTGTGCTGTGTGTATGTATTGTGTTTTTAATTTTGTGAACGTGTGTGGTATGTTGTTTGTGAGTGTCGTAATGTGTGTGTCGTGTTATTTGCGTTGCGACGTGAAGTTTGCGAGGGTCGCAGTTGCTGGCATGGAGCGCCTTCGGCGCTCCATGCCAGCAACTGAGGCTCTCGCCCAGTGCCCTCTCTTTGCGAGGGCCGCGGCATTAGCAACAACTCGCATGCTCACAACTATATATGTGATACTGACAACGGGCCTCATTCAATTGTGATTAGCATATTTTTTTTACTGAAGTTTTTAGTTAGTGATCTTCTATCCAAAAGCAAGGTCTTCACTAACTAAACACTTCTGTAAAAAAAATATGCTATGTGCTTATATAGAGCTCTATTCAATTGGCCAAATCGCATTTGAATGAGGCCCAAAGAACGTGAGGTCAGGGGTTCACCATACACTTGTCTCTCTCTGTGTCCCTCCTGTCTCTTTCTCTCTCTGTGTCCCTCCTGACTCTCTCTGTCTGTGTCCCTCCTGTCTCTCTCTGTCTGTGTCCCTCCTGTCTCTCTCTCTCTGTGTCCCTCCTGTCTCTTTCTCTCTCTGTGTCCCTCCTGTCTCTCTCTGTCTGTGTCCCTCCTGTCTCTCTCTGTCTGTGTCCCTCCTGTCTCTCTCTCTCTGTGTACCTCCTGTCTCTCTCTCTCTGTGTCCCTCCTGTCTCTCTCTCTGTGTGTGTACCTCCTGTCTCTTTCTCTCTCTGTGTACCTCCTGTCTCTCTCTGTCTGTGTCCCTACTGTCTCTCTCTGTCTGTGTCCCTCCTGTCTGTGTCCCTACTGTCTCTCTCTGTCTGTGTCCCTACTGTCTCTCTCTGTCTGTGTCCCTCCTGTCTGTGTCCCTACTGTCTCTCTGTCTGTGTCCCTACTGTCTCTCTATCTGTGTCCCTCCTGTGTCTCTCTCTCTGTCTGTGTCCCTCTTGTCTCTCTCTGTGTCCCTTCTGTCTCTCTCTCTCTGTGTCCCTACTGTCTCTCTCTCTCTGTGTCCCTACTGTCTCTCTCTCTCTGTGTCCCTACTGTCTCTCTCTTTCTGTGTCCCTACTGTCTCTCTCTCTCTGTGTCCCTACTGTCTCTCTCTCTCTATCCGTGTACCTCCTGTCTCTCTCTCTCTCTATCCGTGTACCTCCTGTCTCTCTCTCTCTATCCGTGTACCTCCTGTCTCTCTATCCGTGTACCTCCTGTCTCTCTATCCGTGTACCTCCTGTCTCTCTATCCGTGTACCTCCTGTCTCTCTATCCGTGTACCTCCTGTCTCTCTATCCGTGTACCTCCTGTCTCTCTCTGTCCCTCCTGTCTCTCTCTGTCCCTCTCTGTCCCTCCTGTCTCTCTCTGTCCCTCCTGTCTCTCTGTCTGTGTCCCTCCTGTCTCTCTGTCTGTGTCCCTCCTGTCTCTCTCTGTCCCTCCTGTCTTTCTCGGTCTGTGTCCCTCCTGTCTCTCTCGGTCTGTGTCCCTCCTGTCTCTCTCTGTCCCTCCTGTCTCTCTCGGTCTGTGTCCCTCCTGTCTCTCTCGGTCTGTGTCCCTCCTGTCTCTCTCGGTCTGTGTCCCTCCTGTCTCTCTCGGTCTGTGTCCCTCCTGTCTCTCTCTGTCTGTGTCCCTCCTGTCTCTCTCTGTCTGTGTCCCTCCTGTCTCTCTCTGTCTGTGTCCCTGCTGTCTCTCTCTGTCTGTGTCCCTGCTGTCTCTCTCTGTCTGTGTCCCTGCTGTCTCTCTCTGTCTGTGTCCCTCCTGTCTCTCTCTGTCTGTGTCCCTCCTGTCTCTCTCTGTCCGTGTCCCTCCTGTGTCTCTCTGTCCGTGTCCCTCCTGTCTCTCTCTGTCCGTGTCCCTCCTGTCTCTCTCTGTCTGTGTCCCTCCTGTCTCTCTCTGTCTGTGTCCCTCCTGTCTCTCTCTGTCTGTGTCCCTGCTGTCTCTCTCTGTCTGTGTCCCTCCTCTCTCTCTGTCTGTGTCCCTCCTGTCTCTCTCTGTCTGTGTCCCTCCTGTCTCTCTCTGTCTGTGTCCCTCCTGTCTCTCTCTGTCTGTGTCCCTCCTGTCTCTCTCTGTCTGTGTCCCTCCTCTCTCTCTGTCTGTGTCCCTCCTGTCTCTCTCTGTCTGTGTCCCTCCTGTCTCTCTGTCTGTGTCCCTCCTGTCTCTCTCTGTCTGTGTCCCTCCTGTCTCTCTCTGTCTGTGTCCCTGCTGTCTCTCTCTGTCTGTGTCCCTCCTGTCTCTCTCTGTCTGTGTCCCTGCTGTCTCTCTGTCTGTGTCCCTGCTGTCTCTCTCTGTCTGTGTCCCTCCTGCCTCTCTGTCTGTGTCCCTCCTGTCTCTCTCTGTCTGTGTCCCTCCTGTCTCTCTCTGTCTGTGTCCCTCCTGTCTCTCTCTGTCTGTGTCCCTCCTGTCTCTCTCTGTCTGTGTCCCTGCTGTCTCTCTGTCTGTGTCCCTGCTGTCTCTCTCTGTCTGTGTCCCTCCTGTCTCTCTCTCTCTGTGTCCCTCCTGTCTCTTTCTCTCTCTGTGTCCCTCCTGTCTCTCTCTGTCTGTGTCCCTCCTGTCTCTCTCTGTCTGTGTCCCTCCTGTCTCTCTCTCTCTGTGTACCTCCTGTCTCTCTCTCTCTGTGTCCCTCCTGTCTCTCTCTCTGTGTGTGTACCTCCTGTCTCTTTCTCTCTCTGTGTACCTCCTGTCTCTCTCTGTCTGTGTCCCTACTGTCTCTCTCTGTCTGTGTCCCTCCTGTCTGTGTCCCTACTGTCTCTCTCTGTCTGTGTCCCTACTGTCTCTCTCTGTCTGTGTCCCTCCTGTCTGTGTCCCTACTGTCTCTCTGTCTGTGTCCCTACTGTCTCTCTATCTGTGTCCCTCCTGTGTCTCTCTCTCTGTCTGTGTCCCTCTTGTCTCTCTCTGTGTCCCTTCTGTCTCTCTCTCTCTGTGTCCCTACTGTCTCTCTCTCTCTGTGTCCCTACTGTCTCTCTCTCTCTGTGTCCCTACTGTCTCTCTCTTTCTGTGTCCCTACTGTCTCTCTCTCTCTGTGTCCCTACTGTCTCTCTCTCTCTATCCGTGTACCTCCTGTCTCTCTCTCTCTCTATCCGTGTACCTCCTGTCTCTCTCTCTCTATCCGTGTACCTCCTGTCTCTCTATCCGTGTACCTCCTGTCTCTCTATCCGTGTACCTCCTGTCTCTCTATCCGTGTACCTCCTGTCTCTCTATCCGTGTACCTCCTGTCTCTCTATCCGTGTACCTCCTGTCTCTCTCTGTCCCTCCTGTCTCTCTCTGTCCCTCTCTGTCCCTCCTGTCTCTCTCTGTCCCTCCTGTCTCTCTGTCTGTGTCCCTCCTGTCTCTCTGTCTGTGTCCCTCCTGTCTCTCTCTGTCCCTCCTGTCTTTCTCGGTCTGTGTCCCTCCTGTCTCTCTCGGTCTGTGTCCCTCCTGTCTCTCTCTGTCCCTCCTGTCTCTCTCGGTCTGTGTCCCTCCTGTCTCTCTCGGTCTGTGTCCCTCCTGTCTCTCTCGGTCTGTGTCCCTCCTGTCTCTCTCGGTCTGTGTCCCTCCTGTCTCTCTCTGTCTGTGTCCCTCCTGTCTCTCTCTGTCTGTGTCCCTCCTGTCTCTCTCTGTCTGTGTCCCTGCTGTCTCTCTCTGTCTGTGTCCCTGCTGTCTCTCTCTGTCTGTGTCCCTGCTGTCTCTCTCTGTCTGTGTCCCTCCTGTCTCTCTCTGTCTGTGTCCCTCCTGTCTCTCTCTGTCCGTGTCCCTCCTGTGTCTCTCTGTCCGTGTCCCTCCTGTCTCTCTCTGTCCGTGTCCCTCCTGTCTCTCTCTGTCTGTGTCCCTCCTGTCTCTCTCTGTCTGTGTCCCTCCTGTCTCTCTCTGTCTGTGTCCCTGCTGTCTCTCTCTGTCTGTGTCCCTCCTCTCTCTCTGTCTGTGTCCCTCCTGTCTCTCTCTGTCTGTGTCCCTCCTGTCTCTCTCTGTCTGTGTCCCTCCTGTCTCTCTCTGTCTGTGTCCCTCCTGTCTCTCTCTGTCTGTGTCCCTCCTCTCTCTCTGTCTGTGTCCCTCCTGTCTCTCTCTGTCTGTGTCCCTCCTGTCTCTCTGTCTGTGTCCCTCCTGTCTCTCTCTGTCTGTGTCCCTCCTGTCTCTCTCTGTCTGTGTCCCTGCTGTCTCTCTCTGTCTGTGTCCCTCCTGTCTCTCTCTGTCTGTGTCCCTGCTGTCTCTCTGTCTGTGTCCCTGCTGTCTCTCTCTGTCTGTGTCCCTCCTGCCTCTCTGTCTGTGTCCCTCCTGTCTCTCTCTGTCTGTGTCCCTCCTGTCTCTCTCTGTCTGTGTCCCTCCTGTCTCTCTCTGTCTGTGTCCCTCCTGTCTCTCTCTGTCTGTGTCCCTGCTGTCTCTCTGTCTGTGTCCCTGCTGTCTCTCTCTGTCTGTGTCCCTGCTGTCTCTTTCTGTCTGTGTCCCTGCTGTCTCTCTGTCTGTGTCCCTCCTGTCTCTCTCTATGTCCCTCCTGTATCTCTCTGTCTGTGTCCCTCCTGTCTCTCTCTGTCTGTGTCCCTCCTGTCTCTCTCTGTCTGTGTCCCTCCTGTCTCTCTCTGTCTGTGTCCCTGCTGTCTCTCTGTCCCTCTTGTCTCTCTTTCCCTCCAGTCTCTCTTTCCCTCCAGGCTGTCTCTCTCACCTCAGTCCCCAGAATGCATGCCGGTCCCTCCCCAGGGAGGAGTTGAGAGCAGCAGGGGGAAGGAGTTGAGAGCATCTGGGGGTAGATGTTGAGAGCAGCCGGGGGAGGAGTTAAGCACAACAGGGGAGGAGTTACGATGGGCAGGGGAGGAGTTAAGAGTGGCGGGGGAGGAGTTAAGAGCGGCGAGCGTGCAGGAGGAGTTGTGAGTTGACTCGCCCCCTAATGTGCTGAGTGGCTACTGCTTGTGCTGCTGAGCATTCTGGGACTTGAAGTTTTGTGCAGTGAGTTCTGGCACACCCACTTCCAGTTCCTTATTAGTGCGACGCGAGGGGCCGTAGCGAGCCCGCAAGCAGGTAAATACAGTGATTCAGGGTGAAGTTGGTGACCAGGAGGGCCTCAGTTGCTGGCATGGAGCGCCTTCGGCGCTCCATGCCAGCAACTGCGGCCCTCGCAAGCGTGAGCAACGGCTTAAGCAAGCTCGTATGCTCACAACTATATATGTGATAGTACTCATATGTATATATAGACAGTTCCACACCCTTCCATTATATTTTAGGTGTGTAAGGAATATATTTGTTCTATTGTATTACATCCTATTGTATTATATCCAATTGTGACTAGATATGGTATAGATTAATAGCTTTAACAATATCCATTAAGCCATTCAAATAATTCAATTTCTCGTTACAATTTAAACATATCAAAAATATAGAAATATATATTGAAGCAATATGTATCAAAATTGGTTATATTGTATATATAACCTTTGTATTTAGGTATTGGCAAGCTATTGTTTGGTTACTGGTCTTACATCAGAATTGATTACATTTAATTTAATTAATCAAATCAGTCAATTCAATCAATAATGATGTAAAACAGTTTTGTTGGTTGTGTGATACAAGACTATATATGTTGAGTATTGCTAAGTATGGTTTGCTGTATAAATGTTTTTAATAATTGGTTTTGTAACTGAGTTAAAAAGTTTCATTATTGAATAAAGTCAATCAGTCTGTTTTAGGGAATATGGGCACAGATTGAAATGTATTAATTAACATCAACAGTCCAGAATGCAGGTGCTAATGAGTCTTGGTTCTGTGACCACTCCCAAAAGGGTAACCGAAGGATTGTGGTATATTGGGCTAATTTTAATTCTACTACAAATTAGGAAGTTAAAAACAGTTTACACATACCATGTATACAATTACATGATAACACCTATCACTTTAGGATCCTTCTCAAAATAGTCTGAAGTAATCTCTCTTTGTGTTATTGGATTGTTAGAAAGAGTTGTGGAGATGTAATAGAATTTGGATAGACAGATATAGTAATCTATCTTAGCGAATATATGACGGGGGCATAGGTTTTTGCCACAGCATGACAGTCAAGTTTGTCCACAGACAGGACTATCAGATAAGGTAGAAAATAGTACAGAAGAAAAGGCTAGGAAGAGACCCAGAAAAGCAGCCAAAGACCCAGAATATTCTCTCTCTCCTTTAGAAAACTATTTCTTCCTCATTGTCACAAGGTTGGTTTCAAAGAGTTACTCCCCGTTTTCATGTATATGTATAAATTAGAATATATTAATAAACATATTGTGTTTATCTGTTTTTGGCCGCTTGAGAGCGCTCTGTAATTTTAATATGTTTGACCTTGGTTCTATATTGTGTGTCAGGTCCTTTTTGGTTAGACTAGGCCCATTATGCCCTTATCTTACTACCTGCTTGATAATGTTTGAAGGAGACAATGGAACATTGAAGTGAAATGCATATGTCTTAACACGCTATCTTAAAACCTTCACAATGTTTAATCTAAAGGAATCTCTATTACCCACGTGAAAATAGTTGCAACTTGATCTAGCCAAGTCTTGATTTGGTTTGTTTAATAGACTCAAAAATGTAATTTGTACAAAGGAAAATGATTTAACCCCTCACGTTAGAAGAGTATACTATAAGTGTTTGTGTATGTTTACAATGGTAATAGCTAGACCCATGGACAACCATATAATGTAAATAATAGATGGGTGTGGGATTCTTTTTACCCTCAAAACCCACGACACACCTCATCCTCATTAAGAAAATAGAGACACTTTCCAGCAAAAGAAGAGTGAGCATAAGCAGTACCACCTCATCACCATGAAGAAAATGGAGACACTTCCTGATACAGTAAATGAAAAGTAAGCACTAGCAGCAACACCTCAATCTCAAGAAAATAGAGACACTACCATCAACAGAAAAGTCTGTAATTACATTATGAATGTGTCATATTTATATCTTGTAGATTTTTTCTAAAGCTTCCATTCCAAAATGGCATTTCCCAGGATAAGAAGAGTGAGCAGAAGCAGCACCACCTCACCCTCATCAAGGAAATGGAGGCACTTCTCAGGATAAGAAGAGTGAGCAGAAGCAGCACCACTACATCGTCATCAGTGAAATGGTGGCAAGTACCAGGATTAGATGAGTAAGAAGAAGCAGCACCACCTCAAACCGTCATAATGAAGGGCACTTCCCAGGATCAGAAGAGTGAGCAGAAGCAGCGCCACCTCACTCTCATCAAGGAAATGGAAGCACTTCTTAGGATAAGAAGAGTGAGCAGAACCAGCACCACCTCAAAATAATAAGTAACTATAGTGTTAGGTAAAGTATGAACAGTGTGTAGTTGGGCATATGGAAAGAGATCTGAAGGGTATGTGAATGGTCAGTAACAAGCATTGAATTCTTGGCGTGGAATCAAGGAAATAGAGGCACTTCACAGGATAAGAAGAGTGAGCAGAAGCAGCACCACTTCACTCACATCAAGATAATAACTAACTATAGTTGTAAGCAAAGTATGAATGGTGTGTGGTTGTGCATATGGAAGGAGATATGAAAAGGTGTGTAAATGGTCAGTAACAAGCATTGAAGCCTTGGCATGGTGTTACTGCTCATATGGTTATCCATATGCTAATTCAACATGTTTGAATGACAGTGAGTATTGTGTTATTGAAACATAAGAGATATTTTTATTTACAAAGGCTTTTATTAGGTTACCAAATAAAAGCCAAGTAGCAGTTTGACATTATTAACATACAGTCATACCCAATTAAGGGGAAAAAGAAAGAAGAAAAGGTTAGCATTACATTACACCATAAGAAGATACCATATAATAGTCGAAATCAAGTTAACCAAAAATATCTATCCCCACTTGTGGGAAGGTCTAAGGGTAGCCAGCTTACCTAAGTTTTTCCAATTTTCTAAGGAAAAAGTTTACCTAAAATAAAACAGTTTGGTAGGCTTGGTCTAGCAGAGCAAACATCCAGAGCCTAAGTAAGAAACAAACAGAAAAGAAAAACAAAAAACTAACAATGTTTTATAGACACAATATAACTCTAATTGAGGTAAAACAGTATAATAAAAGAGAAACATAAAAAGCATTGTTGACTACAAATGAAATTTAAATTCGAAAACAATTTTTTTTCTCAAGGGTATTGAAGTATAAGTCCTGTTGGTTACCAGCTCGCATTCACTACCTGTCCCGCCTCCTCCAGTCCCCGGTCCGCAGCTCCAATGTAAGAATTAGCAAAATATAGCACAATATTAATTAAGAAGACTTCACGTGATAAGGGGCTATAGGAAGAATGAATACAGGGATTCCATATCTGGAGAAAAATAGGCATACGGTCCTCCAGTAAATGGGTTAGCCTTTCATTTATAGCAATGTAGTTCATCTTACTGATGACTGATTGTAAAGTAAGAGTGGGAGATTTCCATTGCCTGGCTATATGACTCTTTGTTGCTAGCATTAAGTACTGAAAGAGTCTAATTTGATATTTTGATAGTGAGGGGACAGAGTGCCCTAGCAGGCCTATGTCCGCCTTAGCTGTAACAGGCGTGCCAAATATGGTTGAGGCTAAGTGGAAAACCTTGGTCCAAAGAGACTGAACGAGGGGACATGACCACCAAGTGTGGAAAAAGGTCCCAGGAATCTGACAAGCTCTAAAGCAATTAGGATTAGGGGAGTGTTTCCATCTAAATAGTTTGTCTGGGGTGATATATATCCTATGAAGAACCTTAATAGAGGTCTCCAGAAGATTACTGCTCAAAGATCCAAGATCGCCAAGAGTTCTTCCAAGTCCCCATATCGCACTTGCCATTAAAGTTTTCTTCCCATCTTTGCATATATTTTGGGAGGGGGGGGGGCGGGAGGGGAGTTAAAAGTATCATATAGGATACCCACAATACCTTTTGTAAGAGGAGCAGACAGGCATAACCTAGTAAACCAATTTGAAGTCGGCTTACCTAACCTAAGAGAGATTTTAATGTTATTATTTGCCAGAATCTCAAGAATTTTGAATTTATCAACAGAGAAAAAAAACAGTGGATGGGGTCTATTTCAATGTCGAGGGGTAAGTATAAGGTCATTGGGAGGGGCAAATATAAGGTAATTGGGAGATCTTTTAGAGCTAGGAATAGTACAGCGAAGGGCAACAAAACTAATAAGGGGAATGGATGGACTAAGCTATGAAGACAGACTAACCAATTAAGGTTTATTTTGTCTAGAAAATAGGGTGTCTAAAAGGGAATATTATTACCTTATATTGTGATTATTATTATTTCCTTTATTTGTAACACACCAACATATTCCATAGCACTATACAGGGGTAAGTTCAAGTCAAAAGAATATTAACACAATGAAGAGAAGAAAAAAAAGAATGGAGGGCCCTGTCGTTGAGCTTAAATTTAAACATACAATGCTTTCACTAAAGCACATAGCAAGATTGAAACCTTGCAGATGTACAATCAAAAGGGTATGGGAGAGATACAGAAGTATAATAGATGTGATGTGTATACTAGGGCTGGAGGTGATAAGCTTCTTTGAATAGATGAGTTTTTTTTTTGAGTGTTTGAAGAATTTTGAGGCAAGAGGATAGTCAAGTCGAGCGAGGCAAAGAGTTCCAAAGACTGGAGTGAGAGGATGTGATAGTGGGTGGTTGGGGTATACTTAGAGATGAGAGCAGAGATATAAGAAGGAGCATTATTGTTGAGGTCATTATTGGTTAGGGTCATGATTTTTAATTTTATACTGGAGGCTATGGTAATCCAGTGAAGTGACTGACAAAGAGGAGCTGCAGACACGGAGTATTGAGTTTGGCAGATGAGTCTAGCAGATGTTTTCATTTGATTGGAATGGAGAGAGACAGGTGATCGGGGGGCCAGTAAGGAGAGACTTGCAGTAGTGGAGCCGACATATGATGAGAGAGTGGATTAGGATTTTTGTGATGTTTTTTTAGGTGAAAAACACATTAATTTGTTATGGATTGTATGTGATGAATGAAAGATAGGGTAGGGTCCAACAGAACCCCAAGACAAGGGGCCTGGAACGTGGGAGTGATGACGGCATTGTCAACAGTGAGATATATATGTGGTGGGGAAGCTTTGATAGAGGGTGGAACGATTAGGAGCTCAGTCTTTGACATGTTGAGTTTGAGTTAACGGGTGGACATGCAAGAGGGTGTACTAGAGGGGCAACTGGCCACTTGTGCTAGGATAGAGGGGGATAGATCTGTGCCGAGAGGTAGATTTGAGTGTCATCTGCATATAGATGATATTGAAATCCAAAAGATTTTATTAGGGTTCAAGGGACGAAGTATAGCTGGAGAAAAAGGAGGGGGCTGATGACTGAACCCAGGGATACACCAACAGTCAGAGGACGAGGCGAAGAAGAAGTGCCAGAGAAGGTGGGATGTGAACCATGAGAGAACTGTGTCATGGATGCCAAGAGAGCAGATAATTTGGATGAGAAGTGGGTGGTCAACAGTGTCGAAGTCAGAAAAGAGATCCAGAAGAATTGGGATAAAGAAGCAAGCCTTTGACTTGGCAATGAGCAAGTCATTAGTGACTTTAGTGAGAGCTGTTTCTGTTGAATGTTGGGGTCAGAAGCCAAATTGGAAGCGGTCAAGGAGGGAATTGGAGGAAATAAATTGGGTAAGGTAGTTGTACATTTTTCAATCCAGGGGAAGTAGAGAGATAGAGCGATAGTTATAAGGCGAATCTGGAACACATATGGGTTTCTTAAGAATGGTTGTAATTATGGCGTGTTTTTTAAAAGAAGAAGGAAACTTGCCAGTGTTAAGGGAAAGGTTGAAAATATGTTTGAGGGCAGGGATAAGTGTGGTAGAGAGGATAAGTTGTGAAGAATAAGTTGTGAAGGAATGGGGTCATGTGGAGAAGTTGTAAGGCGTGAGGATGAAAGCAGACTAGAGACCTCATCTTCAGTTACAGGGTCAAAGGAGTCCATGATGGATGTGGGAAATGTGAAGGGTAAAGGCTAGGAGTTGTTAGTTTGTTGAGAGGGGGAGGGTGTTGGGACAACGCTGAGAGGATAGGTCGATTCAGATGTTTTTAATTTTATTTTTAATTCCACTGTCAATATAAGGCTTTGTCACATGAACTTTTTGTTCCAAAGTTATTTCAGATGACAAGAGGACATCCCTTGAGGTTATTAGAAAAAATATTAACCTTAAAAAAAGAAAAGGGTTCTTCACAGTAAGCGTTGTTAAACTGTGGAATTATCTACCCAATTATCTACCAATGGAGGTTGTGACAGTGGATTCAATAAATACATTTAAAAATGTATTGGATATATTTTTGGCTAAAAAGGGCATTCAGGGTTATCCTGGATAACTATGGAAGGAGGAGTACTGATCCAGGGAGTAATCCGATTGCAAGTATCTGGGGCCAGGAAGGAATTGTATTTTTTTCCCTTATGAGCCAATTGTCTCAATTGGGCGTTTTTCTGTTTGCCTTCCTTTGGATCATTTAACAATGAATCCACATATTACAAGGATCAGAGGAGATCAAAAAAGATTGAAGTTTATGGACTAAAAGTTTTTTTTTCAACATAAATTACTATGTAACTGTGTGTTGTTTGTAGTAGAAGTATTTAGCAAGGGGGTATGGGTGTAAGGTATGAGTATAACATATAGGGTAGTTTGCCTAGGGATTAGATAAGGCCTATGAAGTGTGTTATAAATATTAATAATATGGGGATTCAGAATATGTGTAGTTTACTGGTGAAATTATATGTAAAATAATGCAGAAACAATAACCATACTCCTACTCCCTCTAAAACTTCTTCTCTCCCCCTCAAAAATCTTAATGTCCACTCCCGGGACCTGTGGGTTAGTTTATGCAGCACGGCACTGTCACCATTTGAGCTTGAAACACGTAAGTTTATAGACTTCATTTGGCAATGTTTGTGACATTGGGGCTGCTATGGAGACTACCACATTTACGGGGTCTGACTCGCTAGTTCAGTCTCTCAGCTGGCTGCTTAAAAGAATATAGAGGTTCCTGGATTTTACTAGGTATGTAATATACTGTACTTATGTATTTTTTTACTTTTATGTAATTGGCTTAAAAACTCTGTTTTTGCTGTTTTTAATGCTTGTATGGGTCTGCCCACTATAGTGCACATAGACACAGACTCTGTAGGGCTAGTGCACTGTTCTGTCCTATGCTATCAAGGAAACTACACTGTAATATACCTGAATACATAGGTAATTTACAAACCTAGCAAAATCCAGAAACCTTCCATAATACATAAGGACCATTGCGAGTGCTTGTAAGCTAATCTCCCTAACATGACAAAAACCCTGGCTTAGTAAACCTAAGTTCTTAAATGTGCTAGTCTATGGGGATAATATAATAGCTCAGTACATTCTCTCATAAAAAAAATCCTGTAGGGCTAAGGCAGCCTTACGGGAGTCCCTATGAGAGTGATGTAATCGATCTGCTTTCATAAATCAAACCCAAAATATTTAAAGAGTCACTGATTTCACCTTATGACCTCTTCGTCATCATATGTGAAAATGTTGTTAAGACTTTTTTAAACTAAACAATTCAAGGACCTATTCTCTTATGGTAGCGCAGCACAAGGCAGCAGCAATGGCGGTGAGCATCCGCTAGATGGCGCTGTTGATATTCCAGTGGGATATCATAGAGTCAAGGCTTAGGTAAACTGTTAGGGTAAGGGTTAGGGTGACGAATAGGGTTAGTTCAAGGGTTAGGCTAACATTATAAGCTTCTCTCGTATTGGCAGCGCTGCAAAATATAGGAAACGCCATCTAGCGGTTGGTGGCCACACTGCATTGCCTGTCCTGACACCATAAGAGAAGAATCTGCATAGATAATTCATGATTTATTGAACTATTGATTAAAGAAAAGGGAAAGGAATAGAACCAGAGACTGTAGCTTCACAGGCTGCAAGTTCATAGCTACTTGTGCATTCTAACAGACTACACACTCACAGGCTTTCAGTAGATAAAAAAAATATTATATCTAATATAGAGCTAATAATAAAAAATAACAGTTATTTACAGAATCTGTACACCCGATGTTAATTAGTGCCACTGTTTGTAGCAGCTCATTATGTATCCAACCAAACCAGCCTAAAATTTAGCAGCAACCTTACCGAAAATGAAAGTGGTTTTCTAAACGCAGAGCTCAAATGGTGACTTCAGTGTTCTTTTAAATCAAAGTACCAATGTGCAATAAAACAAAATATATTTGTTTGATAACTGAATCTGATAAAAGCATAATTAAGCAAGGGACAATTCGGCCACTGCTAGCCCATGGAGGCATCTATGATACTTTGCTGAACATGTGTGAGAAAAGGGTTTACTTTTCCGGAGAGCAATGTTCACATTTCTTGATGCAAGCAGCCTGCTTCTTGGCCTGTGAGGGAATGGAGTGTGGTATCAATGTAAATCTGAATCAATTATCTGACCCACACTCCTGACCTTTCTTTGTTCCCTGCTCCTCAACCACCCACCTCTTATAGTTAAAAAGCACCCCCTATGACCCTGCTGCTGCATTCCTCTTATCCCACTTATATAACCAATTGATTTGCATATCTGGGGCCTCATAGAAGTGCGATTTGGCCAATTGAATAGGGCTCTATATAAGCACATAGCATTTTTTTTTACAGAAGTTTTTAGTTAGTGAAGACCTTGCTTTTGGATAGAAGTTCACTAACTAAAAACTTCTGTAAAAAAATATGCTATGTGCTTATATAGAGCTCTATTCAATTGACTGAATCTAATTGAATGAGGCCCATGGATAGGTTAAACCTATGCTTCTGCATTATTGATATCTCTGTATGATTTGAAACTCTGTTGGCTTTAAATTAAACCAGTAGTTTTTAGTTAACCCTAAAAAAATGTGCATACAACAGCTGTAAAAGGGCTTGAAAAACAATGCTTTAAATATTACCAAAATTGTGTTTTGGCCGGAAAATATGAAGTAAATATTAAGTAAAGCCTGCTTAAACTTCATTGAAACCAATGGGAATTCCACAGATCATATGCATATTTGTAGATTTCATTGGCAAATAAGTATGGCTCATACATATATGTTACTGCTGTATGGCTGACAACAGTTAAACATTTGAATAAATGTTTTCTGTTTTGAGAGCTTCATTTGAAAAAAGAAAGCACAGAATGGTACATTATAATTTTCCCTATTTCAGATGCAATAAAGAAAAAATATTTGTTCCTTCATCTGAACAGGAATAGATTATGTGAGGATCTAATGATTACAGAGGACAGAATTTGTAACCAGAAAAAAAACGTTAATTCTATTTTAAGATATATTCTACCATATATGTGAATTAGTGAAATGCTACTACATTCATAAAATTACAACCTGCAATATATTGGACTTTTCCCATACAAAAGACTCTTTAGTAGTTTTACTATGATTATGTTATTGCTTAGGAAAGGCCATTTATACTGAAAAATCTTGTAAATTAATGTAAAATTTGCTAGCATGAAATGTTAAAAGATATTTAGTTGATGATAGGATGTACCTACTCAGCTAAATAACACAAATATTAGATTTGCACCTCAGTCAGCCTCCATGTTTTACTGCCGTCATGATGATGGTCTCATTTACTATTGGTTGTTTCTAAATCGGTAGTTATGGCCTTGCTTAATAGATCATGATCATTCTCTGAAATGCTACTTACGGGTGCATGGTTTACGGTTTAGGCTTTCGGCCAGGTAGCTGCGGGCTTGATCAATTGAATCGCTCTGTAACTGTTGTAGTTGAATGGAGGCCAAGGTTTCTATTTTACACTTGAAGAAAATTGCACAGGAAAAATCCTTTGCAATAGCTTTGAGAGGAGAATACCAGCCTACTGCCTGCAGAATAAGATTTACTTAAATAAAAAGTACATGAAACAGGAGATGCTAAAATAGTAGATGTTATTAATCAGTTCAAATAATTATAGATATGGTGGATTCGGTATATTTAAGTAGAAATAAATGAATACATTTACAACTAATATTTATCTTAAGTTTTTTGCTCAGTGTCTTTGTCTACCTAATTATTTAAAAAAATAAGCAAATTGTGCATATAAATATTTAAGAAAAAATTAAGAAAAAAAGAAAGACTCTGAGCCAGGTTTGTTAAAATTCTCAGAGACTATAAGGGGCATGTTGGCTGTTTCTGTGTAAAAGTGAATGGAAAACTGCCATAGTTACTCCACTAAAGCATTTATGAACATTGGGGAATCTGGCACATTTTGACTACTTACATTTCACATTATATTTTTTTTTAGAAATCAACTATGATTATATTATAGTAAAATTCAAAATACATATGAATACAGCTATCATTTTTATGTGGAATATTTTTATGTATTTTTATTTTTAGCTGTGTGATTCTAGTGAGACAACTGCATTTGTCTTTAAATTAGCTGAAGATTTCAGGTTTGGAGGGCATCGTGAGCAGACACTGGAATTAAGGCTCTGACAAACAACCTCAATAATACCAGGTCCATATCTGCAAATTTTGACCATTCTGCAGGAAAACTGTCTTGATAGTAAACCATATAAACAGTTAGATCATTCAGGCTTTAGATTTCTACCCTTGAGGAGTTTAAACTCTCCAAGTTTACTGATAGCACCACCTGTATATAGCTCAGTATCCTCCGTCTTTCTTCTTCAGGGATGCATTGAATAAGGACATTAAAACTTTAAAAGTAATACAATACTATCATCCCTGTTTACTCACCCTCTAGATCTAGGAACTTTTGTTGTACCACTCCACAGAAGCCCAAGCCACACCTCAAGAGCAGATGCTGAATGATAATATGCAGCCAAAGACAGTCTTCCTTTCTGTATGCCATGCGTCACCTGCTGGAGAATTTACATTCACAGTGAATAGAAAGATTCAACAGCTGGTTTGCACAAGTCAATAACTGTCTTGGGTCCAGTGGCGTAGCTAAACCTTTTGCTGCCCGGGGCTACCCCTGAGTTTGCCTCCCCCCACCATTGCCCCTACCCAACTCCACCATCATGCCCCAACTCCGCCCCCTGGGAAAAAAATGAGTAACTCCCTCTCCTTCTCTCTCTCCTTCATACACGCATACTCTCTCTCTTTCACACACACACACACACTCTCTTTCACACACACACTATCTTTCACACAATCTCTCTCTCCTTCACACACACTCTCTCTTTCACACACACACTCACTCTTTCTCTTTCACAAACACACTCTCCTTCACACACACACACAAACTTTCTCTTTAACACACACACTCTCTCTCTTTCACAAACACACTCTTTCACACACACACACTCTCTCTCTTTCACATACACGCTCTCTCCTTCTCTGTCTCCCTCTCACCCCGTTTGTCCCCCCTCTTTGTCTTCCGCCACTCTCTTTGTCTCCCCCCACCCTCTCTGCCCTGTCTCTTACTTCCATGCTGCTGCTGCTCCTCCTCTTCCATGCAGGCAGAGGAGAGACCTGGGATCCGTGCAGGCAAAGCAGAAAGCAGGGGGTGGAGAGACACATGGGAGAGAAGGGACCGGCGATGTGGCATGGGGGAAGGGGCAGGAGGGCCATCACAACTTCCTATGTGATCTGGCTCCTCCTATTCCTACAGTAAGCAGCAGCCCAGCGCAGCCCTGACTGAGCACACAGCCTGTGTTTTCGCCTCTAGCAACCTGTCATCCGGGGCGCTCCCTGTCAGCTACGCTACTGCCTGGGTCTCTAAATTTCTGCTCTACAGGAATATATCAAGACTAGCGAATTGCCTGTCAAAAAATGACGGGAATGAAAAAGTGAGCTAATGCTGTTTGGTGTATTTAATGTGGCTGATTTTGCGTCGTTCGTTTTCTATGTCGTGCGGCTTTTTCGTAATATCCGTAGCCGCTTGGTGGGCTTTTTCGTAATATCCGGTGCTGTTTGGTGGTGTTTTGCGTGTTTATGGTAGTGTTTTGCATGTTTAGTGACCTTTAGCCTCGTTTTCGTTTTGTTCGGCGGCCAATTTTTCTCTCGCTTAGGTGATTTTCGGGTCTCTAAACTCCAAAATTTGTGCTTAAATGGAGGTGTAACTTCACTTGCAGAGGTCCTCGGTGCCCCCCCCCCCCTTGCTGTGAGTAACCTTTTTATGTGTTTGTTGTTTGTATTTATTGTGTTTGTAATGCTTTTGGGGTTGCGTGGGCTGCGTCCTTGTTTTTTAATCTCGTAGGTGTTTTTCGGCAAATACGTAGGTGTTTGGTGGTGTTTTGCGTCTTTAGACTGCTGTAGCCTCGTTTTCGTTTTTTTCGGCAGCCATTTTTTCTCTCGTTTGGAGAATTTTTTAGTGTCTAAACTCTTTTAATTTGACTTAAATTGAGGTGTAACTTTAGTTTTCGAGGTCCTGGATGCTCCCTCTTCCTGTAAGTAAGCTTTTTATGTGTTTGTTGTGTGTATTTGTTGTAATTTTCATGTTTTGATGTGCGCGTGTTGCGGACGATTTTTGCGAGGTCGTAATGGGCCGTAACGTGTCTCGTATTTTCTTTGCGTTACGATGCAAATTTTGCGAGGATCGCAGTTGCTGGCAAGGAGCGCCTTTGGCCTTTGGCGCTCCTTGCCAGCAACTGTGACCCTTTGCGAGGGCCGCGGCTCGCTATGCGAGCCCGCAAGCGTTAGCAACAACTCACATGCTCAATACTATATATGTGATTTAAAACTGAAAACAATGAACCTGCTGTATACTTGTCATACACCACAGCCTCTGGAAAACATTACCTTAAGTCTCAGCCTACTGACTTCTTGGTTGCAAGGTAATAGATAGAAAAACACTGGATGGGCTGTGGACTGGCACTTACCTGGCACAAGACTTGATTCCAAGCAGATCACCACTGCTTTCAGCTATAATACTTCTAGTTCCACATGCCATGGTGCATTAAGTTTTCATGTGAAGCTCACGTTTGCTTGCTTTGCAGAAAACATATTTGCTGCTAAAACTGGTGTTTATAGTCATTTTTAGTGCAACAGCTTATTCAGCAGGCAACACCAGGACCATGTACTGAAATTTCAGATTCTGGCATTGTATATCCAGCAATTACTGCGAAAAGCACTGGCTAACGCTACAAGATTTTCATTAGTTAATGGACATCTATCTAACTACCACTGTAATCTGCTGAATAACTGACCAGGTAGTACAACAGATACGATTTATGGTCATAGTGATCACCTTATCTAGGGATCTAATGTCCAGTACAAAAATCCATAATGTATACTCCTTTAATTCAATTTAGAGTAATGTTTATTGATGACAGACAGAAATCTATCTTTTCCAACACCTCACTGCTAAAGAGTCTCTGTGCCCCTGCCCATGACATGATTAGGCTGAAACATTGTGAAATATTCTAGGCTTTCTATTTATATCCATGCCTCAGATATTCAAAGTTTATCACCATTGCAGCTTTTTGAATCACCCACATCACCATATGCTCAACTTTCAACTTCTTCAACCATACCACTCATTTTACAGGAAAAGACAATAAATTGCCTTTACAACATTCCAAATACACCTGCACCCTCCTCTTTTCCTACATTTTCCATTTTCTAATTATTCTCTCCAGACATAAAAAACAGTCTGAATGCATGCATATTGCATCCTCTCATTCTATAACCTGTTTCCTTAATCCTATCAATTCTCCCCCTCTCTAGTCAGCCTAAGTCACATTATGCTCCACTTTAAATCACATCTTAATCACTCTCTTAATTTAAACATGCTTTTATAACACATCTTAAAAGACTCTTTCAACCTTTTTCTCCAATCTACAATAAAGACTAGGTTCACTTACTGGTTAATTTTCATGCCTCCAACTTAGTATTTTACTGCTTCCAATCTCATTATAGTACGGTTTATATTTCCAAGATTGTATTAGCTAAGATGGCCAATAACATACTCACTACCAAATCTAATGGTCAGTTTCACTAGTCCTTATTATTGATCTCTCTGCTGCTTTAATCACACTTCTACATGTTTACGTTCCATAATACTACTCACTTTTCTCTGGTTTCTTTTCCCCATTTGCACACTTTCTCTCATCATGTACATTTCCTTTCCAACACTAATTATGTTCTTATTCACAGCACCAACAGCCACTTTATCAACATTTATTGGGTGTCCTACTCTTACTTTTAACCAGACATGCTCAAAACTTAACTAATATTTCCGTTTTTATCAAATTAATATGGCCAATTGTCATTATTATTTGTATTGCCATCATTCCGCCTCATTGTCAAGCCTGGTTCCTAGGCATCATGTTTGACTCCATAATCTCTTTCAGGCTTTACAGAAATGACTCTCGGTGCTTTCCACTTCAGTTCACATATAATATTTCTGACCATTTCCAACACCACCAAAACCTTTATTATCTCACTTATTATCTCCTATTAGGTTTTAGTGATACCATCCTCAATGCCACCCCTCTCAAGAGAATGGAGGTGAGTGGGTATGGAGAGAGGTGTTTAGAGTACATTGTGATGTCGGTCTCAATAAGTAAATGTGTCAACATCTTTTGCAAAGATAGTAATGTGAAATATAAACATATTTTGCACAGTATCTATGGAATTGTGCTTTACACAACCAGTTCTTGTGTTTAGTACAAAAAGTACAAAATCTAGTACAAAATCGTTATATGTTCTTTCTGTACATATTGTACTTCTAATCTACACAATTCCAATTGCGCCACATATATAAGTCTTTGGATCCTCATACTTGAAATATAAACTCACTAAAAAATCTATGTCAGTCTTGCATTGGTCTAAGAGTGCTTTTCTCTGTGTACGAGTCACGTTAGAAACAATACTGTGTTTACTTATTAAAGTACAGTATTTCTGAGTAAGAAGTAATGCAAGGAAACTACAAGTGACTTCTATAGAAATTTTAATGCCATAATGTTCGGCTGCCACTGCTGAAATAAAAACCTTCAGAGCAGTTTTTTAAACTAATTACTTTCACTAATATGATGGATGAGCAATTATGGATCAGTACAGTTCACTGCTTACCAAAATGAAAAAATAAGTTCTGTATATTTTATAATGTAAACAGTGTCATTTAGTTTTCTATTAATATATTAGTTTTGCAGTCAAGTATTGTTGATGTAATCTGCTTTGCTTTATTTATTAATTCTATCAATTATATTATTTTCCTTTTCACATATTTATGAAATATCACAATGTTATTGATGAGCTAAAACTTTAAAGAACCACTGAAGTGTAGCACGCTCTGATCAGGAATGCACAGAAATGTCTATATGCAGGGATATTTGGCACTTTCTGACATACTATATATATATATATATATATATATATATATATAAATACACTAGCGACTTGCCCGTCAAAAATGACGGCAATAAAATTTGAAGCCTGGCAATGCTGTTTGCCACACAAGGCGTGATTCTCCCCCCTGAAACTTGCGGGCCTTGTGATGAGCGCTTTTGGCGCTCATTGCAAGCCTCTTCCCCCCTCTACTTAACAGGTCTTGAGATGAATGCCTTTGGTGCTCATCGCAAGCCCTGCAATGAGCAGCGTCGCCTCTCATTGCCGGCCTCGGCCATCCTGCAACGTTCGTGCCCCACAATGAGCGCCTTCAGCGCTCATCACGAGCGTCTCTCCCCCTCTACTTTACGGGCCTTCAGCGATCATCGCGAGCCGCGCATCTTTCGGGCCTTGCAATGAGCGCCTCCCGTGTCTCTTTTCTCCTTCTCCCTCCCCTGTTTTTTTTCCCCATATCGCTCACCCCTGTGTCTCTTTCTATCCCACTCCCTCTCCTGAGTCTCCTTCGGCGCTCATTGCAGCCTCCGTCAAACCCGTAACCTTCGGGCCACGGGATAAGAGCCTTTGGAGCAAGCCCATAAGTTTTAACATTGTGTGACCAATATTCGTAAGTACGACAACTATATATGTGATATATTTGTGCTCAGGCCTCTCTCCTAGTAGCAGTGGCGTGCCGGTTGCTGTGGCCCTATAGGCCTGCTAAGAGGGCCATGGGACGAATGAATAATGGAGAGAGGAAGGGAAGGTGGGGCGCTGGAAGCGTGTGTACCTGAATGAGTAGGCGTGGGTTTATAAAGGATAGAGGGAGAGAGGCACCCTCCCACAATCACCAGGTAATTAACCTGGCCATTTGTGCTCAGGCCTCTCCAAGTAGCAGGTGTGTGTCGGTTGCAACACCCCTATAGGCCTGCTAAGAGGGCCAAAAAGCAACTTGTGACTTACTTAATTTTAAGAAAGCACCACGAATTTCATATTGAGTATTAGGAATATATCTACTGTAACAGGTAGACTTCCAACACCCCATGGCCTGAATAATATGTGCTGGTATATGATTTTTAGATGCTGATGAAGCTGCTCCTATGCAGAATGAATGACCTGAATATTTAAATGTATCAAGTCCCAATCTAATGTGAATGAGGGGTGATGAAGACAGGGCCGTATCTACCTTTTTGGAGCCCCTAGGTAGTGAAGTGGAGGAGCCCCTATGAGTGAGTACACAAGGTATGCACTGACCCATTTTTGTCTTTTCTGTCCGGATAAGCTCCCTTTTCTTTTATAACTGTCTTGTTCTAGGTGGTTAGCTCCTAGTAGCTAGTCTATGAACTGCAACATTTCATTTTTTATAACCTTTCTAGTGGTAATCCCGTGCGTGACTCTGGGTTAATTTCCTCTTCTTAAATAGGTGCTCGGGGCTACTGCAGGGAGTATCTGGAGGGGGCCCAGTGTTGCCGAGTTTGCCTGGGCCCCCTCAGCACACCATTCCTCCTCCTTCCTCCTCCCCATCCTCCTCCTCCCCACCCTCCTCTTCCCCATTCTCCTCTTCCCTCCTTATCCTTAACCTTCCTCCTTCCCCCCTCTTACCTCTCGGAGCCCAGCATCGTGTCTTATGCCTTTCTCTGGAACCGTTATATGCTAATGACGTGATGTCACAAGCGCGTGACGTCATTAGCATATGCCGGTTCCAGAGAAAGGCATAAGACGTGCTGCTCCAGAGAAAGGCATAAGACGTGCTGCGGGCTCCGATTAGGGGGGGGGTGGCATATAATTGGGACAAAATATAGAATGATGAAATGGGGAATGGCAATGCTGACAAACCAGAGCTCTCAGCCATGCAAAGTGCCTACAGACTAAGTCATGATCTAGAAATGACCATTTGACTTGATAGTGGAATGGAGGCCACACTGCCACTGCTTTGGCAGCAAATGAACGGTGGTAGTCGTAAAATGTGTAACCTCCGTATCTGTAGGCCAAATCCACAATCAAATGCAAATGGTAATCTAGTTCCTTACGACATTGTGGAAAAACTAGGCATACCACATCCCTGTAGATACCAAAAGCTAATACAAATTCTGTCACAGTAAGTTTGCGTTGCAACCTCGGATCATTTGACTTAATCGTGACAAAAATATCCCCCTGTGTTAATGTACGGGGCCCTGATGAATCTGAAGTGGACACGAGAATGGAAACTAAATTAACTTCTTTACCCTCTACAATGTCTCTCCTCAGATTAGGGGATACATAATGACATGGCATAATAATAGGGGAGGCTGAGTGATCTCACCACATTCAGCCTGTGGAGCTGGCAATGTAAGTAAAGGAGGTTGTGAGGTAGGACTTTCAATTCTTATGACCCAATCCTTCAGCTCATTTACTGATGAAGCCATGTTGGATTTCATTCTTTGCAGTTGCTGGAACTGAAGTAGGCCTTTGTGCATCTTGTAATAATCTGTACAGTTCCATTATCCTTGCTGGAGCTGGAAAAAGAATGCCTTGGTAGTGCTGGGCTAACAGGATTAGACTGAGCACCAGTTGGAGAAGAATTTGCCACTGATGGAGGGGTTACTGGTCCTGAAGGAACTGAATCAGCCATGATATCCTACAGGGTGTAAGTAGCAAATAAATATGATGACTGAAAAGGGAGAAGGTGGAAGTGAACCCACAATGGGCTGAGAGTATGAGGTTCGCGATTCGAGAAGGCATATGATAATGATACCAAATTAATTTGTGATGTGATGCCTTTGATAAGCTGAAGTTTAATAACATGCACTTGAGAATTATAAAACAAAGGCAGAGTCAAATAGCAATGGCCTGAAGCCAGTCGTGAGATAGTACATGATAACGAAGAGGGAGATTGTGAAGTCGGGGCGATAATACTATTCCATATGACTAGAATATCAGCAGGTTTGGCAGAAGGGGGGTGGAAAAGGGGGAAGCCCTTGATGGGCTGCGAGTGACAGGTTTGAGGTTGAGAAGGCAAGTAAAGTCATGTGGCTGAAATTTGGTTATGTGTATATATATATATAACACATAAAAGTATAGGCTGAGATACAGAAAGAAGAAGGTAGGTGCTGCAATGGGGAAGTGTGGACACATAAATGGCTCAGGGCAGGATAAAACCAAAATAGATGAAGAACATAACTTGATAATGTACAAAATGTTCTTATACTTAAAAACTACTTGTATATTCAGTTCTGTTTAAATGTAGATACAATTTAGCTTTTGTTCCTAATAGGCAAATATTCTTAGAAACAAATAAATTAGACATTTAGATCAATAGACAACAGCAAGTCAAAAGGGGCAGAAGTGTCTATTTGCATTAACTCCAAAGAATAGATGATAAGTGAGGAAAGAGTGTCGTAAAAGTAGGATGCCATCATCACATCCCATGTTTGTTGCCTGATCTTGAGGTGCCACTAAAGTTCCTTGTACTAGGTCAGCAGGAGGCAGTTTCTGAAGCAGTACATAAGTTCACAGTGAGATTGTTAGTAAAAGACCACAAATTACTATAATTAAGCATTTGCATCAATAGCAATTATGGAAGTAACTTTAGTTATTATGCTAATGAGGACTCTAATAAAAATGTTAATTTCACAAAGTATTATGCACTAATATTTAATTGCAACTATTTTCTTTTTTTAAAACTACTTTTTTTATTGAAAGCAGTAATCAAGAAGTTAGTATAATATAAAAAGGGTACAGTTCAACAGATAATGTATGTTGCATGCTGGTATATGGTACACTATTGTATCCATTAAATGGAACAGGTTAACAATGATATCTGTTCTACTTTTTTACAAATTTACATAAATTGGTGGATGGCGTTGGGAAGGTACATGGCTTATTACAGCAAGAGAAGTGAAGGTTCCTCACAATTTGATCAAAGAATGAAGGATTAGAACGTAGAAGAATGTTCTGAGGGTGGAGGGCATTACCCTGTATAATGTAGTCCTGATAAGTGCCCCATGTTGCAATGTACTCCTTCACATTGTGTATTATTAATAAACTGAAATGGGCAAAGTTGGTTCTAAATCATTAAAAAGATTTTGAGGGTTAGAAAAAATGCAGACCTGATAAGTGCCCCATGTAACAAAGTATGCTTTACATTGTGTACTATTAATAAACTGAAAAAGGAAATGTTGGCAGGGTTCAATGTTTGAAGCATAAATTAAAGTAGTTTAGGTAAACTGAGTTACAACTTGACTATGTACAATTCAACTTAGATAGGAACATCTCTGAAAATAGCAAGTAAGATTAGCATTGCTCCTATCAACATACACCATAGAGGGTATATGATGAGACAATCAATATTTAGTATGACTGAAAATATTGAATGGGCTGTCATTTCAGAACAGGGGATAGTTGTAAAAGAATAGTTTGTAGACAAAACGACATCAAAGGAGTGTACTTGTGTGGAGGTTTCTTTATATAACTGTGGAAATAGCTTTTGATGTTCCTGTGTAGTGGGAAAGGTTAGGACAATTAGAAAAGACAGATATGAAGCAATTGATGGAAACGTCAAGCTTGTGGCTCATTTTAAGGCTTGAGGATTCTGTACATTAGGAGAGATTAAATGGTGAACTGAGGGAGACAAGAGTGAAACTTATAGAAGCATTGGAGTTTTCTGTAGGGAAGTTACATTCATCAAGGATAATATCAAATAAGTCATGGATAGGAAGTGCAGTTTACAAGAGGAAAACCTTGTATTTAGATAACACCTTTATTCAGTTCTATTGAAAGGCCGTCAATGTAAAACATTGTTTAAGAACTGAACTGAATAGAGGAGCAAGTCCCAGTAGGATAACCACCCCCTGAAAGAAAACTAGCTATTCAAGATGTAAGTATCCATGACACAAGCAGTGTTTGCAAAATTAAATTGTTATCTAAAATGCTTTTGTGCTAATTAATTATGTTGTTGTTGTTCAGTCATTCAGTCGTGTCCGACTCTGTGACCCTATCGACAACATCATGCCAGGCACACCTTGTGTCTAGTTGTGCCCATCCACAATGTTTTCATTGCAAATATACTGGAGTGGGTTGCCAGGTCCTCCTCCAGTGGACCATGATTTGTCTGACCTCTCTGTTATGACCCTACAAGGTATAGCTCACAGCTTCATAGTGATACACGTGCCCCTCTCTACTACAAGGTAGCGATCCAAAAGGGGAATTACTTATATAAGTACTATGTATTCTTGTATACAGCATATAGAGTGTTGTCACATGAAAATTACATTTTAATTGTTGCCATAGCATAACATATTCACATGCAAATGTCTAATGAATTCAAGCCTCAGGATGCAGGCTAAATGTTACCTAGAAATAAGTTGTTTTTTGTTACAGCACCTGGATCTCTACATATGACTGCATCCCCACTGCAACAAAAAGTACATACAAAATATTGGCCCCTATTCTATTGCCCAAATTGTAAATGTCTACATACTTAAAACCACTGTTAAAATAGCTATTAGCAATTCTATTACGATTTACCCGCCCACAATAACTACAGGTCAGAGAAAGATGCAAATTTGGGCTTAGACCCTCACTGGTTTTAGCACAGGTCGAATATTATGAGCTATAAATAATTAAAGTTACACAAAATCTATATTCTATTAGACCCGTAGCTGTAGCGCTCAACTGAGAAAAGTATCAAGTTTCTGTCAAAAATATTACGAGTACTAAATAGGACTCGCAAGGGCTTTTTTACTTATTAGTTAGCTGTTGCAGCAATTAAACACACAATACTGTACTTTAAAAGCATGGTAATATGCAATTACAAAATATTATTTTAACTGTTATTTCTAAGTAATATTGATCCCTGGACTCAAGGGGTTAATACATATCATGAAACCCACATGGACTAAAACACATGATCTTACTTATTGGTTCTGATTAATTTGTAGCCTCCGATTGCAGGTTACATGTAACTTCCACGTTTTACTGACGTCATGATGACGGACTCATTTACTATTGGCTGTGTCTAAAAAGGAAATTATGGCCTTGCTTAAATATTAAACCATGTAGGAATACAACTCTGGAACTCATTGTCAGATCGGGTACAAATCATATGATCACGCCCCGTGAAATACTACTTAAAAGGGCAGGGTTTAAACATGGAGGCTGTAAGACATAAATTTCAGGCTTGAGTCAATAGAATACATCTAAACATTTAGAGAACCCTTGCTAGCTAGTGGGCAGAGAAAGAGCCCACCAGTACTCTCACCCTTAGATTTGCCACTTTGCTCTCTTCACCGATCCCTCTCTGACCTTATAGTTTCAGTCAGATTGGGAGTCCTTTCCTGTGCTAAAATAACTTTGTAAGTTTGGTAGAGAATCGCTGAATAGAAGATCAGGAGCTTATTCCTTGGAATCACTCCCAGGGTTGAATAAGATTTGTCAATTATTTTCAATATGCTTTTAGAGGGTTTTTATATTATGGGGTAATATAATCAGTATCAGCTGTTGGATGCAAAGTTGTTGTTATAATTATTATCCTTTATTTGTAATTCGCCAACATATTCCACGGTGCTTTACAGGTCTTAAAGGCCATTTACCTAACTGTAGGAGCTCTTCATGGTGTGAAAGAGCACAAGATTGTATGTTAGAATGATCTATTTTTTTTATTGCGCTAATAAAACCTAAAAAAATCAAAACATGTCTGAATAATCATGAATAATAATCATGAATAATAACATATGAAAAACAGTGCAGTGAATATTTATAGCAATTTCTCCATGAGCTCAGGAATGAAATGGGAGCAGTTAACCCACAACTGTCCTGTTTAAGTGATTCCAGCATTCCAATTTCTACACAGATGAGTTTGTTATGAGTTGTTGCTGTGGGTCTGTTTGTCACCTGGAAACAATGATTTAATTTTTAACTTCTCTGTAAAAAATGCACATATTTAAAAAATTCTAAAGGTATTTCAACATGCTTTTAGGAGATCTTTACAGTGGTGCGCTCTAAATTGTACTGAATTAAGTGGTCCTTAAAGAAAAATACACTAGTAATACATGGGAAAAAAAGGTCCCTGTTTTTGAGTTTAAAATCTTACTTACATAGCACTTCTTACCAAAGCAAATTTACAATCTAAAAAAAGTAGGAGAAACAGAAATTTGACCATGAGTAGCAGATAAGTATTTGGTTAGGCCCAGAAAGAGTTTGGGTCTGGCAGTTAGAGTTTAGCCATAACATTTCATATGTGATATTGCCTATGCAGTCTTGACATTACAAGGTCTTTGATAGACATAAATGTTTTAGATGACTACATATTTTGTGAGTTTTTTTAATTGCTAGATACTGGACCTTTGATTTAAAGATAAAACTTATTTTGGTACAAAAAACATGGGATTATTTATGTTTTATGCTGCTCTAGATCTTTCAGATTTGTGTACCCTCCATACCACCTCACTTGCCATTCCTCTGTTCCCCTTTTTGTATCTCAAATCATACATTTATGTGTGTTTATATACAAATATGATATGTCACAAATTGTCAAGTACACACACACACAAGTACACAGACAGAAATATCACTGCATATAGATATTTCTCTGCATATACAAACATATTTATTTGTACTGAATTGCATTTTCGGGCAGAATGCTGCCCCTAAAAATGTGTTGCCCTAGGCCTGCACCTCATGGACCTAGGCAGAAACACACCCTGCCAAAAACTCAAAATGAGGAAAAATAGTTATATATCTTTTAAACATGGTATGCAATGCAAAATGTAGAAAGCTTAATTTTTGCTGGAAAAACTCCAATGTACAGTTTTTCATATTCACCTAAAAATATTGTTACAGGAAACATGCCTAAATAGGTTCATTTTCAAAATACTGAAAATTATTCTGTACTTTACAGTTCTAAAAAGTGACTGGACCCCTGTTACTAAAATAGTTAATTAATATGCAAGTGAAATTGGGTTACTGCAATTGGCTCCTTGATTCATAGAACCATCTACCATACTCAATGGTCTGCGTCTGCAGCTCCTCTCTGTCTATTTCTCCACTGGCTTCCCATAGACTCCAGAATCAAATTTAAATTCATGACCCTAACATATAAAGCCCTCAACAACAGTGCACGCCGTTATATCTCTATTCTTGTTTCAAAATAATTTCCTGACTGCCCTCTTCGCTCTGCTAATGACCTTCTTCTTAACTCCTCTCTTATCACCTCCTCTCACTTCAGCCTTCAATACTTTTCTTGTGCTGCCCCTACTATCTGAAAATCCTTGCCTCCCTTCACTAAACTATCTATCTGCCTCAAAACCTTAAAAAACACTAAAAACACATCTGTTTAAAAAAGCTTATCACCTTCAGCCTTAATATACATAACTGCACTCCACAGCATTATATCATTCATACCCACAGTCTACAGTGCAACACACAGACACACCCACTTGCTTGAACCAATTGCCTTCACAGTGCCACATTGTATCTATCACCCTCCCATATGACACCCAAACCCTTAAGATTGTAAATCTGCACGTTTTCAATCTTGTAAGGTTCTTGGAAACAAGCACTATGTGAGTTTGATTTTAAGCTCAAAACCAGGCCCCTCCTTTCTTTTGCTATGTGTTAATTACAAATAAAGGATAATAATAATAATAATAATAATAACAATAGAGGGTTGTCTTATAATTGAGCAATTATGTTTTTTTTGGGGTTTTTTTATTGATGATATAAAATGTGTTCTTTTAATACATTTTGTATGGTTTTGTCCTGTGCTGATGGAATTAATATTGTTTTTGTTGCATTTTTAAATGTTTTTTTGAAAACTTTATTAAAAAAAACCCCGGTCACATGGGATACACCACTGATAGATGTTATTCTTTTTTAGTAAGTTTATGTCACCACTGAGAAAGGTCAAACTGCCTTGTAACTTGCATCATTAACTTTGCTAAGTTTGATGAGCGGTGCAAGGCTTTTCCAGACTTTGATGGATGCAGCTTCAGTCTTTGTTAAAAGAGACAAAGTAAGAAAGTAGATTTATCTTCAAGTGGAGTGCTGTACATATGGCCCAGAATTGGGAATTGGAAAGTAATTGTTGAATCTATTAGAGATTGTCAGATACTTTCTTTTCTTTTACAGCTGATGGAACTAGATAACTATGTCGCAGGACGAGTGTGGCTTAGAGCAAGATCATGTAAGAGGAATGACAGAGACATGGATAACTATGCACAGAGTGTTACTTTTGAAGGAATTTGCCTTTCAGCAAAATGTATCTTATTAACAAAGTTGAATAAATTCATCTTTAATCAATGCATCAGCATTTACTCCTACTATGTGAACAAGGTACATTTCTGTGAACTCTACACAAATGGATTATTATTTAGACCGGTGCTATTCAACTTTTTTAGCGTAGGTGGTTACATTTCTATTGGCCAATGAGCTTGCTGGACAGATTTATATTGGCTAGTGAATATTTATCTATATATATAGAAATTGATATATTTGTATATTTAGTATGAAAAGACTAAATCCTTGGGTATTTTTATCTTAAACCATGCAAAGTATTTTATATTAATGTTAATAGGTTTGTGAGAAGATTCTTCCTTGTAATTAGGGGGCCACAACAATCAGCCTCATTTGATGGACCTGGGCCCTCGCCTTCTTCTACCACCACCTGCGTTGGTGATAGTGGTGCCTCTGGTGGAGCCATCGCCTGTGTCTCTGCGGGTAGGGTGCACCTCCTGGATACTGAAATGAGAGGACAATAGTATTTGAGTATTGATTCTCTGAACAATTGTTTGCTGTGTGTTTCCATATCACTTAAATCATGGTCACTTGTAATTGGCTGTAGTGATTGTTTCCCACAGATAAACATTGAGCTGTATCATGATCATTGTGGATCATGGCTCATATCAATATATATATATATATATATATATATATATATATATATATATATATATATATATATATATATATCGCTGGTGCAGTGTGCCATCTGCAGTTCATTAGGACACATTCATCTGAATCTGCTGTGCAGTGTGTGAGACTGACCAATCTGTGACCTATTCTATGTCCAATTCTAGGTAGTACATGACATGCACATGTAGTCCCTCAGAGTCTGTATCCACATATGCTGCAGTGTGCACGACAATACATGTCTTTTAAATGTAAAATAATTGTGAATCTACAGCTATACCTCGTTTAACGCTGGGGATAGCTTCCAAGCAGTTGGAGTGTTAAGAGACACAGCTTTAAACCGTGCAGTGTAACATGGGGGAAGATAGGGATAGGAACTAATTACAAAATATATACAATTGCAATTGATATTTATACTGTTTTGTTTTATAGTTACTCTGAACAAACAGCACACAACACTAACACAAACTGCATTGGCAACTGCTATTCAGAATCCGTTTTAACTACAAGTATTGGATAACAATTAGGATGATAATATGATGATAATATATTCACATATATAGTTGTGAGCATGCGGGTTGTTGCTAACGCTGCGGGCTCGCATAGCGAGCCTGCGGCCCTCGCAAAGCAAGGGCCTCAGTTGCTGGCATGGAGCACCGAAGGCGCTCCTTGCCAGCAACTGCGGACCTCGCAAAATTTACGGACTTACGAGAAACAAAGACGAGACACGGAACTTAGAAAAAAAAACATTACGACTTTGCAAAAATACGACCTTACCACCCGAAACCCGCGCACATGAAAACGCTCATCCCTACGACCCTGCACGCCTTGCGCATAATACATACAACCCGCGGGACTACACATCAACACACAATTCAAAAACACAATTCAAAGTGCGAGACCCATAGCACTTTGAAAAAATCGCCTATAAAAATTACGTCCCTACAAAATAAAACCACCACTGACAGAAGAAAAAAATACGAGACGCAAAAAATACGGACTTAACGGCTGCAACACGCACAGCGAATAACACGAAAAACACACTAAATAAAAAATAAAATAAAAAACTAAATACACACACAGCAAGGGGGAACAGCCAGGATGTCTGGGAATGAGGTTACACGCCAATTTAAAGCGAGAGAAAAAATGGTCGCCGAAGAAGACGAGGCTACACGACCCCTAAGCACACAAAACAATGCCAAGCAGATACAACTTTTACACAGACCCGTACGACCTACTGAATACAGTATTATGAAATACGCTAAATGCTCCACACCCGCCTATCACATGCACAATTGCAGCCATTTTACGACACTAACTGCACACTAATAACATTAACATTACAAAATGCGTAACTACACAGCTAAACAAATGGTTTCCACTCGCGCACACAGCCTATTTACACTGCACACATTGCGGACACTTACACCTCAGCTCCACAACTGTCCAAACCGACATTGTATGCTGCAAGAATATCAAAACAGATTGTTAGCTCTTCAGCACAATGTTTCCTCCATTTATTAATTACAAATAGGTAAAGTATATTAATTTATAAATTTAATAATTAATTAATTTACATAAAAAAATACATACACAGATAAAACCAAATACAAAAATTACAGAATCACAATAAACGATAAAGGCGATCGGCACGAGACTCACAAGCAGCGCCAACCATGTTTACAGAACCACAACTACACCAGGGGAGAAGCTCACAATTCGAGCCAAAAGCCCATGAGCGCAAACCTTACAATCAGCGCCAAAGGAGCTCTCATAACCAAACATACACCAACCAAGAGGCTCGTAATTAGCGCTGAAGTTGCTTATTGCAAGACACGCAATGAGCACTGAAGGCGTTCAGCGTGAGGCTCGCAATGAGCGACGACGGTACTCACACAACCGAAATACTTACTTTGTGTACCAAACATTACCTGACTTACAATTCTATTGCCGTAATGTTTTGACAGGCAATTCGCTAGTCACTATAAAAGTTGTCAGTTTTGGCGATGTTGGTAACGCACTTGCATCCCCTCGTGCTAGGCGAGCAGTTGGCATTACCAACACCAAACTCTGATGGGGTCTGTAATGAGCGCCTAAGGCGCTCATTGCAGTGCTTGCGATGAGCGCTGGAGGCGCTCACCGCTAGGCACCCAGGGCTCGCAACATACCCAGTACCTGGCCTGCAATGAGTTCCATAGGCGCTAATCGCGAGGCCCATAGTGTGTCCTCCCTCCTTCCCCCTTATCCTCCTCCTTCCCATCCTCCCCCCTCCTTCCTCCTTAGCCTCCTCCTTCCTTTACCCTCTCTTACTTTCATGCGATGACCTCCGCCTGCTGCTCTCTCCTCTGCAGCGCGACTCCTGGCTGTGTCCCAACCTGCATATGCTAATGATGTGACATCACATGCGCGTCACATCATTAGCATATGCCAGTTCATACACAGCCACAAGCCGCGCTGATGGGGAGAGAAGCAGCAGGAGGAGGTCATTGCATGATAGTAAGAGAGGGGGAAAGGCAGGAGGAGGCTAAGGGGGAATGAGGGAGGAGGATGGGAAGGAATGAGGAGGATAAGGGGGAAGGAGGAAAGAGGAGGATAAGTGGGGAAAGATGGGGGAGGAAGAGGGGGGTAAAGAGACATGGGGAGAGGGGGGAAAGACACATGGGGAGGGGGGAAAGAGACATGGGGGGAAGGATGGGGAGAGTGGTGGAAAGAGACATAGGGGGGAAAGAAACACAGGGGAGAGGGGGAAGTAAAGATATGGGAGGGAGAGGGCTGAAAATAAACATGGGAGGGAGGGGGAAGGAGACACAGGCGTGGGAGAGGAGACTCACAGGGCAAGGGAGAGGGGAAAAGAGACACAGGGGAGGGAGGGGGTAAACAAAAGACAAAGGGGAGGGAGGGTGAGAGAAACACAGAGGAGGAAGAGGGGGGTAAAGCTCCATGCAGTGATCAAAACAAAACAGAAATATTTACCAAATCCATCTGTGCAGGCATGGAATGCTGTACTCACCTAAACAGGACAGTTATGTTTTAACTGGTTATTGCAGTGTAACTTGAGCCCAGGGGAAATCTATGCTATCATACTCTTGTACATGGACACTCACAGAAACACTCTACACTAGAATATCTGTTATTACTCATGCAACAGCCAGTGGGCAGAATATGTAAACAGAGACTTAAAATGTTAGATTTTTTAGTTGTTATTAGTGTAATCAAAAAAATAGATTATTTTAACATAAATTGTGTGCTCTTCTACACCATGAAGAGTATTTATAGTAAGGTAAATGGCTCTTTAAATAGGCCGAGTACAGACTTCCAGTTTTAGGTAAATATATATTCCTGGACCGGATCAGTGCAGCAACGAGAATATAGTGGATGAGAAGGAAAATCTGCACCAGCTCAGACCTTCCTGGATTCCGTTCTTTGTAGACCGCTTTTCCAGCAATGTAAGCCATAGGATATGAAAAGCAACTGAAATAGCAGGTACACATACTAGTGGTCACCGATAGATTTAGCAAAGTTTGTGTGCACTTCCAGATGCTGAACAAGAGAAGACAGAGTAAGAGCTAGAGTATGAAAAGTGACTATTATTAAGTTATTATTAAATTATTATTACTAATATAATTATAATAATAATAATAGTTTAATAATAGTATAACAATATAATGACATATATCTTAGTATGTTTATATAATTATATATATAATATAAATAAATAAATACACATATCACATAAAATAGTTGTGTATATACGGACTGTTGATCACGCTTTGCGAGTCTCGCAAAGTGAGGCGAGCCGTCGACCACGAGCCTCGCTCCACCCCCAGTAGTACCTGGTACCTGCCAGTAGGGGCTGCAATGAGCCAGCCCCCCAGAGCTTGCATCAGCCCCTCCTGGCCTACCCAGGGCTTGCATCACCCACCCCAGTACCTGGATGCGGCATTGTCACAGTACCTGGATGGGACCATGCCAGTAGCTGAAGCACGTACCTGTATGTGCGCCTGCCACCTGCGCTGCACTCCATCTTCTCCTCTGCGGCTCCCGTCCTCCAGCCGGAACTACTTTCTGGATCAAGCCGTGCAGAGGAGGTTAATGTGGCGCTGCTGGCAAAGTCTCATCCAGGTACAAGACACAGGAGAGGGAGATGGGGGGATGGAGACACAAGGGAGGGAGTGGTAAAGGAGACACAGGGGAGGGAGAGGGGAAAAGGAGACATGAGGGGGGAAGTAAGGGGGGAAAGAAGACACGGGAAAAGGGAGAGGGGGAAAGGAGGCACAGGAGAGGGAGAGAGGAGCAAAGGAGACACAGGGGAGGGAGATGGAGAAAGGAGGCACAGGAGAGGGGGAAAGGGAGAGGGGGAAATGAGGTACAGAGGAGAGAGAGGGAAAGGAGACACAGGGGAGGGTGGAAGGAGACACAAGCGAGGGAGAAGGAGACACAAGGGTGGGAGAGGGGTGGATGGAGAGGGGGGAAGAGAAACAAGGGTGGAAGAGGGGTGGGAGACACAAGGGAGGGAGAGGGGGGAAGAGACACAGGGAGGAGGGGGGAGAGATACATGGGAGGGAGGGGGGGAAAGGAGACACCGGGGGTAGGGAAAGGGGGATAGGAGGAAAAGGAGAGGGGTTAAAGGAGACACAGGGGAGGGAGATATGGAAAAGGAGACACAGGGGAGAGAGAGGGGGAAAGGAGACACAGGGGAGGGAGAGGGGGAAATGGAGATGGGGAAAGGAAGCAAGGGAGAGGGGGAAAGGAGACACAGGGGAATGGGGGATTTTATTCCTGTCATTTTTGATGGGCAGTTTCCTAGTATATATATATTTATATTTATATTATTATTATTATTAATACAAAATTATTAGTAGTAGTAGTAATAATGCTTATCATCATTAAAATGTATTTATTATTACAATTAATATTTATTTTGGAATTCAAATTATTACTAACACATACGTATTTCCCTATTGCAGCTTAAGAAAAGAAATAGCCGAAACGCATTTTTAAGAATGCATCCAATTATATTGACAAAATGGATGCACGTGTTGTCAATCATATTAAATGGCATACAACCATGTACTTTTCAATAAACACTGTGGTGCTTACAGGGAGGTGTGTTATTTGTTGTAATGAATGGTGCATACCAAAATGTTGCTTGGTAAATCTAGCACATAGCGTGAATATTGTGGTATGTAATAAAAATGCTGTGTATAAGATTAATTTACAACTACAGAGAGAGCAGTAAATGTATATACCATATGAAATGCAAATTTACATTTAACTGGTTTTAGACAAGCTATACTAATTATAAACATACTATTTTATCAATTTTAAGAAAAATATGTTTAGCCATATATTATTTAAATAATCAGCTCCATTTTTAAATGCTGAAACCATCAAAGACAATTTATTATAATTGCATTAAGTGACATCATAGGGGTCTAGTGTGATGTCATCAGTAATATTATGGATGATGTAATTTTTAATATATGTGATGTAATTGTTTATATCATGTGTGTCATGAATGATGTCACCTATAACATAGATGATGTCATGAATGATGTCATCAGAAAAACTTTTGAAGGGGGAGCGAGGAATGTTAAGGTTTCATGAAACCTTGACTTCACAGTTTCCTGCTTTTTTCCAGCTTTAAGTTATCCCATCCTGCACTGCAACCTTAAATATACATTAATGACGTTGTTAACCAATGCATTTCCAGTGTTTCTCAATTTCATTATAATGAAAATATTTTTAGTTACCTAACGATTCTCTTTATTGCTAATATAAAAAAATACACAACCAGTTTTTATCAATATATTATATTATTTGAAATTGAAAGAAAAAACGACTTTTAAATTTCCTAAACAACTGAAGCATCAACATACATGCTTACACAAATAAGACCATGCGTTTTAGGGTCATAGACCACATGTACAGCTCCATGCATTTAACAGCATTATATTTGCTCTTTTGTAAGAAAATCAAAAGTTATCTACTGTCTGTAACGCTAACATCATTGATGGGTGGGGCCATTGTGTCATTGAGGGGCGGGGCCTGAAAACCGGTCCTGTTAGTAGTCATTATGCATCTCAGAGACAGAGACATCACTGAAAGACACAGCACACAGAGAAACACAGCACAGAGAGAAAGAGAGAGGCTGACAGCAAAGAGAGAGAGAGACTAGACAGAGAGAGACAGAGCAAAGAGAGATAGGACACAGAGAAAGACAGATAGCAAAGAGAGAGACTTGCAGCAAAGAGAGATAAAGACAGACAGTACAGAGAGAGAAACACACACAGCAAAGAGAGAGAGAGACAAAAAGCACTGAGAGAGAGAGAGAGGGAGCCAGACATCAAAGAGAGAGAGACAGCATAGCGAGAGACAGCACAAAAAGAGAGACAGACAGAACAAAGAGAGGCAGACGGCAAAGACAGACAGCACAGAGCGATAGATAGCACCAAGAGAGGCAGCACACAGGGAGACAGACAGCAGTGAAAGAGACAGACAACAACGAGAGAGGCAGCACACACACACACAGAGAAAGCACAGATAGATACTGACAGCAAAGAGAGAGACAACACAGAAAGAGAGACAGCAAAGAGAGAGGCCCACATAGCAAAGAGAGAGACAGAGCATAGAGTCAAAGACAGCACAGAGAGAGAGAATAGAGAGAGACAGCACAGAGAAAGTGACTGCACAGAGAGAGAGAGACAGCAAAGAGAGAGAAAACAGCACACAGACAAACAGCAGAGAGAGAGATGGTCAGTCGATAGAGAGAAACAACCCACAACAGAACAAGAACAAGCAAGTGTCATAACAGCCACAATTATACACCTCATAGAGAGAGTGAGAGCACAGAGAGAGACAGCACACAGAGAGAGAGACAGACAGCAAAGATAGAGAGACAGCTATAAGAGAGAGAGAGAATGTGCCACTCAATACAGCAAGCACCGCCACATGCCACATACCATAGCAAGTGGCAATTACCCACCTCAGAGAGAGAGAGACAGCAAGCAGACAGTCATCACACAGACTGCACACAGGAAGAGAGAGAGACATACAGCAAAGAGAAAAAGAGGGCCTCCACATTCTACACAGCATATCAAGTGGCATAACAGCACATTACAAACCTCAGAGTGAGAGAGAGAGACAGCTCTCAGAGTGATACAGTATAGAGAGACAGCACACAGAGAGACAGCACAGGGATAGAGAGACAGCATACTTGCCACATAACACAGAGAGAAAGAGAATGCACATAGACAGCTGATGGCCGCTCCAAGCAGAGTGAAAACCTGGAATCTGAAGACTATACAGGACAGTGATTTTTTTTTTTTTAAACAAACTATTGTATTATTTGTTTTGCTTTACCCAGGTTTAGCTGGATGAGAGTTGGTTAGAGAAAAAAACCTGTTTATTAGTTAAGGTAGTGCTTCAATGGAAACTAGAAAAAAAAAAAAAGAACAAACTAACCTTTATAGGTTAGTTCTATGGACATGATAACCCACTCTGAGAGCAACATCTTTTAGCTTGTGCCCTTCACAGGGAGAAATATCCTGTAGTATATTAGTCTGGTCTCACTTAATAGAGTGATTCAGCCCTGAAATACCAGGCAATTCTACTCTGAACAGGAGAAACAGCAAACCGCACACGCATGTTTGGGAGTTGATTGAAACTCGTCATTGAGGTATAGCTGAACTCCCTAAGGCACAGTGAGCAAGGGGTCCACGTCTAGAGTCCACGTCTAGAGAGCAATTGGAGTAATTTATTGTTTCTCTCCTCTGCGAATAACTAACTACACACATTCCTGCAAAGGGACAGACAAGGAGGGGAGTGTAGTTTAAAGGCATATTAGATGCTTAATGTTGGATGTATCATTTTGATCATACCACACAGGGGATAAGTAGTAGGGCCCAGCTACCTCCACTAAAACTGAGTGTTTGTAGGGTGACAGACTAAATATTGATCCCTGTAGATGGCTGGATGTGTACATATTGCAACTTTCCCTCCACAGATGTAAAAAATATATTGATATTAGAGTGTGTTATTGAGCATCAAAACACATGTTAAAAAAGTGGCTCTGACGATCATATTACTATTATCACTTGAGATAAATTTATAGATGCAGGACTTTTGCTTTGTTTCTACATGTTTTATGCGAAGTGTATTAAATTCATGTATTAGTTTACTGAATAAAGGTTATATATTAACTATATACTCAGTCTCCTCTTTATTATATCTTAAGCCAATTTTTGTGTAATATATTCCAAGGGAATAGTTATTAGCTTAAGGAATGCTCTTTTTTCTTCATGTATAGTCTCTGTTTCTTATGCATTCTGCTAGCAACTGTACTTACCTATAAAATATGGACATCACTATTAGGTTATTAATCCTACTAATGTATTTAATGATAAATGACCGTAATATTGATTAAACCAGAACAATATTGTCTGGATAGGTTAAGGATTAAATGTTACATGACCCTGAATATTTGGATATCAGGTATAACTATCCCACTTGAAGATTATAAACAAATATTTTCTACTAATACCAGTATAAAGAACACTAAAACAATGATTGGTTTTACCAACAAATAAAGAACATACCTGTGTGTGTGTGTGTGTGTGTGTATATATATATATATATATATATATATATATATATATATATATATATATATATATATATATATATATATATAAAACCTTTTTCCTATTTAGTAAAACTTTTTAGTTTTATTTCTTTCCTTATTAGACTTTCATACTGGAATATAAAATCTAAGGCTATCAAATTATATAAAATTATTCTCTATTCTGTCTCAAGAATGCAATGATTTCCTCCAACTCCATTATTTCCTTAATTCTATTTATGTCTTGGCTTCTTTAAGGTCATTGTGGCTCTTTCCAGTATATACAAAAAGAGGTAATAAAATGCTGCAGTAATAAGTGGTTTATAAACATATTCAGATGTTTAGGTGTATTGCTTAAAGTGCTAAAAGGCTTTTCTAAAACTAAAATAGTAAGATCTAAATCAAGATCATGTTTGATGCTAAAGTATTAGTGTTGATTAAGTGCATATATTGCATAGATATATTTTTCATGTCTAAATGTATGGCATTTCAACTTTGCAGTATCATATATACAGATATGGTAGCCTGCTTCCCCTGCAATTGTTCTTTGGATACCTTCTTGGACCACTGTTATATACTTTAACAATAAGGTTTATTTATTTCGTTAATAACAGATTATCAATAAATATATATTTGAATAAATGCTTTGAAAACTTAAACTTGAAATGTAGTGTTTTGGACTTCAGCAGATCTGCTTCTTTCAACCCAGGGACAGGTAAAAAATTAAACCAGAAATTAAGCAGATCAAAGAAGAGACAACAATGGAATAGGAAACTTGGAGACATCTTATACATTTGTAGCAGCAACCAAAAAGGTATTTAGTACCAGAAAAGTCCAGGAAATGAAAATGAAATCTTAGAATTTCTTAGTGCTGATAGCATGAAAAGTAGATTTGCCAATCCTCATCCTCAGTTCTCAGGAACGTATCTCGTCTGTACCTTTTGACCTGTGGTTCCAGGGGCGGCTGGTCCATTGGGGCAACTGGGCAACCGCCCTCCCAAATTAGAGTCCATAAAAGCATATTTTATTTTATAATTTGTTTTATTCTTTATTCCTATAATTCTAACAGACAGTGGTTATCTTTTTCCCTTCCCTCTTTAATTTTCCTCCCCCCAAAAACATACATTAAAACAAAAATAAAAAAACGTTGTCTGTGTAATGCATTTACACGGCGGCTGTCATGCAGTCAGGTACCTGAAGGTGGAGCCACTGAGTTACTGGGACAGCGCCCAAAGCCTCTAGATAGGGCTCTGCTACATGGAAGAGAGGCTCAGCAGAGCTCCCTGTGCAGCCTGATTAAAAGCTGTTGGGGCGTCTGACTGCAGCGTCCAATCATTCCTGCCACTAGAGGCACTGCAGAGCACATACATTACCTCATAGACACATGCGTAGCTGTCTGTGAGGGAGAAGTTAAAGGAGCAGCATGGAGCAACATGGGTATCAGGAGGTGGTCACAATAAATGTAAGTATTGAAGGCAGGCTCTTATTTTTTTATTATTCCATAGAATTTACAACTACATTATGTTAGTCTCCTCAGCATCCCAAGTCACTCTCACAGTGAAGCTACTTGTCAGTTCTGTCTAGTTGTGATTGTTTCTGTATAAATGTATGTATATATTGCATGGCATGTGTGTATACAGCATGCTGTGTGTGTATGTGTGTCAATATATGTATATTGCATGCTCTGTTTTATGTGTGTATATATATATATTCATATATTGCATGTTGTATGTGTGTCTATGTGTGTGTATGTCTGCAAATATGTGTGTAAATGCATTTTGTGTATGTGTGTATTTATATGTATATACTGATTGCTGTGTTTGTGTGTAAATATGAATATTTTGTATGTTGTATCTACATGGGTATACTGCAGGCTGTGAGTATGTGTGTAGTTATATGTATATATACTGCATACTGTGTTTATGTGTGAACATATTTGCATATATTGCATGTTGTGTTTGTAAATATGTGTATATACAGCTTGCTTTGTGTGTAAATATATTGCATGCTCTGTATTGCTGTAAATAGATTGTATTTATTTATGAAAATGCTTTATATGTGTATTTTGTATGTTGTGTATCTGTAAATATAACTTCCTGTAGGTGTGTATATACATATATATAAATATTATATATATATATATATATATATATATATATATATATATATATAGTCTCATAGGTAAAGATAAAGAGAGGGGGAGAGGGAAAGATAGAGAGAGGGAGGGGTAGAAGATAGATATATGGGACGGTGTAAAAGCCGGAACGGAACGGAACAGGCCGGAACAGGCCATTTATAAAAGAAATCAATGACAATATCACTGGGATGTGTTAGATATTATTGAGAACAATATTTAAGAACCAAAACAAATTCAATATAATACTTTTTTAACCCTTTAAAAACCCCAAAATCAAACGGAACAGGCAAAAACAGGCCGGAACGCACACTTTATGAAGGGAATCCATGCTAAAATCATTGGGATGTGTTAAATATATTTGAGAACTATATTTAAGAGCTAACCCCAATCTAATCGTATGCTTTATTAACCCTTTAACAGGCCAGAATACAAAATTTCGCAAAATGACCCGGAACGGCGGCTTTCCAGATGGTCAAAAATACCAAACTCACCAAATACACATAACTAGGTGGGATTCATGTAATAACCTTCATAAATTCCACAGAAAATAATTTCAAGTACCTGTTCCGGGCAAAAATACAATATTTCGCAAAATGACCCGGAACGGCGACTTTTTAGAGGGTGAAAAATACCAAATTCACCAAATACACATAACTAGGTGGGATTCATGTAATAACCTTCATAAATTCCACAGAAAATAATTTCAAGTACCTGTTCCGGGCAAAAATACAATATTTCGCAAAATGACCCGGAACGGCGACTTTTTAGAGGGTGAAAAATACCAAATTCACCAAATACACAGAACTAGGTGGGATTCATGTAATAACCTTCATAAATTCCACAGAAACTCATTTCAAGTACCTGTTCCGGGCAAAAATACAATATTTCGCAAAATGACCCGGAACGGTGACTTTTTTGAGGCTCAAAAATACCAAACTCACCAAATACACATAACTAGGTGGGATTCATGTAATAACCTTCATAAATTCCACAGAAAATAATTTCAAGTACCTGTTCCGGGCCAAAATGCAATATTTCGCAAAATTACCCGGAACGGCGACTTTTTAGAGGGTGAAAAATACCAAACTCACCAAATACACAGAACTAGGTGGGATTCATGTAATAACCTTCATAAATTCCACAGAAAATAATTTTAAGTACCTTGTCTTGGCACTGCTACTTTGCAAAGTGTGGGAGATACCCCCCCTTCCCCTGCAAGGAACAGAGTGAGGGGGGAGGGAAAGAGGGGAGGAAAGGGGGAAAGAGACACAGGGAAAGAGGGGAGGAAAGGGGGAAAGAGACACAGGAGAGGGAGGGGGGTAAGTGGGGGATGAGACACAGGAGAGGGAGGGGGTAAGTGGGGGATGAGACACAGGGGAGGGAGGGAGGTAAGTGGGGGATGAGACACAGGGGAGGGGAGGAGGTACGTGGGGGATGAGACACAGGGGAGGGAGGGAGGTAAGTGGGGGATGAGACACAGGGGAGGGGACTAGTGGGGGATGAGACACAGGGGAGGGAGGGAGGTAAGTGGGGGATGAGACACAGGGGAGGGAGGTAAGTGGGGGATGAGACACAGGGGAGGGAGGTAAGTGGGGGATGAGACACAGGGGACAGAGGGGGGGTAGTGGAGCATGAGACACAGGGGAGGGGGGGTAGTGGAGCATGAGACACAGGGGAGGGGGAAAGTGGGGGATGAGACACAGGGGAGGGAAGGTAGGGTATGAGACACTGGAAGGAAGGGGGGATATGAGACACAGGGGGTGGAAGAGACACAGGTGGGGTATGAGACGGGGTGAAGGGGGTGATATGAGACACAGGGGGGGGAGGGGGGTATGAGACACAGGGGAGATAAAGGGGGGTATGAGACACAGGCGCTTATTGCAGTGTGGCCTGAAAGGGGCACCTTTGCTCACGTGGCAGTCTGCAATGAGTGCAAAAGGCGCTTATTGCAGGCCGCACTGCAATAAGCGCCTTCAATCATGTGGCAGCCTGCAATCAGCGACTAAGGCACTCATTGCAGGCCGCCACATGCGAGCCTCGCGAACCCAAAACAACATTTCCAACCTTTACTTCTAAAACCCGTATCATATGTGTATCACCATAACAGTTGTCAGTTCGCGTTTTTGGTGACCGTTTGCTCTGTTGGTCAGTTTGCGTGCGTCGTTGAGCCAAGCTCGCAATCGGGCTCAACGAAGCATGATGGAACAGCATAAACCCAACGTTGTGGAGCGCAACGCGCTCCACACACCAACATAGCACAGAAGCGTGCAAGGCGCGCTTCAAGTGGTCTGCGTGCAAAGCACGCAGACAGTCTAGGACCTTCAACGGTCCAACCTTGTGCAAATGGACTGTTTGCGGTTGTTTGCAGTGCATTAAACGGGGAGTTTGGTCTGTTACTGTGAAGCGGGTGTAACCCTTACACTACCTGATCGATACAACATCATACCTGATGTTTTAAAGCATGTTATTCCAAACAATTTAGGAGTGTTAGGTGATTTATGCCCTTTATGGCTTAAAACCAGACTCTGCATCAACTATGTAATTTTCCGTGGGAGTTTTGCCATGGATCCCCCTCCGGCATGCCACAGTCCAGTCGTTAGACCCCTTAAAACAACTTTCCCATCACTATTGTGGCCAGAAAGAGTCCCTGTGGGTTTTGAAGTCTATGGCGGTTCGCCCGGTTCACCCGGTTCGCCGGTTCGCGAACATTTGAGGAACCCAAAATTTTATGTTTGCGACATCACTAATTATGAGTTAGATGTGAGTACTTATATATATTTTTTTTATTATTATTTTTTGTGTCTTTTTAAATGCGCTGGTTGTGCGTGTGAGTACTTAGAATTTAATGTTTTTATCTACTTTTTGGGGGGCTTTTTAAAAATGCGCTACTTGCACGTTGTGTTTAAAGAGCCGTGTGTGTGTGTGTGCTATTCACGCAGACATCTTTAAGCGTTTTGCGCTTCTGTGCTATGTTGGTGCATGGAGCGCATATGGTGATATACATATGATACGGGTTTTAGAAGTAAAGGTTGGAAATGTTGTTTTGGGTTCGCGAGGCTCGCATGTGGCGGCCTGCAATGAGTGCCTTAGTCGCTGATTGCAGGCTGCCACATGATTGAAGGCGCTTATTGCAGTGCGGCCTGCAATAAGCGCCTTTTGCACTAAATGCAGACTGCCACGTGAGCAAAGGTGCCCCTTTCAGGCCACACTGCAATAAGCGCCTGTGTCTCATATCCCCCTTTCTCTCCCCTGTGTCTCATATCACCCCCTCCCCCCCTGTGTCTCATATCACCCCCTTCACCCCGTCTCATACCCCACCTGTGTCTCTTCCCCCCCCTATGTCTCATATCCCCCCTTCCTTCCAGTGTCTCATACCTTACCTTCCCTCCCATGTGTCTCATCCCCCACTTTCCCCCTCCCCTGTGTCTCATGCTCCACTACCCCCCCTCTGTCCCCTGTGTCTCATCCCCCACTTACCTCCCTCCCTCCCCTGTGTCTCATCCCCCACTACCCCCCTCCCCTGTGTCTCATCCCCCACTTACCTCCCTCCCTCCCCTGTGTCTCTTCCCCAACTTACCTCCCTCCCTCCCCTGTGTCTCTTCCCCAACTTACCTCCCTCCCTCCCCTGTGTCTCATCCCCCACTTACCTCCCTCCCTCCCCTGTGTCTCATCCCCCATTACCCCCCTCCCCTGTGTCTCATCCCCCACTTACCTCCCTCCCTCCCCTGTGTCTCTTCCCCAACTTACCTCCCTCCCTCCCCTGTGTCTCTTCCCCAACTTACCTCCCTCCCCTGTGTCTCATCCCCCACTTACCTCCCTCCCCTGTGTCTCATCCCCCACTTACCTCCCTCCCTCCCTTGTGTCTCTTCCCCCACTACCCCCCTCCCTTGTGTCTCATCCCCCACTTACCTCCCTCCCTCCCCTGTGTCTCTTCCCCAACTTACCTCCCTCCCTCCCCTGTGTCTCTTCCCCAACTTACCTCCCTCCCTCCCCTGTGTCTCATCCCCCACTTACCTCCCTCCCTCCCCTGTGTCTCATCCCCCACTTACCTCCCTCCCTCCCCTGTGTCTCATCCCCCACTTACCTCCCTCCCTCCCCTGTGTCTCTTCCCCAACTTACCTCCCTCCCTCCCCTGTGTCTCTTCCCCAACTTACCTCCCTCCCTCCCCTGTGTCTCTTCCCCAACTTACCTCCCTCCCTCCCCTGTGTCTCATCCCCCACTTACCTCCCTCCCCTGTGTCTCATCCCCCACTTATCTCCCTCCCTCCCCTGTGTCTCATCCCCCACTTACCCCCTCCCTCTCCTGTGTCTCATCCCCCACTTACCCCCTCCCTCTCCTGTGTCTCATCCCCCACTTACTCCCCTTCTTTCCCTTTCCTCCCCTCTTTCCCTCCCCCTCACTCTGTTCCTTGCAGGGGAAGGGGGGGTATCTCCCACACTTTGCGAAGTAGCAGTTCGTAAGTATTCTGCCAAGACAAGGTACTTAAAATTATTTTCTGTATTTTGGCCCGGAATGGGTACTTGAAATTATTTTCTGTGGAATTTATGAAGGTTATTACATGAATCCCACCTAGTTTTGTGTATTTGGTGAATTTTATATTTTTCACCCTCTAAAAAGTCGCCGTTCCGGGTCATTTTGCGAAATATTGTATTTTTGCCCGGAACAGGTACTTGAAATTATTTTCTGTGGAATTTATGAAGGTTATTACATGAATCCCACCTAGATATGTGCATTTGGTGAATTTGGTATTTTTGAGCCTATAAAAAGTCGCCGTTCCGGGTCATTTTGCGAAATATTGTATTTTTGCCCGGAACAGGTACTTGAAATTATTTTCTGTGGAATTTATGAAGGTTATTACATGAATCCCACCTAGTTATGTGTATTTGGTGAGTTTGGTATTTTTGAGCCTCAAAAAAGTCACCGTTCCGGGTCATTTTGCGAAATATTGTATTTTTGCCCGGAACAGGTACTTGAAATGAGTTTCTGTGGAATTTATGAAGGTTATTACATGAATCCCACCTAGTTCTGTGTATTTGGTGAATTTGGTATTTTTCACCCTCTAAAATGTCGCCGTTCCGGGTCATTTTGCGAAATATTGTATTTTTGCCCGGAACAGGTACTTGAAATTATTTTCTGTGGAATTTATGAAGGTTATTACATGAATCCCACCTAGTTCTGTGTATTTGGTGAATTTGGTATTTTTGACCATCTGGAAAGCCGCCGTTCCGGGTCATTTTGCGAAATTTTGTATTCTGGCCTGTTAAAGGGTTAATAAAGCATACTATTAGATTGGGGTTAGCTCTTAAATATAGTTCTCAAATATATTTAACACATCGCAATGATTTTAGCATGGATTCCCTTCATAAAGTGTGCGTTCCGGCCTGTTTTTGCCTGTTCCGTTTGATTTTGGGGTTTTTAAAGGGTTAAAAAAGTATTATATTGAATTTCTTTTGGTTCTTAAATATTGTTCTCAATAATATCTAACACATCCCAGTGATATTGTCATTGATTTCTTTTATAAATGGCCTGTTCCGGCCTGTTCCGTTCCGTTCCGGCTTTTACACCGTCCCTAGATATATATAGAGAGTGATAGATAGATAGATAGATAGATAGATAGATAGATAGATAGATAGAGGGATAGATAGAGAGAGGGTAGAGGGATAGATAGATAGAGGGATAGATAGAGATATGGGTAGACAGAGAGGGATAGATAGATAGAAAGAGAGAGATAAGGGAAGACAGAGATAGATAGATAGATAGATAGATAGATAGATAGATAGATAGATAGATAGATAGATAGATAGATAGATAGATAGATAGATAGACAGGTAGACAGATAGACAGATAGAGAGATAGATAGAGAGATAGATAGATAGATAGATAGATAGATAGATAGATAGATAGATAGATAGATAGATATCCAGTGCAGTTATGTAACTTAATTCTAGCATGTCTGGGATATGCTTTTTCTTTGAAACTGAGCTCTCTACCTTCTTGTAGAATGAAAAGCTCCTCTTAGGTTTACAAATTCTAATATTATCTTGCTATGTTTTCAGTCTACAGGAGGACACATTGTGAGTGATCTGGACCCAGTGCTTGCAGCAAGGAATGCAGAGCTCAGCTTGACATCCAAAGGTACCAATGGTCTGACCTGATCAGTACATATGATGCAAAAATAGTGTCTGCTGTATACAATCCTGCAAAGTTATGAAATCAACAATGTGATTAGTGCTTTGAAGGAATATTAAAGACACAGTCTATATACTAGTAAAAGAGGAAAAAAGGAAGAGAGGGATAGAGAGAGGGATTGATAGAGAGGGATAGATAAAGGAATTGACAGGGAGAGAGGAATAGATATAGAGAGTGAGGGATAGAGAGAAAGGGACAGATAGAGAGAGAGAAGGAGGAAGGGAGAGAGAAAGAGGAGGGGATAGAGAGGAGGGCCTATGTCCTGATCTAATGTGTACTCATATGTGTTTTATTTAATTATTGCATGTAATCAACAAAATGGAGAAACTTCCCAGCATAAGAAAAGTAAGCAGAACCAGCACCACTTCACCCTCATCAAGAAAATGCAGGAACTTCCCAGCATAAGAATAGTGACCAGAACCAGCACCACCTCAACCTCAGCAAGATAATAAGTAAGTGAAGTGACAGGAAAAAAAACAAATGGGTGGAGTCTGTAAGTGGACAGGGCCTATAGGGGTAACATGTTGTGAAGGGGAGGAGTTTATAATGTTGGGTGGCGTCAATGTAAAGGGAGGGGCCAGGTCTCTGTCTTCCGCCCCACCAACTTAGAAAGTCACCAGCCGCCACTGTGTGGTTCCCAACCCTGGTCCTCAAGACACAACAAACGGTCAGGATTGGAGGATATTTTCACATAAACACAGTTGAATAAACAAAAATGACACTGATTAGTACTCATTTACTATAAAAGGGATATGCTCACATCCTGGTATAAAGATTAAACACTGGTTTAGACACTTTGATAGAACTGAGTTTATGGATTTTATAGCTGTTTTTTCATGTGATTGCATTATTCGGTCAGTTTACGCCTGTATTGCCCCCAAAACACTGATGATTCATAACTCTAAAAATACTGCTACCATAGTTGTTCTCACGGGCCATTTAAGCATTATGTCATGTTTTTGCTTAATAAGGAAAATTAGAACTACAGTAAATATATGAAATGAAAATAATAAAACCACAAATAAATAAAATACATATTTTGGCTTCCACGCAAAATGGTGTCTAAGTCTTTGGAAAGCTTATATTTCTTAAAATAAACAGTAACCATGATCCTGCTTAGCAGAGTAAAATTATGGCAATATGATATATCAGATACACAATATTTACCAACCTGCCCAAAATAAATAAGGCTAACTTACGCCTGGTGACATTTTGCAGTGCTGTGTATTCAGACAAAACTAAAGAGTTACTAATTTAGCTCTGTAATTAATGTGATATTATGTAATGTAAGATATTTTCCAAATGGCAGATGAAATTATGATTCCAAACTACTGAGACTAAAAATCAGTTAGACAGAACTGGCAAGGACAAAATTAAGAGGCTGTCATGGTTTGCTGGCTAATGCTTAGCAGTACATTGTCTGTGCAAATCGAAAAGGCAAGGTCTGCTTATTAAGTGAGCACACCAGAAAATGCCTAATTGTGAGGAAAAGAATACATATAAAATACATGCAATCTCAGCTTGTAAAGGAACTTTATATGGCAATTATTATCCTCAAAAAGATCTGTTTTGCATAATAAGAGCAGTTGTATTGTATGCCAAAGTACATGACTCAACTTAAAGACGTAACGTAAAAATTTGTAATTTAAAGGACCACTCGTGTTTATGTTCCAATTACTATGGGTAAAACAATCTTTTTTTTTGTGCAGGCAATTGTACTCTAGATAATAAACAGAATTCAGGGGCTAATCGGTAATTAATGACAATAATCTCACTTTAACAAAATACTTGAATTTCTGTTTGTGTAGGGATCAAAATGACAAACTCCCATGTTAAACTGTCGTAGGAAAATGCTAATTTTTAAATAAGATTCAGCAGATAAAGTATTTGTTAATACCTATTAAGGGAACCCCAGACCGCAAATAACCCAGACTATTGTAAATAGAGAATTTACCCGTCTGGGTCCCTCGGAAAGGGGGCAAGTGATTGGGTGCTACTCACCCCAGTGTGAAGGGCTGCATTCGGGCCGTCCGCAAGGGCCAAAACATTCTTTTTGGTTGAAGGGGCGGGGCTTAGGATCCACCTGACCCTCAGCGCAGGGCTCCCTGAGCAAAAAGCTGAAGAAATAAAAATGTGAATCTCAAACCTACGAATTGGAAACCTGTGGATGTGGAGGATCTGCTATAGTTTTAAATGTCATCATATTTGGGCTGTGCCAATCTAACTAATCCATTAATTTTCCTTTTAGTGTCAGGCATTTGTTAGTTCCTGACATGATTATACAACTGGAAGACTCCTTGTATTCAGATAACATCTATTTGCAGTTCTATGGAAAGACTGTCACTATAAATAGGCACTTGACAATAGGGCTGAATAGAAGAGCATATCACAGTAAGATAATTTTTCCCTCAGGTTCCTAGCAAAATAGCTAACCAAGATGTGCTGAAGACACAATCAGAACATTGTCTCTAAAAATTGTTTTATGGCTTATATAGTTGCTAAAGTTGTCAGTTTGTTACATACTTCACAAAAGTATTTATTTTTACAGAACTACAGAAGCAAATTAAAAGGATGTTTTAGTCCTCCAAGACACCCATCCCCTTCTGGATCGCTACCTTGTCATGGTGAAGGGGCTTGTGTATTTTAATGAAGCTGCTAGCTATACCATGTAGGGTCTAACCAAGACGGGATGGTCATAGCAGAGAGGTCAGACAAATCATGATCCACTGGAGAAGGAACTGGCAATGTTTGTATGTTTGCCATTTAAACCATATGGAGCAAAACCGGAAACATAAATAGATGTGCCTGGCATGCTATGGTCACATGACTAGAAGGCTGAACAACAACAATAAAGACACCCATACTAATGAGTACAGCAATTTGTTATAGTGTGACAGAGATACCCTAACACAAAATTATTCTGTAAAACCGGGCTCAGCATGTCCAGGATACAGCAGGGAGGCATCCTTTGTACTCGTAAATTGCCATGCATATATCTGTCTGCAGAGAGCTACCAGGCAAATGTGGCATGAACAAAGCATTTTCATTTTTTCCATTGGGTTGCTCAGGATGGCCAAATTGTTCCTGGCAAAACGGAAGGTACATAAAATATTTAAATTTCGTTTTTTTTATCAGTAGCATATTATTTGAGTTTATAAAACATCTTCTGTTCATTAATGTGGATTCTGTAGTTAAAAGGGCTGGAAAATCCATTAAAAAAGCAAAGCATTAGATGTCTATCACTAGCTCATTATGAACTTTATAGAAACAAGAGAAATAATGATGCTGCTTTTAACTAAATTAGTATATTATATTAAATTATAAAGGCACATTGGCCTAGATTCACTGTCATTTGAATTGCAGTAGAGCTTATAAAACTGGGGTTGGAAAACTTTTCTATGAGCTCAACATCAAGCCATTTAAGGAAAACAGTCTTAACCTGCACTTGGTAAAGAGCCCAGTCAACGGAAGAACTACTGAATAGAGGGTCCCAGGGCAAAAAATACATTTGGGGGGTAGAGATAGAAGTAGAGAGAGATAAGGTGTGGAGAGAGTATAGGGAGACGAGACGACAAGAGGAGACTAGAGATGGAAGAAAATATAATTTGAAGGAGGAGTGTGAAAGTGAAGAAAGAGAGAAGAGGGAAGGGGATTGAGATGAGAAGAAGATGTGAGGGGAAATAATAAGGAGTGGGGAAGAAAAGGAAAGAACAGAGGGAGGAGAGGAATGAGAGAGATAGCAGGGAGAAAGTGGAGATAAGTACAGTGATAGAGATAGAGAAAGATGGAAAGAGATCAGAGTGGGATGAGATGGAAATGAGAGAAGGGTGAGAGGGAAAAGGATTGAGAAAACGTAGAGACAGAGAGAGGGATGAAAAAGGGAGAATGGGAGAATAAATGGGGAAATGTTGAGAGAAAATGGGGAAAAAAGAGGAAAGATAAGATTAGTGTGAGAGAGTATGGGTGAAGAGAACAGAAGAGGAGAGGAAAGAGTAATAAGAAGGGGGTGTAAGGGAATAAGGGAGAAAATGGGAGAAAAAAGGGCAAAGAGAGAAATATGTGTAAGGGAATGGAGAGAGAAGAGTAGGAAAAGGGGAGAGAAGAGAGGGGAGAGTGAAGGGGAGATAAAAAATTGAGAAATCAGGAGAGAAAGGGAAGAGGAGGAATAGAGGGAAAGTGGGAATAAAGAGAGGAGACTGAGACAGTGAAGGGGAAAGAGGAAAGGGGGAGAAGGAAGAAAGGAAGAGGGGCCATGGAGTCTGTGCATGGAAGACAGTTCTGACTATATGGACCTTTGCTGACAATGGGATTTCTTTACTCTTTAATATATTGTCCAGATTTGCCATAGATTTCCATCAAGGAAACAAATATCTTTTGATTTCATGGCTGCAGTCACCATCCATAGTAACATTTGATCCCAGTAAAATTAAATATGTTTCTGCATCCAAGTTAGCCAAGGTTATAAAGGTTTGACTGACATAATCTTAGTCTTTTTGATGTAAGTAGTAAACCAGCTTTTCAGCTATTATGCTTTGTTCTTTCACCTTGATCAGCAGACTCCTAAACTCATACTCACATTCAGACATCAAAGTGTAATAATCCGTATTTCTCAGGTTGTTGATATTTTTCCCTGTGATTTTAATTCAGCTATTTACATGATTTATTCTGCTTCTATTAGATAGGGTGATCATAAACAGCCTTGTCATACTACTTTTCCAATCTTGAATCATTCAGTTGTTCCATTCTCTCTTTTAAGTCTTGCCTTTTGGTCTTTGTATAGATTCATCAAGTGGCAAATAAGGTGATCCAATATCCCAATTTCTTTATGAACTGGCCACAGTTTGTTATGGTCCACTCATTCAAAGGCTTTAGAGTATTCATTGAAGCAGAAGTAAAAAGAACATGAGAACATAACTTCTATTTAATAAACCAATCCCACCCAACCATCTAATTTAAATAATGGGCATCCATAGAACCTTATTGCCTAATGCCTTAAGGGATAAGGAGTAGAAGCATAACGGGAGGGAACTAATACTCCCACTCTACATCACCTCTACATCTATCTGTTCTCCAAGTTATTTTTTATAATGAGTTTGCTGGCTTAACTGGGAAAAATGACAAAAAGAAAAAAGATGTAGTCATACTCACCTTCTATGTATTTATGTGTTTTCTCTAGCCCAAGGAAATTTGCCATACAAATGTGGTTGTTATAGAAAAACATAAAATAAACATTAGTTCCAGCTATGAGGAACTCCACGCTAAAATTAAATTCAAAGTACATTTATGTGCACTTGCATTGTCTTAGAGGGCAGGATAGAAAATGAATAATCCAAATTGGTAAATGAGAGGCAACACTATCTGGTTGGATCTGCTGCTTCTTTCACTGGCTACTATAAACTAATCATAATTAGGCATTCAATTTCACAGGCTTTGATTGGCTGAAATGAGATTCTCCTTAGAGCCAATACATTTATGCAAGGCAAATTTTATAGTGTTTGTGTTCAGTTTACAGTTATTAGTTGGATTTTACAGATATGGGTAGGATTAAGGAGTAAGGGCTTGTAGTCTAATGGGCTATTTCCAGGGTCGGTTTTAAGGAAGTGCTCAAACTGGAGTATATGATTTTATAGGACATTTTATTGATTAGTGCAAGTCATTTTAATACTACCTTTACTCATTTTAAGTTATAGTTAAATAAATAATACCCAGTATTTTGTACATTAACTGGAGTTCTAACAAGGCTTATTAGATTGAGTATAGTACTCACTAATGCTGTTTTCTTCATTAAATAACTTAAACCCTGCACATGTATCTAATTTCAAATGTTTAAATAGATTACTATTTTACATATACTTTTCCCATTTTAATGTAATTTAAAAGGGAATTATTTAAAAACTAAGTAGGAGAAGCTGATAGTCTGGTTGGCTCTTGGCTTCAAGTTCCATCCAGTAACTGCTTTAGCCCTATTAAACTCCCTCAACGTTGAAAACCGTAGCCCGTAACGTAGCCTGCAAGACTAACGGCTATGAAATTGGCCCGTAAATCAACCTGCCAACGACTTGCAGGGTAAGGGTGAGAAAAGGCTACGGGACGTGCAAATTTGAACTGCGCGCCCGCAAATCCTTTGAGCTGTCATGCTCATAACTGTTACGTTTACAATCACGCTATTAAATTGCACAAATTCACTGGTGTTCAAGCCTGTAACCCGCAAATGGAGCCAAAAAGCCATTGGGTACTAGAGAGGACCCCGATAGGGATTTAAAGCCCTATCCGTATCACTGTATATGCACATATACACACAGTACAGTACTTCCAATACAAGTGAAAGTGATGTTAGGTATTAGAATTAATAGCACAACATTCTCAAGCTCGCAAATCTGCAATATAAAATACTTTTTTTCACTTTAATTTCCATGTTATATCGATCATGGGAATCAATGTGTTAATACATATAATGGAACTTGCATGGACTAGAATATCATATTACAGTTTTATCAATATTGCATTATTTCTGAAATGTGGGTCCGATGGAAACTCGTTATTGAAGCCCGTAAAGACTTTAAAATCCAACCTCCATTTTTCAGTGATGTAATGTTGGTGATCTCTGTTGCCATTGGCTGTATCTAAACCCGTAACAACGGGTTTGACTAATTGATTATGTTCACGGCTGCATATCCAACGTTCGACAAATGGTTTATGGGTTTGCGTCTCAAGCCCGTAACTTGCGGCATGGTCCAATTTAATAGCTCTGTAACCCCTTCGAATTTAACGGCTACGGTCTTCGAATTTAATAGGGCTGCTTGTTTCTATGGATGAATGGTGCTAGCTTGCAGTGAATCTGTGGAAGAGAGGGTTTGGCTGGCACCACGCATACATAGGAATAGGAAGTTAATGGCAGGATCGTGATGCCAATAGATTTTTTTTGGAGCAACATCTCATGAAACAGAAACATTTTACGAACATTCAGCAATATTACTAAAAAAAGAGTAGGGAAAGATAGAAATACAGTAGTTTGTATTGTAAATGTGTGGTGCTGCAAACACTATCAGGCATGCAATCAATGAACCAGTGCTAATCCTGGAGGACTGAAGATTATTACTGTGTAGTGAGGAATTCAAAACTGCACTACTGTAATATAAAAGTTCTATAAATAACTTTTGCACAGTCTTTGAGGTGATCCAAATGAAAAATAAAAGTGTATTCCAGTATAGTATACAGTGATGTTTTTTACTGGAGAAACATTTAATATCGTGACAAGCTTTCGATAGATGCTACTTTCTTTTATAAGTCAAAGCAATACTGACATGTGTAGCATATTATGCCTTTACAACAGTGGAGAAGGTAAAACACAGAAAACGATGCTGAGAAATAACAAGCCCACATCGTACAGTAAAGGGGTTACGTACTGTTAAGACTGTGTAGTGAATGTACAGAGTCAGAGAAATAGGGGTATATTTCCAGGTGGAGGAAAAAGCGGGTTAGCAAAGTTAATTTCATGGCTCTCATAAGAAAATAACTAAGTAAAGTTCACTTGTAAATCTCTACCGAGCCACTGCATCACATCACACACATAAATCTAATCTTCAATAAATGCCATTCATGGGATGAAATGTCCCATATATCATTAGCCTGGAGTACCTATCCCATACCTATTTTAAAAATCTCTATCACCTGCTTTGTCTATATGAAGAAGCTAACACTTTAGTTGTATCAGATGTGGAACTTGATCGCTCAAATATGACACGATTAAGACGTTAGTATTGCTACATCCTATAAATAAATAAGTATGTTTATTAAACAACAGCAAAAAAGTGAAAGGCAGTGGGTTTGAACTTATGACTTACTAATAAAAAAATAACACTTACCACTATACATACACACTCTGCTTTTAAAGAAATGTTTATTGAATAATAGAATATGTAACAGCTAAAGGCTCCAGCCTTATTATTTAACCAGATTCTTGTGTCAAGGGCTAAATTAAGATCACAATATTAATATGTCAATCCTTTATCAATTTAAAAAATCTAAACCAATTTGCCACATGATTATCCATCCACTAACTGATGGTGCAGATTACATATGGTGACTTTTGCGATCCTTTAAAAACCTGATGTAAGTATAAAAACTATATATACTTTGCATTAGAAAATCATAAACATGATATGTATTAGGGGTTGAAATATATGTAAAATTGAATAGTATATTTGAAACAAAAAGAATAAGGATGCCTCATTGTGTGCCATTACTGAACAGTTATTTTGATGAAAATGTCACATCTCTTTATGCCTCTGATATCTACTGGCTGTGGAATGAGATATCCAACTTTCATCTTTTTTTGACACAAGAACTGCACATTAAATCTAATACTGCTGTCCAAGGTTTCAGCTCTGTTTATGAAATACAATCCAGACTTCTTGATACAGAATACAGAAAGAACAAAATAATTTTGCCCAAATGTAACATGATCTTTATACCAGCAATTCCTGATATTTCAAGATCCTCTTCATTGGAAATGCCAGACGTTGAGATGTCATCATTAGTTATGTCACATGAAATTCTATTGCAGCTGTCATCACTTGAGGTGTCAGAAAACTATTCAAAAGTACTCTTTTTTGGCTTGTCTTACTTCTTGGCTGATCGCTAGTGCCAGTTTTTTTTAACCCTTATCTTATTACCTGTTTTTGATAGGTCTGGTCATTATCACTTTGAGTTTATTTGCCTATTGTCTATGTCACATTATTCTTCTTGTGCTTATTATTATTACTGATATTCTTGATCTTTATTTTTGTTTGTTTGTTGCACTATACAGGGGTTAAGTACAAAGAACAATAGAATATTAACACATGGCAAACAATGGAGGGCTCTGACTTAAAATCTTACGTACAACACGTTACAAGTTCGAAAACTCACACGCATACAATCTAAAGTGAGTGGGAATGGTAGAAACCAGCGCAAGAGTACAGTTAAAGATTTGCATAAGCAGGGAAGTAAGAGGAAGTTATATGACAAAGGATAAAAGAGAAAAGACCATTTGGATGCTGTAAGACAGTTGTAAAGTTTACCCTGGGTAGTAAATCATGAAGTCGGGAAGATGTTTTCATTTAGTAGCAGAGACTATAAGGCATTGTGAAAGAGTGGCATTAGTATCCAGTTTTGTAATCAAAGCACAGTAGAGAGTGGTAGAATGTAATCAGGATGGGTATGGTGGGTGGATTGATGACGTATTGTCAAATCTCAATAAATAAAGACTAAACAGAGGAGAGTGGGCGAGGAGCAGGGAGAGGAGTACATGCTCTCAGATTTATTGTCATTTATTTTATTTGTTATTTACTGTTGTTATTGGATTAGTTAAAACAACTTAAAAACTATAAGTAATGGCCAATTGTTAACTTAGGTGTGTTATTATATAATTCAAAAAATGTTACATATAAAAAAAAAAACACAACATTGTCAATTGCTCAGTCAGCGAACGAACTAAGCCAGGTTACTAACTAGGTTTGTTCTATGGACATGATAACCCAACCTCTTTTAGCGCAAGTGTGCCCTCACTAGAGTTATCCAGCCCCAAAATACCAGGCAATTCTACCCTGAACAGGAGAAACAGCAAACCCCAGATGTATGTTTTCACCTTCATTGGGCCTTGTCAGTGAGGTGTACCTGAACTCCATAAGGCACAGTGAGCAAGGGGTCCACATCTGGAGTACCCTATCACCCTCAGGAAGACTAATCCCTAAGATTAATTTGCTTAAACAAAATAACAAAGTCAGAGAACAAACTAACCTTAATAGGTTAGTCCTATGCACATGATAACCCATTTTGAGAGCAACCTATTTTACCTTAGTTGTGCCCTTCACAGGGAGAAATATCCTGTAGATTATACAGTGACTTGTAAAAGTATTCACTCCTTGACTTTTTACCTATTTTGTTTCATTACAGCCTTAAGTTCAACGTTTTGTTAATCTGAATTCTATGTGATAGATCAGAACATAATAGTCTAAGTTGGTGAAGTGTAATGAGAAAAATCTATACATAAAACTATTTTATAGAAATAGAAAACAGAAAATTGGCATGTGCGTATGTATTCACCCCCTTTGTTATGAAGCCCATAAAAAGCTCTGGTGCAACCAATTACCTTCAGAAGTCACATAATTAGGGAAATGATGCCCACCTTTGTGCAATCTAAGTGTCACATGGTCTGTCATTACATATACACACTTTTTTGAAAGGCCCCAGAGGCTGCAACACCTAAGCAAGAGGCACCACTAACCAAACACTTCCATGAAGACCAAACAAGTATGGGACAATGTTGTTGAGAAGTACAAGTCAGGGTTAGGTTATAAAAAAATATCCAAATCTTTCATGATCCCCAGGAGCACCATTAAATATGTCATAACCAAATGGAAAGAATATGGCACAAACCCACCAAAACTCACGGACCGGGCAAGGAGGACATTAATCAGAGAGGCAACACAGAGACCTAGAGGTCTCCCTGGAGGAGCTGCAGAGTTCCACAGCAGAGACTGGAGTATCTGTACATAGGACGACAATAAGACGTACGCTCTATAGAGTTAGGCTTTATGGCAGAGTGGCCAGAAGAAAGCCATTACTTTCAGCAAAAAACAAAATGGCACGTTTTGAGTTTGCGAAAAGGCATGTGGGAGACTCCCAAAATGTATGGAGGAAGGTGCTCTGGTCTGATGAGAATAAAATTGAACTTCCATCAAAGAAAACTCTATGTTTGGCGAAACCCAACACATCACACCACCCAAAGAACACCATCCCCACAGTGAAACATGGTGGTGGCAGCATTATGCTGTGGGGATGTTTTTCAGCAGCAGGGACTGGGAAATTGGTCAGAGTTGAGGGAAATATTGATGGTGCTAAATACAGGGATATTCTTGAGCAAAACCTGTACCACTCTGTGCGTGATTTGAGGCTAGGACGGAGATCACCTTCCAGCAGGACAATGACTCCAAACACACTGCTAAAGCAACACTTGAGTGGTTTAAGGAGAAACATGTAAATGTGTAGGAATGGCCTAGTCAAAGCCCAAACTTCAATCCAATAGAAAATCTGTGGTCAGACCTAAGGATTGCTGTTCACAAGTGCAAACCATTCAACTTGAAGGAGCTGGAGCAGTTTTGCAAGGAGGAATGGGCAAAAATCCCAGTGGTAAGATGTGGCAAGCTCATAGAGACTTATCCAATGCGACTTGGAGCTGTGATTGCCGCAAAAGGTGGCTCTACAAAGTATTGACTTTAGGGGGGTGAATAGTTATGCACATTTACTTTTTCTATTATTTTGTCCTATTTGTTGTTTGCTTCACAATAAAAAAAAACATCTTCAAAGTTGTGGGCATGTTCTGTAAATTAAATGATGCAAATCCTCAAACAATCCATGTTAATTCTAGGTTGTGAGGCAACAAAACATGAAAAATGCCAAGGGGGGGGGGGGGGGGTACTGAATACTTTTGCAAGGCACTGTATGTAATGTCACTGTCATTGTGTGCATTTGTCACTAGGAACATGTTGCATTGTGTGTTTATCACTACATACATGATAAACATGCAATGCAACATGCACACAGTGACACATGCACACAATGCCTGGACCATATGGCTCACTGTGAGACCCTTACCTTGCCAAGCAGGTCCAGTTAATATGAGATGGGTGCCTTTGTGGCAGATGGGATGCATGCTGGAGCGCAGAGCATCATCAGGGCGCAGTTCTCGGCGCCCTGATGTTCTGCAGCACGCAAAGGTCAGCATGCCGATCCTTGGAGTAGGGAAAATAGGGCCATCCTTGGAGAAGAACCTCAACGATAAAACGTTTGGGCTTAAGTGCATTTAGAGATTTCTTATGAGACAGCAGAGGACCTGAAAGTAAATTTACGATTCGACTATGATTGTGTTATGGTTGTTAAATATATTGTGATATCTTTAAAAAAGATAAGGGAGGAATAAGAAAGGGGAAAAAAAAAGGTTTACAGTTTACAGTTTAAGAAAATATTTATTTTGATAAAAATTTCTACATTTCACCAAAAGAAATTTTCTTTCCATCTAAATCAGAAGGAATAGATAAAAAACAAATGGATAGTTCCTCTAGTTCACATTTAGATTCCTCAGCAACCCTTTCTGGATTAGAGGAGGATTTGAAAAAAGGGAAAGGTGAGAGAGAATCTGAAGTAGAAGAAGAGAAGGTAACAATGTATTCCATCAAATTACTCTTTAAGGATTTTCAAGAGTTGATTAAGAATGAATTATCCCAAGAAATAGCAAAAAATTATAATGCCATTAAAACTCACACTAAAGTAATTAAGACTTAGAAATGAATCAAAATGATTTGAATAAGGAAAACCAAAATCGAATTAAAGAGGTAAAGGGACTTAAAGAACAAATGACAATATTAAATCTTAAATGCTCCCGATTGGAAGAGGCTGCTAGTAGGAACAATATTAGATTAAAAGGAAATGTAGAGGGCATTACAGAAAAATAGTTAAAATCTCATCTAGTTTCATTGTTATCAGTTTTATTGAAAAATGAAATAAACCTGGAACATCAAATACACATACCGTATTCTCTTACCTAGAAACCTGGATAGATTAGTGGCCTGGGACGTTATAGTTAAATGTCTGTATTTTTCTATAAAAGATACAATTATTAAAATCTCTTTCGAGAAAATGACCTTTCAATCCCCTTTATCCAGTCGTTGCAGGAGAAAACCTAAAAGAAAAGTGCTAAGCAAAATTACAAGGAGATTAAGGGAAAAACGTGTTTTGAAGGTTGATTTAGAGAATATTTCACAGAGAGATTATCCACTTTTAGATGGGTTGGATGGGAATGCATTTTCTTAAACAAGTATATATTTATTTAAAGGGATATATTATAAATTACATTTTGGGGATAAGTGTTAATAATGAAAAAGGTAGGAATTGAAATCACTTTATAAAGTTTTGATACACAGGTTGTTGTCAAAGGAATACATTTTATAAATGTTTGTATATCACAATTGCACTTTAATCGATTAAATCACGGATGCACTTTAAAAGGAAGTTGAATTATTAGAGTTAAAAAAGCTCTATAGAAGATATATTATAGTATAGAATAGTATTAGGACAAAATTCATTTTTGAAGATAACTTATTTTGAGATAAGCATGTTTTAGACTATTTGGGGTGACTACACTTCATAAAATACAATAGTATGTTCAATAAAGAAAAGATAGATCTTCATGCACTTTAGTAACTTTGACACTGATGCAATTTTAGAAGATTGATTAAATGGTTATATGTGGGAAGTTTACATTTACTTGAATAGGTTTCTCAGACCAATGTTGATAATTTTTATGGCTTATGGAATAGGGAAAAAGAGAAGTAAAAATAATGTTAAATAGGACTGCCGACTAGACATTCAATCTTGATTTACAAGTTTGCTTGTGCCTGTTCTATTCGTTTCTACATCCTCCCGCAAGAAGGGAGGACAGAGGAGGGAGATGGAAGCAGAAATAAGAACTCCTTTGTATGGAAATGTATGTTGGAGGCTATGTTTGGACCGCCCCCAAACCTTTCCCCTGACTTTTTTTTTCTCCTTTTTTTTTATCTCTCTCAGTTCTCTCTCTCTCTTGGTCCAGGTGTTAGCAATGGGGAATTTGATCCTAACCTGTGTTATATTAAAAAGTAATGACTGTGAATATACTAAGTTATAATATACAGGGACTTAACCATCCTGCTAAGAGAAATCACCTGACTAGTTTAGTTAATAAAGAAAAGATTGATGTCTAAGTGGTCCAAACACATTGGCAAAAAGATAAGATTCCAAACTTTAGAATAAAAGCCTTTGATACAAATTATAACTCAACATAACAAAAAATCTAAGGGGGTTTCTATTTTTTTTAATATCTCTTTGACTATTTCTGAAGATTTGGTGAAATGTGATCTTGATGGAAGGTACATCTTGTGGGTTGGAATGATCAATAACAAAATGGTTACGATCCTAAATATCTATGCCCCAAGTTATAATCAGAACAAATTTGTGAATCAGGTTCTCGGAATTTGGAACAAATATGTGCAAGGGAGATCTATAATAAGGGCGACTTTATTTGATTCTGAATAGTGATCAAGATAGAATTTCATCTAAAAACCCTGATTGTGATCCTAAATCAAAATCAAAATCCAAGTCATTTTTTAATTCGGTAATGAAATATAACCTTTATGACACCTTAGTGCTTCATCCCTAAATGAGATTATACCTTTTTATCGCATAGGCATGAAACATATATGCAGATTGATTTGATATTTACAGATTTAAAAACAATCAATAAAGTTCTAAGAAGTTAAAATTGGCCCTATAGCCATCTCGGATAACACCTATATAGTACTAAAGCTCGACATGGGAATAGACAAAACATCAATTCCTTATTGGAAATTAGACAACTCCCTTCTAGAGGAAGAGAAGAAAAAAATAAAATTGAGCGAAGAAATTAAAAAGATTTTTGAGATCAATAATAACCCAGAAATCTCCAAAGTGACTTTATGGAATGAGCAGAAAGCGTATACTAGGGGTATCCTTATTTGTTGAAGATCCCAAAGAAAAAAGCAAAGAGGGGCTAAACTTAGACAACGGTATATACAACTTTTTAATTTCGAGTTGCGGAACAAGAGTAGGCCAGATCAAAATCTGCTAATTAAAATAAGAGAATGTCAAGCTCAAATTAAGGTAGTAAATCAAGCTATTTCTGACAGATCGGTATGGAAAATGCAACAGAGGTTACATTGTAATGGAAGCAAGAATAGTAAATATTTAGAGAACAAATTGAAGGGTAAAATGGCCAAAAAAAGAACTGCAGTCCTACGTGTAAAAGATAAGCTGTTGAGGAAGACCCAGGAAATAGCTGAGGCTTTCGCCAGCTTTTACTATAACCTATATAATTTGGAATCAAATCCACTTTTTATTAGATCTTCTTCGGAAGTAATTCAAAAATGTCTCGAAAATATCAAACTTCCCAAAATAACAAATGCTCAACTAGAAGAATTAAATAAACCTATTCAATTGGAAGAAGTAGCTAGAGAAATCAAGGTGTTGAAAATGTACTCTTCTCCAGGGCCAGATGTTTTTTCTAACTTGTTCTATAAAATATGTCAGCCAATTATCTCCGATCATTTAAAAAACGTATTTAACAAAATAAAAGATACAGGCAAAGTCTCAAAAGAATTTCTGGTATCAGCTATAGTTACTATTCCCAAGAAAAAACAAGATATTTCAGAATGTAACGATTTCAGACCAATTTCGTTACTTAACATCGATTTTAAACTCTATTGCAAAATTGTAGCCATCCGATTAAATAATATAATCCAAGATTTAGTCACAATTGACCAGAAAGGCTTTATACCAGAGCGTCAGGGAAACCGGAAACTGATTAATTTGATAGATTATGTGACAAAAAGAAATACCCCCACCATACTTCTTTCTCTTGATGCTGAGAAAGCTTATGATCAAGTAGGGTGGGAGTACATAAGGCCAACCTTGGAAAAGTTCGGATTGGACGACTTTGGGTGATTGGCGCTCTTTATTCTAACCCAGAAGCTTTTGTCTCAGGATTGGGCATTAGGTCAGAGAAATTTTTTAATAAAGAGAGGTACCAGACAAGGTTGTCCCTTGTCCCCGGTTTTATTTGTGCTGCTTATGGAGCCATTCGCAAAGGCTATAAGAGCACATGCTAGAATTTCAGGGATTAAAATTAAGGATAAGGAACATAAAATTGTTTTATTCGCAGACGATGTTGTTATATTATTGACAGATCCTACCCAATCTTTACGATTTCTACAGGAGTTAATTGATAAATTTGGCCTAATTTCATATTATAAAATGTATTTAAAAAAAGACTAAGGTACTAGAAATAACATTGTTTAAAGAGTTGAATACAATATACCTATTTAATTGGGATAATAATAATTCTATACATCTAGGTATTAGGTATGATAAAGTATAAAAAAAAAATCCTGTGAATTGCAATATTGTATATCAAAAGTGTATGAATGCCATAAAAGATTGGAAAATAAAAAATCTATCACTTTCAGGTAGAATAGCTGCTGCGAAAATGTCATTAGTTCCGAGATGTAACTATCTGATCAAGAGTATTCCAATCCCCTTTCCACTGTACTGGATTAGTAAATTGGAATCAATATTAGATGGATATATTTTAAATGGAAAAAAAAAGGGTAAAAAGATCAATTCTAGTTGGAAAATTCCAAAACAGAGGTCTCGCATATCCAGACCTCAAATTATATCATGACAGATCCAAGGTTAAAGTACTCCTGGACCCAGGTAGAGAATGCAACCTTGAAAGAAGGGAATCTTAACAAACTCTTTTTAGCCATGGTAAAAAATGTGTTTATTTCCAATCTTTGGATAATGAGGAAAGGTCTATCCTTTTGGTTTAAACTAAATAAAAAAATGTAACCTAATGCCTTATCCAAGCCCGTGTATCCCTATTAAAGATGTAACTATTAGTGTAAATCTTCCCTTCTTGAAATATTGGAGTAAATAGGGTATGGATAGACTACATAAGATCTACAGGGAAGATAAATGGATACCGTTGGATGATTTACAAAGATGTACAATATAGGCCCGCAAGATTGGCTACTGTATTCCAGAGTTAAAACTTCCCTAGAAAATTGAGAAAACAAACAGTAGATAATAAAAAACCCAATGTAGTGGCCTGGGAAAGAGACTTAAAGGTTTTCTACTTAATGGAAGTATGGAGAAAGGCATTTGCTTCAACGAATATGTTTGTAAAAAAAGCCTACTTGGAGTGAGATTCTAACTGTGTATTAGAGCACTTGAAAGATCTCGGGTTGGCAGAATTGATTAATCCCGATACTGTTAAATGGAAGGTGTGGGATAGCTATATGCAAAGAATGGAGTAACTTTTTCTGGCGAACCATCTGCATACTAGGGAGGAATGTCTTGGGCCGGGAGTGAGAGTCTAGAGAGAACACTTTTTCCAACCCACAAACCCCCCACGCCCCCGCCTTTTTTTATTTTTATTTTATTTTTCCTTCCTTAGGCTTAAGGCAGATTATAGGCAATAAAACATTTCTAGATTGTTTTTTTAATTTTGATAAATTTAAGGTAGTCTTGTTTGATAACCTTATAAGTGATCTGGGTTAACTCCGCTTGTTCCTTATGTTTACATTTGTCTTCTTTCCGCCTCTTTTATATCCCAACATGAATTTAATAACTGTGGAATGTGTCTTATTGTTGTTGTATATTGTTTAATTTGTTTGTTTTGTATATAAAAATCAAATAAAAAGATTTAAGAAAAAAAAAAGTTTATGACTTTTGGTTTCCAATATCCAAACTCTGTTTTTTATTAACTAAAGAAGAAATAAAATGTTATTTATGCCCATAAAACAAGTGGAAATGCAACAAACATTTAATTTTAGCTGATGGACAAGCCAGACAAAGTAGCTTATGCTGGTAATGGTGCATTACCCAAAATGTACTTCTGAGATGTACCAGGAAGTATAATTTAACTGATTTTTAGGCATTTTTGTAATGTTAATGGATAATGTTTTTATAACCAGGCTTAAAAAAGATATCTGTATTATTACTCTTTCACAAGAAGTATGAGTCTAGTCTATTTGAAACATTTATTATTCTGTTTTATACTACTGTATATTTAAATGTGGGCTTGACAACTGAATACATTGAGATCAGTTTTATATATAAACAGGTATAATGTTTGGCTACATTTGCCATTTACGGGTGTGAAAACAATTGCGGGCTTGAGGAGTTGCAGCAATTTAATAGCGATTTGTGATTGTAACTTTTAAGGGATTGAAAGATCAAAGGTTTAGATGGGTTGGAGTTCAGATCACTTTTCAGGTAGCTAAAAGCCAATTTAATACTTGTAACATTTGCAGGCTCCTTTACGGGCTTCTGAACTACAAATGTGCAAGCTTAAGAGGGCCCTAAGTGGCTTTGCTGGGGTTTGAATTTCTAAATATTTTATGTTAGATCTTACCAATGTACATGGGAAGTTATATCCTGTATGTCATTTAAGAGAGCTCCCTAAAGCTAGGGCTTATATTTCAACCGTATTAATCTGGAATCTGAATATGGGATGGAAGGTCTCGAACAACTGTAACAAGGGTGGTACAGTTTTTCAGGGTTTTGAGATGAATAATTAGAGGTCAGCTCTAAAGCCTGTTATTCAGTTTCTTTTTGTCCGGCATTATGCTTTTTAATGTTTTCAACAGACGGTAAATGGCTGTATTGAACCATGGCCACAATGGGCAGCCTTGTTGTGTTCCAATTTTCAATACAGATGATGTTGATTTAACTCCATTTATTGTTATTATTGTTTGGGATTGATTATATATTGCTCAATAGAGTCTTAAGAATTGAGGGCCAAAGTGTTGAAATGTTATTACAGGCGTAAAATGTAATCAGGAGATTCTGTTAAATGCTTTATTATCATCTAGGTTTTTTATTATATTTTGATTAATTTTTATTGTTCTTGGAGCTGTGTAAAGCTGCAATAATCTTTCTGACATTTAAAACTCAATACTTAGTTATGCTAAATCCTGTTTTATTAAATTATAACAGTAATTGTAAGATGTGTTGCAAACTATTGATTATAATTGAGGTTAATATTTTAAGGTCTTGGTTGAGGAGTGACATTGCCCTGTATGCAGTTATTTGCATAGGGTCTGTATTGGCATTGGGCATGGAGGTTCTCCTGGCATCAACCTTATCAAACCAAACATCAATATTACATATGATATCAACAGGAGGCTAGACATATTTGCAACATTTTGTTATGCATTTTCTCCTGTTAGCTTATTTATACTTAGATATAAAAAATAGTTTGTTTGTTTTTCAGTAGAAGTTGAGATTTCTATTTTTATATTTGTTATTTAATTGCATACAAACCCAAAAAATAAAAAAAATTAAGTATGTAGTTGCATAAACAACATTGTTCTTCCGTACTTTTACTAAAACTAATATAATTAGTGAAAGTTTAGCTAATAATCAAAGCCTTGATTCTCCTGAATACACTAATAATAAAGTTAAGCAACATTACATTTAATTGAGACAGGTAATCAAATGATTTTGACTTGAGCGTAGAATTTGGATGAGAAGAGGGTGATCAACTGTGTCAAAGCCTGCAGAGATTTCCAGTAGAATTAGAATGAAGAAATCACTCTGTGACTTGGCAGAATAAGTCATTAGTGACTTTTGTGAGAGCTGTCTCTGTGGAGCGCTGGGGCCTGAAACCAGTTTCGAAAGGGGTCAAGGATGGAATTGGACAAAATAAATTGGGTAAGGCTATTGTAAGCTACAATTTGAGATTTCCTCCATAATCATTCTGCAGCATGAGAGCATCTCTGGATGTAGTATGTATGTGCAGTGTGCCATGTTTGCAGTTCGGAGAGATAGCATCTGCATGTGGTAAGAGTGTCAAGGGTGGACGTTAAAGTCAAGTTATATTGTATGTCCATTGTAAGAGGCAAAGGGAAGAGATAAGTGCAAGTAATTTTTCAGCTATAGAGGAGGTTGGAGTGCCAATGGCAATGTTGAAATAGCCAAGAACGAGTGAAGGTATGTTGGGGGAGAGAAATTGAGAGGATGGTCCAGGCGGGCGATAGATCACAGTATCTCGCAGAGAGATGGGTGAGGAGAGGCAGATAGTGTGAACTTCAAAGCAACATAATTGAAGGGAGGAAACTGCAGGGTTGCAGTGAAATGTACAGCGAGGAGAAAGTAGTATGCCCACTCCTCCACCTTGCTTATTCCCAAGTCTAGGTGTGGGACTGAAGTGTAAGCCACTATACGATAGTGCTACAGGGGAGACTCCTTCCATTAGTTGCCTCCCCACTTACTCTCTTGAGGTATTTGAGGGCAAATTGGGGGTCTCAATGCTTGTCTTGTCCTCCCTGATGTTGCATGTCGAAGACAGGGAGGATGAAGAGATTTGGGAGATGGATGGTAGAGATCAATAGAGGAAAGGTAGAGAAAAGAGAGATTGGGGTGCGGTTGTGAGGGAAGAAGGGGCAAAAGATGGAGAGGTAAGAGGAGTAAAAAAAAAATTGTAATGTGCCCCCACCCATCTTGTTGATGACACTACCACGGCCACTGATGTTACACATGGGAACGGGGGGCTTTAAGACAAACATATAAATATCATTTTTTTATTTGTAAAAAATATTTAATGGGGGTGAGAGTATTCCCAGATTTTTACTCTCTACCTTAATGCATGCTAATCCTCCTCCAGTGCAGCATGAAGGTGATCAGCATGCAATGCATATTAAATGATTACGCTTGGCTCTGGAAGGCCAGTCTGGCCAGCACGCTAATTTAACGTGGTATGCACTCAGGGGGTTAAAGGCCCAGTGTAGTTAAAGGCACTTATTTGTGAAGCATGTAATAAAGTGACAACATAAGCAGCTATGTAAACCCATGGAGATTAAATATTTTTACAGAAAATTAGAATTTTTGAAAAGGTTATGAGTTTAGAAACAAATGTTGTTACATCACTTCCAGAGAGCTGGTTCATGAAGGCATGTCTCTTTATCAGTGGAGGAAGGTGGAAACAGGGAGAGACCATTAGTCCTTGTTAGATCATTGGATAAACTTAAAATTGACATCATACCGCTTCCTGCTCACAGGCTCAGAAGCAGGACATTTGCACCAATAGATGCAAGAACTGCTGTTGAGAAATATAATGCCACTGTCACACATTTCCACCAATGTTTCATGAATGCATCCAGGGTTTAGCAGACCTCCCTCAACGATACACTTATTCCCTCTCAACACCATAAAACACATTATATACAGCAAGCACAACATAATTATCCAGCACTTTCTATACAATCCAGTATATGCAAAATGAATCTTCGGCCCATTGTTCAATATCCAGGAGGTGAAAAATGAATAGCTAGGGGTAGCTACATGAACATTGTCACGGACCCCTTTTTCTCAGCCTGGGTGTTGGCCCATTGAGTTAATCAAAGGACAGACAGCTTGGCTTCAGCCACTGAATTATGTACATAAACACCTCCATTGTATTTATAATCCGCTCTGGCCCATTGTTAGCAGATTAAGTTAATCACGTCTGATATGTGCTATACACAGCAGGATGTGTATTGAAGGGTAAGCTCAGGAAGCTAGTGTTAGACCCCATGTGGAGTTTATCTCTTGTGTTTGTCAGCCACACCCTCTCATTGTAGTGCTGTGTACACACCCTCTGTATCTATCCCCTATAAATACTGCTGCCATTTAAAAAATAAAACAGTTCACTGAGAGACATATAGAAATTGTATGGTCTCTTTATTTTGTTTCTGTTCTCCTGGATGGCTGCAATACTGAACCTATCTCCACCCTCTAAGTAACCAGTCCGGGTCACTACCACAGAAAGGTTACTGTGACTCCTGGAAGTGCTGATTCCTGATGGAGTGGCTCTGACTGATACAGAAGCCAGATATCAGGGTGCTGGTGCAGAGATTTCAAAGAACCCAACAGTTCTTGTGGGTAGATAACCTGTAGTCTATAGTAGGTGGCTCTGGGCTTGTATATCCCCTACTCTTGGATCATCACAAAAATAATTTGCAGATTTTACTTGAATTAAAGGCTACACAGGGGAACACAGCCTATCCTTCTCTAGTTCTCATCCCCACAGCATATACAAATCAAACATATTTAGCGTTGTCAAACATATTGCATTGGACTGCATGTACTGTAGTGTATATATCTTAAAGGAAAGTCCCCTTGATGCATGGCAGTAGCAGCAGTAGAAACTCTTGGGTCACCACATCGTGTTTCTACAGAAAATAGCTATTGCAATCACAATGTAGTCTCTGAGAATTATAGCTGTTTACTATTAAACTGAACTATCTAGTGTAGAGTTACATTTTAATTTCATAGAAGTGAAATACCTACCTTTTTTATTCATCCCTGATTAACAGTTATGTCATTTATATCAGTATATCTAAATAAGTAAGATTTTTGGCTGGTCCCTGAGAACTTGTCTGCTGGTCCTCAGAGCAAAAGGAAAATGAGGAATATGCTGAGACACAAATGAGGAATTGGTATGGAGGAAAGAGTGGTTCATTGTACATTTATGGGAAGCAGTAGAAAACAGATTTTGGAAGTACTGCTCTATAAATAATGGTGGTCCAGATTTTGGATGGTAACCCCTCCCTGACTTAATAACTGTTGATACCCAAGGGGGCATTTGCAAGATACAAAACTCTATGGCAAACATGCACAAATCTTAAGTGCACATTCTAAAGTGTAGTGAATAGAATTATACAGGAATTATGACATTACTCTATTTGGTCTGATGTCTTATCCATCTACACAACTCTACCTTCAACATGTGGAAGAGCATCACACTAATTCATGTTCCTGTCTCTCCAAACAGGTATGCTGACTCTCTCCTGAATATCTGCTGGTAATTTATTTCACTGCTAGTAATATCACTTATGGTATGCTATTTAATATGTGAATATCTGCTCAATCTATACTCCTTACACAATTTGTTTGATGTACATATACTGTACTACCTGACACTTGTAGCAATTAAGTGCATTAAGTGCACACATATATTTGTTTTTTCCTGATAAGGAACAGACTCCTATCTAGTCACTTGGCCAGTTGCTAATTAGCCCTAACATCCCACAGCTGACTGACTATGCCCTATAAATCTGTAGAATAGCTGGGAAGGCATTTGCAAGATGAAAACACCTATTGCAAAAGTGCAAAAATCTAAAATGCACATTCTAAAGTGTAGTGAATAGAATTATAAAGAAATTAAACAGTATTGAACAGTTATTGTATATCACCATATACAAGATATATCAAGGCAAGTGTATTTACTTTCTTCTATTGCTTTTTTGCTTACACAGTGCCATTATGTTTCCTCACACTATCTTCTTCATTATAACCTCCTGCCTCTTTCTCAGACTCTCAGACTACTCTTATACTGTCTCTACACATCATGTCTCCAATAATATAACTATCTCATCTTCCCTGCTTTCCTCCCCTCTTCTCTGCTCCCATGATCTCCTCTCCTTCCTCTAGTCACTATCTCATCCCTCCCCTAAAGCTGAAAAGCACAAATGCTCCTGTAAGTCCTATTCCCATCTCATTTTACTCTCTCTCCTTCTTCTGATGGCTTGTGGAGATATATCCCCTAACCCAGGCCCCTCACCCATTTCCACCTGTGTCAGCCACGCAGAGTCCCCAGGGCAGCAAATATCTAATTCCCATCACTTGTCACAAACCACCTACTTTGCCATTCTCCTGTGTCCTCTGGAATGCAAGGTCTGTTTGCAATAAATTAACCTTCATTCATGACCTCTTCATTTCCAACTCCCTCAATTTACTGTCTGTCACAGAAACCTGGCTCACACCATCTGACTCTGCCTCCTCTGCCGCACTCTCTAATGGTGGTCTAAACTTCAGCCACACTCCTAGACCTGGGAACAAACAAGGTGTAGATGTGGGCATACTACTATCCTCTCACTGCACTTTTCACTGCATTCCCCCTGTTCCCTCCCTCCAATTCTCATATTTTGAAGTTCACACTATCCGCATCTTATCTCCCATCCCTCTGTGAGTAGCTGTGATCTATCACCCGCCTGGATTCCCCTCTCATTTTCTGGACAACTTTGCTGCCTGGCTCCCTCACTTTCTCTTCTCCAATATACCTTCACTCATTCTTGGCGATTTCAACATAGCCACTGACACACCCACCTCCCCAACAACGGCAAAATTACTTGTGCTTACCTCTTCTCTTGGCCTCTCACATTGGACAGATTCAGCAACTCACAGTGGTGAATACTCCATTGACCTTATTTTCTATGTGCACTCCAACCTTGACATCTCCCCACTTCCCTTATCTGGCCACCATCTGCTAACTTGCAACCTCACCTGTCGCTCACCACCCTTCTTCAATTCCTGCCACCAGAATCTGCAGAAACCTGCAAGCACTCAACCCACAACAATTTTCAAATGTGCTAAAACCCCTTCTCAGCCCCCTCACCACCCTTGCCTGCCCTGATATCGCCACTTCACAGTACAACACAAGTCTAACCTCCACCCTTAAATCTCTTGCCCCCATAATCACAAGCAAACGCCCTCGCTCTCATCCACAACCATGGCACACTACACAAACACACTATCTACAGAGATGCTCACGCACTGCAGAGCGACTATGCAGGAATTCTCACACTTCAGCAGACTTTCTCCACTACAAGTTTACCTTGCTCTCCTACTTCTCTGCCCTCAATCTTGCCAAACAACATTACTTCTCATCACTAATATCAAACCTGTCCTACAACCCTAAACGTTTATTTGCTACATTCAACACCCTTCTTTGCCCACCCCCACCTCCTGCCCCTTCCTGTCTCACTGCTGATGACTATGCCTTCACATTGCCATCTTGCATTTGTCACCCTCTTGTATCACATCTAAACCCTTCGATTGTAAGTGTGCGAGTTTTCAATCTAGTGTCGGTTCCTTGGTACTATGTACATTTGATTGTAAGCTCAAAAACAGGGCCCTCCATTCTGTACAAGGTGTTAAGTTTGATTTTTTGCCATGTACTCAACTCCTGTTTAGCGCTATGGAATATGTTGGCGTGATATAAATAAAGATAATAATAATAATAACCACTGATTTTCATTCTTCCACATTTCATTGATTGAAATTTCTGAACAAAGTAATCCTGTCAAATACAGTATCTCACAAAAGTGAGTACACCCCTCACATTTTTGTAAATATTTTATTATATCTTTTCATGTGACAACACTGAAGAAATTACACTCTGCTACAGTGTAAAGTAGTAAGTGTACAGCCTGTGTAAATTTGCTGTCCCCTCAAAATAACTCAACACACAGCCATTAATGTCTAAACAGTTGGCAACAAAAGTGAGTACACCCCTAAGTGGAAATGTCCAATTTGGGCCCAAAGTGTCAATATTTTGTGTGGCCACCATTATTTTCCAGCACTGCCTTAACCCTCATGTTCATGGAGTTCACCAGAGTTTCACTAGTTGCCACTGGAGTCCTCTTCCACTCCTCCATTATGACATCACAGAGCTGGTGGATGTTAGAGACATTGCACTCCCCCACCTTCCATTTGAGGATGCCCCACAGATGCTCAATAGGGTGTAGATCTGGAGACATGCTTGGCCAGTCCATCACCTTTACCTTCAGCTTCTTTAGCAATGCAGTGGTCGTCTTGGGGTCGTTATCATGTTGGAATACTGCCCTGCGGCAACAATCTCAGTACATGTTGGCATTCATGGTTCCCTCAATGAACTGTAGTTCCCCTGTGCTGGCAGCACTCATGCAGGCCCAGACCATGACACTGCAAAATCTGCAATTCTGGGTGTTGTATAGAACTGAAGGAATGTTTGATTCCCTGCCTCTGCAAAAGGACTCTCTGGCACAGGAATCATAGAAGAAGCAACAAACTCCCCCAGATCAAGGTAAGGGTGAGGGGATCTAGGATGGGAATTAGGGGGCTACCGGGGCAAAATAGACCCAGGGAGGACCTGAGGGGGCCGTGGTGCATGAGCCGGGGTTAGGGCCACACACTCTGAAAAATTCAATATATAAAAAAATGTGATTAGATCGTCAGAGGAGGGCCCCAGTCCATTGCAACTCCTGCACCGACAGTAGCTCCGCCCTGCTATAGAACTTATGAGTTTTAGTTAACCCCTAATAACTTAATTTTTGAAACTCAACTTAAAATTAGACTGTTTTATGATCATTCTTTCCTAAGGATTTTCCTACATCAACATTTGCTATTATACCAATATTATTTATGATGACTAAATCCAAGCCTCATTTTATGTAGGTTCATATATAACCTGAAGCAGATAAATATCTGAGTGTATTTAAAAACCTGCTGGTTTCATTTATCCATTTTATTTCAGTGTAGTTAAAATCTCTCATTATTAGAATTTGACCATGCTCAGCTGCACTTCCAATCTATAGCAGTAATGGCAATCACTTTGGGGGATTTAGGGGATTATACTATTTTGCTATCAACATATTTTTAAGATTTGTTCTTCAACTATTTTTTTTAAGGCTTCATCCTTATTACTAACTAGTAGCTTGCCCGTCATAAATAATAGTATCCTAAAATGTTATCTTGACTTGTCTGTACTCTCTCTCTCTGTGCACATATCTTTCACTGTCCTATGTCCCTCTCTCCCTCTTTTTCTCTCTATCCTGTGTCACTCTCTTTCCTTCTCTCTCTTAGTCCTGTGTGTGTCGCTCTCTCTTTCTCTACATCTGTCCCGTGTCTCCCTCCCTCTCTTTCTCTCTCTGTCTTGTCCCTCTCTCTCTCTCTGTCATCTCTCTCTGACCTGCCTCTCACTCTGTCCTTTCTTTTTTGCTCCCGGCACTCTCTCTCTTTCTCTGTGCACTCTCTGTGAGTGTTCTCTCTGTCTGTATGCTTTCTCTCTCTGTCCTGTCTCTCTTATTCTGTCCTATCTGTCTCTCCTGTCTCTCACTCTGTCCTGTCTCTTTTTCTGTCTGACCTATGTGTGTGTCTCTGTTTCTCTGTTCTGTCTCTCTCACTCTGTCCTGTCTTTCCCTCTCTTACTCTATCGCTCTCTGTCCTGTGTGTATCTCTCAATCTCCTATCTTTCTATCTGACCTGTCTCTCTCTCTGTGGTGATGTCTCACGATCTGTGCACTCTCTTTGCTCTCTCTCTCTCTCTCTCTTTGGGCTCTCTCTGTGCGCTGTCTGTGGATGTATGTCTCTGTCTGTGCGCTCTCTCTCACTTTGTGTGTGTGTGCTCTCTCTGTCTAAGTGCGCTCTCACTCTGTAACTCTCTCTCTGTACCAATACCTCTCTTTCTCTATCTCTATGCTCTCTGTCTGTGCACTCTCGCTATCTGTGCTCTCTTTCTGTGAGCTGTCTGTGTGTCTCTCTCTCTCTGTGCACTCTATGTATGTGCACTCTGTGCGCTCTCTCTCTGTGTGTGCTGTCTGTATGCCCTCTCTGTCTGTGCACTCTCTCTTGCTCACTGGGTGTGCTATCTGTGTCCACTGTCTTTGTGCACTCTCTCTGACTGTGTGCATTCTCGCTCTGTACCTTTCTCTCTCTCTCTGTACCCCTCCCTCTCTGTCTCTCTCTCTCTGTGTGCTCTTTGTCTATAGATTCTCTCACTGTGTGCTCTCTTTCTGTGCGTGCTGTCTGTGGCACTCTGTCTATCTCTGTGTGCTCTCTGTCTGTGCTCTCTATCTCTCTGTCTGTGCACTGTCTCTCTCTCTGCACACTCTGTGTGTGTGTGCTCTCTTTCTTGCTCTCTGTGTGTGCTGTTTGTGTGGCCTCTCTCTGTCTGTGTGTGCTCTCACTCTGTACCTCTCACTATGCACACTCTCTGTCAGTGCACTCTTTCTCTCTGTGTGCTCTCTATCTGTGCACTCTCTCTGTCTCTGTGTGCACTCTGTCTGTGCTCTCTCTATCTCTGTGCACTGTCTATGTGCTCTCTCACACTCTCTGTGTGCGCTCTCTGTCTGTGCACTCTCTCTCTCGCGCTCTGTGTGCACTTTCTGTGTGCACTCTCTTTATCTGTGTGCGCTCTCTGTCTGTGTATACTCTCTCTATCTGTGTGTGCTCTCTCTCTCTCTGTACCCTTCCCTCTCTGTCTCTATATATGCCTCTCTCTCTTTTTCTGTGCTGTGTCTCTCTGTGTTGTCTTTGTCTCTGAAGTCTAGGTCTAATAGGAATGCTAGGTTCCCAAGGTATTTACTACCCATAAGTTAATAATCTATATACAATGTGGGAAAAAAAGTTTAACTAAAGTCTTTATTAATAAGGGGTAACAACGGCGATATCATAAAAACAATTAATAAAAAATCCTGGATTGGAAAAAGAAGTTATAAAAAAGGCTGGTTGATGTGTGAGCATGTAACCACTTTGTTGGTAATATAAACTCTAAATAGAGGGGTTCATGAAGTCACACCTAACAGTATTGTAGAGGAAGAAATGCATGGCTTGTCCAAATGAATTAAACCTGTCAGTGCAATTATCATAAATATATAATGCACATAAATACATGTAGTGCTTCTGGATATATAGGATATTAGTGACCCTTTGGGGTTCACAATATTAATAGCCTGAAATGATCTGTCCTTAAGATATAGAGATATATCTCTCTTAATGGTTTACCAGGAACTATTTAGACCATGTTTATCTGTTTCCTGGTCATGGAAAAAGTTATACAAAATGCACAATACAGGCTTAGGAGCACTTAATAGGACTATGATATATATATAATGTCCCTACTGGGCATCTTCTCCTAGAGAGATTAAGCTTCTGTTTTTACCATACTCCATTCCAGAGTTTAACATGATATGGAAGCAGCAGTCCACAGAGAGTAAATAGAAGCCGGCAGGTAAGCTATTGCTTTAAGCACCGTCTATTGCGTGTTCGATATAACTAATATCCAGACAACCACATTCACTCATATGGAAACGGACAGGGAGGGTAAGCATGCAACCTCTAAATATTAAAATACAATACTGTTAGTAGAGAGGACGCCGGCGTGCCCTTAGCTTCAAGGCATGCCACGTCATCAAAGGCCGACGCGTTTCGACGTCATTAGACGTCTTTGTCAAGGTAGAATGTGCTGAGCCGTCTAGCCCTCTTTTTAAACGTTGCCGTTACCACAGCAACCAATTGACATTAAGCGGACCTGCGCACTGCAAATTCAAAGCGATCATAGCGTTATGATGCATAAGGATGAAGCAAACGTAATATAATAATATTACCCTCTCAGACAAATAAGAGGGTATAAATGAATGACGATAATAGCAAAATAGATAGCAAATGAATAGTCCCTGTATGACATGGGACAGGACACTCCAGGCTAGGAGGAAAAAGATTTGAAAAATAGAAATGTGGTAACTACATATACTAACTGTATAAGGAAAGTGATTTAGATCCTCTAGGAAAAGAGATCTGTAAGGTGACAAAAATATGAATGTGACCTGAATATCAAGGATGAAAATCTAAAAGGTGCATCGAAACAGACAATTTAAAGTCTGTTATATAAGAGTGAAGAAATGTGGTGCAAATGAAGAACTAAGGGGGCACCCTATTGGGGATTAAAGTGAAGAGCAATGGGAAGGGAGGGGGAAAAAAGGGAAGTGAAGGTAAATAGTGACTGTGTAAACAATCATGATACAGTGGTGATCAACAAAAATACTAATGTTGTGAAAAAGAGGTACATTGCAGGTGTTAGATACCATCTGCATACCAAATGTGAAAAAGAAAGGCAAACCTATCAATGAAGACAGGCAACCTGCTTGTGCATGATAATTTAAATCACAGAAGGAACTATGCAGATTAAATAGTTTCTTCTTAATACATATTATAACTAATACTAGTGAATATCCATTTAAATGAAGGGTAAAAATGTGAAACCTTCGTTTAAACCCTCTGGAGATAATGCTTTTAATTTGTAAATCCATTTTGCTTCATGTTGAAGGAGTTTCTTATCTAGGTCTCCCTGTCTGGGGCCTTGATAGACTTTCTCAAGAGCTGTGAATGTGAGAACTTCACTATTACCGCCATGAAAGATTTTAATATGGCGTGCTATAGGGGTGTCAAGATCTTTCTTAATAGAATATATATGTTCGCCAATGCGTCTTCGTAGTTGGCGCCGGGTTTTCCCTACATAGATTTTTTTGCACAAACATGTAGCCACATAAACTACACTTGTAGTGCAGCAATTTGAAAAGTCCTTTAGGACATATCTTGCCCCATTAGATGGATGTTCATAGATTTTTGTGGGTTTGATATATCTACAAAATTTACAGTTCCCACACCTAAAACATCCTAGTGGGGGATTCAGCCATGTCTTATTTTGTTTTTTCTCTTTAAAAAAACTATGCACTAATGTATGTGTCTTTCAAATTTTTTCCCCTACGATAAACAATAGGTATTTTTAGTGGAAGTATATCTACCAAGTCATTGTCACTTCTTAATAGATGCCAATGGTTAGATATAATATCTTTGATTGAAGCAGATTCGTAGCCATAGGTCAAAATACATCTTGGATATGTATTATCTGATGTTTGGGTATTTGTCCTATGTGGTTTATTCAGTAACTCTGTTCTGTTGCAGCCCAATGCATATTGAAAGGCTTTCTTTAGGCATTTATTAAAATATCCTCTTTCTAAGAATCTTTGTTTTAATTTATCTGCCTCAATTTTGAATTTGATATCTGAGCTGCAATTCCTCCTAATTCTTAGGTATTGCCCCTTAGGGATACCTTTTTTCAGGGGGTCAAAATGTTGACTGTCCCACAAAAGTAACGTATTTGCAGCTGTCTCTTTCCTGAATGTAGTGGTTGAGATGTTACCTTCATCATCTTTTTGGATTAGTAGGTCTAAAAATGATATCTCTGTTCTATGAATTTCATGTGTGAATCTCAGGCCCATCTCATTTTTGTTCAATGAGTCCATAAGGGTTTCGAATTCTAGTTTTGTTCCATCCCAAATCACAAAGATATCGTCTATATAGCGACGCCAAATCATTGCATGTATAGTGAGATGCTCAATGTTTGGTTCTGAGAAGATCTTCTTCTCCCAGCAACCTAAAAAAAGGTTTGCGTAGCTAGGGGCACATGGAGTGCCCATTGCGGTCCCCTTTGTCTGGTGGAACCATTTGTCATTGAACAGGAAAAAATTATATTTCAGGACATACTCTAAGAGTTGGATAATGAAGTTGTTAAATTTTTCAAAATTAGTGCTTTTCATGCTCAGAAATTGTTTAGCTGCCTCAATACCAAGATTATGGGGTATGCTACTGTAGAGTGCTTCAACGTCAATGGTTGCTAACCACGTATCTTTTGGCACTATTAAATGCTCAAGCTGTTTTAGTATATCATTGGTATCTTGTACATAAGAGGGCAAGTTCTGTACTAAGTCACGTAGGTAGTGATCCACAAAAATACTGGCGTTGGAGGAGAGGTTTCCTGTTCCTGATACTATAGGCCTCCCAGGGATAGGCACTGTTTGTTTGTGCACTTTTTTTAGTGCATAGAACGTTGAAATGCAAGGGAATTTTGGTAGAAGAAACATATATGTTTGCTCGTCAATAATCTTCTCTATTTTAGCTTTTTCTAATATGGACTTTAAGGCTAATCTATATTCAAGATTTGGATTCTTTGTTAATACTTCATAGGTAAATTTATCATCCAAGATCCTATTGCACATCTCTTTGTATTTATCATTACTTAGTATTACAAGATTGCCCCCTTTATCCGCTTGTTTGATTTGGATATCTTTACAAGACTTGAGCTCATCAAGTGCTTGGTATTCTTGTTTTGTCAGATTGAAAGATTTTCTTAATTTGGTGAAATCTAAACTTTCTATGTCAATTGTTACCTGTTGGAGGAATACCCAGATGTTAGAGTAATCTTTTAAGAAGGGAGTAAAATTACTTTTGTTTTTCCATTTTTTTATGTCATTGTATGTTTTACCTTCATCAGTAGAAGCATTCTCTTCCAACAAGGACATTAAAAGTTTGAAAGTTTCAGTATCTTCTTTATTTATACCTAACTTCATATGTTCTTTGTCTTCTTTGTTTTTAAAGAATTTCTGGAGGGCTAATTTACGAGCAAAAAGGTTGATATCTTTAATATGAGTAAATTTGTCCGACCTTGATGTTGGCACAAAACTAAGGCCTTTTCTCAGTACTGATTCATGGTTAGGATTTAAGATAAAGTCTGATAAGTTAATGATTTTCATACTTTGGTCTTTTATCAAACTTTTTGTATTAGGCTTTTTCTCAGTACTTAGGTCTTTTTCCTTTGGTCTCTCCTCTCTGGACCTTTCACAGGAAACTGGCCTTCTTCTAAAAAACCCTCATTGTTATAGGTGTTTGGCATTCTAGTTTGTGCAAACTTTCTTGTATTGTATGCCTCCCTTCTATAATGCATACCAGGTCGTCTACCTCTTGAACTGTGCAGGGAATGTTCATCTATGTCTGAATTGTCATAGTCTGAGGAACTTATGTCAGAATTTCTTTGAGATGGTATTGGGGTAGGGAATTTCCTAAAGATTCTATTAGTTTGGAAATCAGTTTTGTCCCTTAGGAATTTTTTCTGTTTCCTGTCTTTAATTTCTCTTTTGAATCTCTCTATATTATCATTTAATTTTTTACATAGTGATTCATACTCTGTAGAGTCACTTTGTTTATTAAATTCTTGCTGACATAATACGATCTTTGGTTTTAGTAGTTCCAAATTATGTTTTTCTGTCTCAATAATCAGACTGATTAATTCAGATGAACATTTAAGAAGAATATCTTTCCATTTGTTAACAAAAGTTTCATCACTCAAATTTATTGCAGGGTTAAGGTGCAATCTTAGGCCTCTGGGAATGTACTTATTTTTAAGGTAATTTTGTAAGCTACTTATTTCCCATACAGAGCGTACTTGTTTCCTCATTACTTTAAGAAGATCTCCATATATATTTTTGATATCTTTATTGCTTTCAAATGGTGGCTGAGGGTTACCACTAAGGCTTTCCTCAGCTTCTTTTAGGAGTGATTCAATATCTATATTTTGAATACAAAAATTAGCCATTGTATATAAAATACTTTCTCTGGGATATGAGTACTTCAGAGTAAAGTGCTAGTCCTAAGTGTCAAAAAGAGGGAAATATATAAATTCCTCTAATAAGGTAATAGAGTTCTAATGCTTCCTTTGTGTGGATTAAACCACTAATCTTTAAATCTAGGTCTAATAGGAATGCTAGGTTCCCAAGGTATTTACTACCCATAAGTTAATAATCTATATACAATGTGGGAAAAAAAGTTTAACTAAAGTCTTTATTAATAAGGGGTAACAACGGCGATATCATAAAAACAATTAATAAAAAATCCTGGATTGGAAAAAGAAGTTATAAAAAAGGCTGGTTGATGTGTGAGCATGTAACCACTTTGTTGGTAATATAAACTCTAAATAGAGGGGTTCATGAAGTCACACCTAACAGTATTGTAGAGGAAGAAATGCATGGCTTGTCCAAATGAATTAAACCTGTCAGTGCAATTATCATAAATATATAATGCACATAAATACATGTAGTGCTTCTGGATATATAGGATATTAGTGACCCTTTGGGGTTCACAATATTAATAGCCTGAAATGATCTGTCCTTAAGATATAGAGATATATCTCTCTTAATGGTTTACCAGGAACTATTTAGACCATGTTTATCTGTTTCCTGGTCATGGAAAAAGTTATACAAAATGCACAATACAGGCTTAGGAGCACTTAATAGGACTATGATATATATATAATGTCCCTACTGGGCATCTTCTCCTAGAGAGATTAAGCTTCTGTTTTTACCATACTCCATTCCAGAGTTTAACATGATATGGAAGCAGCAGTCCACAGAGAGTAAATAGAAGCCGGCAGGTAAGCTATTGCTTTAAGCACCGTCTATTGCGTGTTCGATATAACTAATATCCAGACAACCACATTCACTCATATGGAAACGGACAGGGAGGGTAAGCATGCAACCTCTAAATATTAAAATACAATACTGTTAGTAGAGAGGACGCCGGCGTGCCCTTAGCTGCAAGGCATGCCACGTCATCAAAGGCCGACGCGATTCGACGTCATCAGACGTCTTTGTCAAGGTAGAATGTGCTGAGCCGTCTAGCCCTCTTTTTAAACGTTGCCGTTACCACAGCAACCAATTGACATTAAGCGGACCTGCGCACTGCAAATTCAAAGCGATCATAGCGTTATGATGCATAAGGATGAAGCAAACGTAATATAATAATATTACCCTCTCAGACAAATAAGAGGGTATAAATGAATGACGATAATAGCAAAATAGATAGCAAATGAATAGTCCCTGTATGACATGGGACAGGACACTCCAGGCTAGGAGGAAAAAGATTTGAAAAATAGAAATGTGGTAACTACATATACTAACTGTATAAGGAAAGTGATTTAGATCCTCTAGGAAAAGAGATCTGTAAGGTGACAAAAATATGAATGTGACCTGAATATCAAGGATGAAAATCTAAAAGGTGCATCGAAACAGACAATTTAAAGTCTGTTATATAAGAGTGAAGAAATGTGGTGCAAATGAAGAACTAAGGGGGCACCCTATTGGGGATTAAAGTGAAGAGCAATGGGAAGGGAGGGGGAAAAAAGGGAAGTGAAGGTAAATAGTGACTGTGTAAACAATCATGATACAGTGGTGATCAACAAAAATACTAATGTTGTGAAAAAGAGGTACATTGCAGGTGTTAGATACCATCTGCATACCAAATGTGAAAAAGAAAGCAAACCTATCAATGAAGACAGGCAACCTGCTTGTGCATGATAATTGTAATCACAGAAGGAACTATGCAGATTAAATAGTTTCTTCTTAATACATATTATAACTAATACTAGTGAATATCTATTTAAATGAAGGGTAAAAATGTGAAACCTTCGTTTAAACCCTCTGGAGATAATGCTTTTAATTTGTAAATCCATTTTGCTTCATGTTGAAGGAGTTTCTTATCTAGGTCTCCCTGTCTGGGGCCTTGATAGACTTTCTCAAGAGCTGTGAATGTGAGAACTTCACTATTACCGCCATGAAAGATTTTAATATGGCGTGCTATAGGGGTGTCAAGATCTTTCTTTATAGAATATATATGTTCGCCAATGCGTCTTCGTAGTTGGCGCCGGGTTTTCCCTACATAGATTTTTTTGCACAAACATGTAGCCACATAAACTACACTTGTAGTGCAGCAATTTGAAAAGTCCTTTAGGACATATCTTGCCCCATTAGATGGATGTTCATAGATTTTTGTGGGTTTGATATATCTACAAAATTTACAGTTCCCACACCTAAAACATCCTAGTGGGGGATTCAGCCATGTCTTATTTTGTTTTTTCTCTTTAAAAAAACTATGCACTAATGTGTCTTTCAAATTTTTTCCCCTACGATAAACAATAGGTATTTTTTGTGGAAGTATATCTACCAAGTCATTGTCACTTCTTAATAGATGCCAATGGTTAGATATAATATCTTTGATTGAAGCAGATTCGTAGCCATAGGTCAAAATACATCTTGGATATGTATTATCTGATGTTTGGGTATTTGTCCTATGTGGTTTATTCAGTAACTCTGTTCTGTTGCAGCCCAATGCATATTGAAAGGCTTTCTTTAGGCATTTATTAAAATATCCTCTTTCTAAGAATCTTTGTTTTAATTTATCTGCCTCAATTTTGAATTTGATATCTGAGCTGCAATTCCTCCTAATTCTTAGGTATTGCCCCTTAGGGATACCTTTTTTCAGGGGGTCAAAATGTTGACTGTCCCACAAAAGTAACGTATTTGCAGCTGTCTCTTTCCTGAATGTAGTGGTTGAGATGTTACCTTCATCATCTTTTTGGATTAGTAGGTCTAAAAATGATATCTCTGTTCTATGAATTTCATGTGTGAATCTCAGGCACATCTCATTTTTGTTCAATGAGTTCATAAGGGTTTCGAATTCTAGTTTTGTTCCATCCCAAATCACAAAGATATCGTCTATATAGCGACGCCAAATCATTGCATGTATAGTGAGATGCTCAATGTTTGGTTCTGAGAAGATCTTCTTCTCCCAGCAACCTAAAAAAAGGTTTGCGTAGCTAGGGGCACATGGAGTGCCCATTGCGGTCCCCTTTGTCTGGTGGAACCATTTGTCATTGAACAGGAAAAAATTATATTTCAGGACATACTCTAAGAGTTGGATAATGAAGTTGTTAAATTTTTCAAAATTAGTGCTTTTCATGCTCAGAAATTGTTTAGCTGCCTCAATACCAAGATTATGGGGTATGCTACTGTAGAGTGCTTCAACGTCAATGGTTGCTAACCACGTATCTTTTGGCACTATTAAATGCTCAAGCTGTTTTAGTATATCATTGGTATCTTGTACATAAGAGGGCAAGTTCTGTACTAAGTCACGTAGGTAGTGATCCACAAAAATACTGGCGTTGGAGGAGAGGTTTCCCGTTCCTGATACTATAGGCCTCCCAGGGATAGGCACTGTTTGTTTGTGCACTTTTGGTAGTGCATAGAACGTTGAAATGCAAGGGAATTTTGGTAGAAGAAACATATATGTTTGCTCGTCAATAATCTTCTCTATTTTAGCTTTTTCTAATATGGACTTTAAGGCTAATCTATATTCAAGATTTGGATTCTTTGTTAATACTTCATAGGTAAATTTATCATCCAAGATCCTATTGCACATCTCTTTGTATTTATCATTACTTAGTATTACAAGATTGCCCCCTTTATCCGCTTGTTTGATTTGGATATCTTTACAAGACTTGAGCTCATCAAGTGCTTGGTATTCTTGTTTTGTCAGATTGAAAGATTTTCTTAATTTGGTGAAATCTAAACTTTCTATGTCAATTGTTACCTGTTGGAGGAATACCCAGATGTTAGAGTAATCTTTTAAGAAGAGTAAAATTACTTTTGTTTTTCCATTTTTTTATGTCATTGTATGTTTTACCTTCATCAGTAGAAGCATTCTCTTCCAACAAGGACATTAAAAGTTTGAAAGTTTCAGTATCTTCTTTATTTATACCTAACTTCATATGTTCTTTGTCTTCTTTGTTTTTAAAGAATTTCTGGAGGGCTAATTTACGAGCAAAAAGGTTGATATCTTTAATATGAGTAAATTTGTCCGACCTTGATGTTGGCACAAAACTAAGGCCTTTTCTCAGTACTGATTCATGGTTAGGATTTAAGATAAAGTCTGATAAGTTAATGATTTTCATACTTTGGTCTTTTATCAAACTTTTTGTATTAGGCTTTTTCTCAGTACTTAGGTCTTTTTCCTTTGGTCTCTCCTCTCTGGACAAGCCATGCATTTCTTCCTCTACAATACTGTTAGGTGTGACTTCATGAACCCCTCTATTTAGAGTTTATATTACCAACAAAGTGGTTACATGCTCACACATCAACCAGCCTTTTTTATAACTTCTTTTTCCAATCCAGGATTTTTTATTAATTGTTTTTATGATATCGCCGTTGTTACCCCTTATTAATAAAGACTTTAGTTAAACTTTTTTTCCCACATTGTATATAGATTATTTGTCTCTGAAGTGCATAACGGCTGCCAGCTGCTGTTAATGCCTGATTTTAGGCCCAACTCATGATGACTTCATGACCATGCTCCTCAATGACATCAATGTTACTCAAACCTATAAACTATTAAAGGTGATTCCACCATAAATATCTTCTCTGACTGACTATTGGCTTTAAATCTGGTTTAACAGATAAACATACTATTATTTCTCTTGTACCATCACCACTGTCTCTCCTGTATAGGTTACAACACTCCAAATTAAATCATGTTATTCATTTATTATAAGTAAGACTTCTAGCTCTTGCATTTTCCCTGGTAAGCTTCTTGTGTTAATAAGCATACACTTTAGGTTTCTAGATCTCTACAGGTTTGAAGTATTTGCTATTCTAATGAGTTACTTGCCATGAACTCCCTATTGACTATACTAACCCTCCCCTCTACTCCTACCCAATGAGTAGTTAATCCATCCCTTACATTCTCTACACTTTCTACCCCATTACTTCTATCTTGCCCTACCCACACCTACTGATTTATACTGTTATACTGTTATACTGTTCACTGTTATAGAGATTGTACCCAGCAGTCAGGCCAGTGCTCTAAAAACCAAAAACTCTCCTTCCTGCACAGCATTTAGCCATGCAATAACCACCCTAAGTTCCTTCTGGGCTAGCATGAGGCACTGGTAGGATCTCTGAAGATACTACCTTTAAGGTCCTTGCCCTAAGTTTGTTTCTTAGATACATGAGACCCTTTTTTAGCACTCTCCATCTTCTATTGGTACCAGCCCCTTCCAATAAGTTATCAACTTGATGCACAACATTCCAAAGCCAAACACAAGGGAGACAGCAAATGTATCAGTTACCTGGATCTGGGTGACACATCACAGTGTCTACCTTCCTAATAATATAGCCCCCTACTACCAACACGATTCTGCTACTCTGGCTAATCTGCCATTCATCTTCTCCAGTAGAACTGTTCTCCTGGCTGTTAGAAGAGACAGCTTTATCTGGCATTGCCATTCCTGAATGGACACCCCAAGTGTTAGATAATGCAGCTTGAAAGTTAGGATTTAAAAAAAAAGATTATCTCACTCTGTAACAGCTTTTATCTAGGGTGTTAATTATCTAGCTCAACAAACATAAATGAAACCTAAAAAGTCCCTTTATTTAATTTGATTTCAATTTAAACCACAGGGTTTATAAAAAAACACAATGAAATATTGGTCTTAAACGCAAAACAGACATAGCCTCTGTGGAAACTGAGAAAGCGGTAAAATGTCCGTTAGGCCATTTGCAAAATAAGTTAATCTAGCAAGTTCAGTTATTATGGATATAATAGAGGATATTAGTAGGAGCTAAGCAATACCATTCATGAATGGTACATCCTGCAAGAAACGTATTTATGTAAAGAGCACTTCCAAACATAATCCTGAGATCATAGGACTTATCTTCTAAGCTATCCCTCCTATTTCCCATTTTTTGAGTTTAGATGTTTGTTTTGTGTTTAAGTCATTGTGCTTTTAAGGAATTTTTTTTTATAAGCGCATTGGTTTAAATTGAAATCAAATTAAATAAAGGGACTTTTTAGGTACCTAACAATAGGAAAAAAATGTGATTCACTATGCTGACACTGGGGGTGATAAGAAGGAAGAGTATGTTCTGATAGGTAAAAAAAAATATGTTTAATGACCCAGGCTTTGACAGTTAAGTAGCTCAGTGACCAACTGGGCATGTGCTTCTTTTATGCTAGATAAAGGTAGCTATACAGAGTGAAGGTCTTTTCAGGTAATTTATGATTAAATTGATAACTTTCAAGTCCTTTTACATAACACTTCCACTCAAAAAGATGTATTAATCAGCTGTAGTAAATCATATGCTACCTACATTTGTATAATAAATATGCATAACAAATACATAATAAATGATTCTCCATTAACACAATTCTTACATTATCTGCAAATCTATGAGCAAATATAAATATAATTATGTGAATGATAAAGAATTAAGGTGTCAATTATTGACTGAAACAGTTTGAAGTCACAGCATAAAGTTGAAATTTATAAATGTTCAGCAGTTATAATTCCCAATAGAAAAACAAAAAATAAAAGATGTTATAGTGCATAATCTTTCATGTGGAATTATTCTTTAACTGATGTAGGATAAATACATTGTGACAATTCTATATCACATTTTTGCTCTGACAGGAATACCCTTGTGTGTAGCATTTGCATTCAAGAGCTGCTATTAGAAACCATTATTTCACATTGTATGCATTCAAATGCTTCCATTTCTCAACATCAACATTCAAATCCCATCTCCCTTCAACTTTATGATTTGTTCACATTTTCTTAGAGACATTGCTTTCTCTTTTTTTTGGAGCTGTGATTATTCTCCCTCTTGTTTATATATTATTATTTTACATTTGATATTTTAAAAATAAAACACAAACACTGTATGACTGATAAACACTGACTTCAAACATATGCATGGTACAAGATATAATACTAGTAAAGCTGTATGTGTACAAGGAGCATGGCTGCCATCAGTGGGATGAACGTGGATATTTTATCGTATACCAGCGGAGATATTGGATTTGTGTTCCAACTCCGTTACAGTGAGAGTAGAAGAAAAGGGGGGAATGAGGGAGGAGAGAGGAGGAGAACTAGAGAGAGAAGAATGGGGAAATAGGAAGAGAGGTAAAAGAGGAGTAGGAGGGAGGGAAATAAGGGAAAGGGGAAAGAATGTTGAATATGGAGTGAAAGAGGGAAAAGGGAGAAATTGGAACCGGGATAGGGTGATGATAGGGAACAAAGGGAGTGGAAGAAGATAGAAGGGGTGGGAGAATATACAGAATTTTTGAAGGAGGAGGAGAGGAGGAGGGGAGGAAAGGGAGAGATGGTGATGAGGGGAAGCATGAACAAGAAGGATGTGGGAGGGAGAAAATGAGATGAGAGAGAGGATTGGGAATGAAAAAAAGGGAAGGAAGTTAGAAATATATTGGAGGATCACAGGGGATAGGAGGGATGAGAGAGGAATGCAGAAAAGGGAGGGGAATAGATGAGAGAGAGAGGAAAGGGAGGTGACAGGAGACTGAGAATATAGAAAGAGAGAAAGTGGGAGGGATGACAGAGAGGAGGAAAGGGGAAGAAAGGAGAGAGAGAAAAGGAAAAAAGGAGAAAGAGGGAAGGGAGGGGGAGACAGTAAAGGGGGAGAAAGAGGAGAGAGGTCTTATCCCATTGTACGACTGACAGGGACCACAAAAAACAAAAATACATAACAAGACAAATGGACAAAATTGTGTTTGGGTTAAAAATACTTTTCTAACAGGCCAGACCACTAAAACTTTAGACAGTTCATTCAGAATCCAGACATCTGTCATCCTTAGACCCCATTGGCATATAAACAGAATAAGTACTATCAGCCTTATTAAATTGCAATTCGGCAAATCTAAAGGGCTCTACAGAAGTTTTTAGTTAGTGAAGACCTTGCTTTTGGATAGAAGTTCACTAACTAAAAACATCTGTAAAAAATATGCTCTGTGCTTAAATAGAGCCTTATTCAATTGGCCACATTGCAATTTAATAAGGCTGTATGTGTTCGAAATTAAAAATAAACATACATGTGCCAAAATTCCCAAACCCTAAACATTCCTATACACAATCAAGTTGCAATGTGGTGATATTAATCTTTATTATTTGTGCACAACTGTCCAATTAACAATAAAAATAGAGGTGACACAGGAAACAAATGCATCTCATTTATTATTATTACTATTATTATCTTTATTTGTAAGGCGCCAACATATTCTATATTGCTGGACAAGGGTTAAACAAAGGTTAAAAGGTAAAACAAAATTGCACATTGCAAGACACTATGAGCTCAATTCATTTAGAAGCCCGCATCTTGTGGTTTTTAGGCCATATGTCTACACGCCTGCTGCGGGCTTGCACTCTGCTACAATTACAGTGCTATTCAATTGAACAAGCCCGCAAGTTACAGGCCGAAAGCCTAAACCGTAAACCATGCAATCGTATATAGCATTTCAGGGCGGGAACATGATCAGTTAAGCAAGGCTGTCATTACCCATTTAGAAACAGACAATAGAAAATGAGGCTGTCATCATTACGGCAGTAAAACATGGAGGTTACATGTCAATCATTTAGCGTTTGGGGGTCCGATATGCGATTGGACTCGCAAATTACAAAATAATCAAAATGAATGCCGATACTGTTCTAGTCTATGTGGGTGGCCTGATATATATTAACTCATCCCAAGATCGATATAACCCCTAAATGACACATACATTTTTTTTAAAATGTATTGACAATTTGCAGGCTTCAGACAGTTGTGCAATTAATTCCAATGTCTTTCATCTCTTTCCCTGTTATTTACAGTGCAGTACTGATATTATATTTGCATTTACAGTGCTACAGACAGGGGTTAAACCCCCTTGCGAGTCCTATCTTGCAACATTTGCCTGCTTGGGGAATTGTAGCAATTGAATAGCGATTTGTGATTTTAGCGATCGTAACTCTTGCGGACGGGAAAGATCAAAGGCTTCGGGATGCTCTGGGTTCAGGGTTTAACAACTGCAAAGTTTTCAAGCCCGTAATCCGTAAGCGGTTTTTAGCGCTCAAAAAAAGCCAATTGAATAGCAAATTAACTTACGGCCTCATTTACGGGCTCCAGTAACTTACAATTGCTCAATTGAATCGGACTCATTGTCCTTGAGTTTAGAATCTAGTGTGCGCTAAAGCACCTTACAAGATTGAATACTCACAAACATACAATCTTATGTTTAACCTTACAAAAATAGTAACATTAATACATCACATTGTAAAGTGAAATAGGTATAATACCTGTAAAAAGAAAATACAAGACTGGTTAAACAAAGACAATAGTCCTGGTTAATTACATGCAGAGGTGAGATTTAAAACCATGTTTTTTATTTAAATCAAAATCTCTGTACATCAACTTGTAATGCAACTTCTGTCACCGTACATTTCTTAGTCAATCACAAACATTATGGTTTGACAGCATGACAGTATTGTTGGGGCAAATACAATATTTACCTGAGACTAGGTATTTATCAGAAACGTAAGTTCTGAATATGTAATACGTTATTCATACATCTCTTTTTTATCATCAGCAAAAGATTTAGTTGTTGTCTTACAGTATTACTCCATTATTACTCACATTGTTGGCATGCATTTCCCTCTGCCGTCTAACTTCTGCTAAATATTGTATTTAAACGTAAATAAAAAGTATGATCATAGCATGTCTTGTCCTTAAATGCCATTCACATGCCATTGTTTCAGGTTAATTCTACTTTAGCAAAATGAGTCAATCCCCTACCTCAGTCATTTTGATACACTTGTGTGTCCTGAAGAAGGGAAATACTTAAATCCAGAAATGTTTGCAGTCATAGAGGAACAACATTGTCTATCCCTGTGTTGGCATGTTATTTCATATCACTGTGTTATATGTGTTACAAGCAACATGTAAAAACCATGCATGGTATAGAATACCTTGCTATTATAAACAAATTGGGAAAAAGAGTTTTGACTTCATGTTCCGTACTCTGCCTAGGCATTGTGTAGAACACCAAGAGTGAGTTTTGTCAAAGTGTAGAATACTGCTTTTTTTATTCTTTTGCTTATTTTGTGAAATTACCTGTGGCCTCTTATCTGATTGATTTAATTTCTGTTTTTACTTTCCAACTGGTATACAAATTGTGAGTCACAAATATTTTTTTTCTCATATGCATGCCCACATGTTATATGTACAAAATCTCTAGTCCTAACAATTATCAGCTCTAGAACTATATTCAAGGATCATGGAACGCCCAGATTTTTAAACAAAATGTTGTTGACAAATGTTTTTTCTACCAAATAAAGAAATGTTAAATATGTATCACTGATTGTTTTATTGTTATCTGACAAGTATATCTCAAGATTATGAATTTAAAGTAATTTATTCAGAACAGGGATATACAGTATTTGTTTTTCAAATGCCCACTGTAAGATGCAAAGCCTTCCTTGCAACGATAAATAAAGAAGAAAAACAAAATTTCATTAAATTTGCTCTTGTATTTGCTCTTGTCCGGTGACTGCAATGTATTCATTTTAAACACTATAGATTAAATTAATAACTCCACTTATAGTCTACATGCTATCTTGTGTTAGTGCTCTATCCTCTCTCACTCTTCACATGCAATCATTAAACATGGAATATAATTTTCAATTAAAAACATTACCAGGATATGTCACTTCTCATACAAACTGCAACAAAAGTTTCAATCCACTAACTCATCATAACTCATCTCCATTATTGTACGTCAAATCTTGTTGTTTCCACTCCAATCTACAATGTACCATTTTTCTATACTCATTAACCATTACAATACAATCTGGCTTCCCATAACCTGCAGGAGCCTGCAGTATAAGGTTTTAGATGCTAACTGTAACATATAAAGACCTAACAGAAGTGCACCATTTTATATGTCTTGCCTTCTCTCTAAATACTCCCTCAACCTTTCCTGCACTCAACTCAAGACATGCATATTTCCTTCGCTTTTGTTGCATTCCTTACAGAACTTGCCATTATAAACAGATTTTTTTATAGAAGCGTATCACCTAGACCTTTTGCATGTTCAACACACCCTGTCTCAAACGCCTACTCATACACTACAGAGGTTGATATATGGGACCTCAAACATGTGAGCATGGATTTGTCTATTATGTTAATGCAGCATATTGTCTTCTAATTGGTTGTCTGACAATGTATTGAAACCACTATATTATATTGTATTGATACATTATAAATAAAGAGCAATATCAATTATAATTGATAATTTTACAATATACTCCTTCTCTGACACCTCTTCTCCCCCACTAGTTCTCACTTTGTGGTTCCTCAACTTTATTTTCTGCTGTTCCCCATCTATATATCCACCCTTTGTACCCTAATATTATTGAAAAGAGGTAGATGTCAAATTTCAAAGGCTTGTATTACTTAAAAAGTCCCACCACCCTTGATTCTCCCCTACCCCTCCCTTCACTGAACAAATATCCTTAGGCTTCAAGCTGTCATGAATTGTTCAAGTCAGATTAGAAAAAGCTCATGGTTTTATACTGCAGCTAATGTTGTTAGTTTGTTACATACTCAGCCAGTATGTGACGTTTTTCTAAACTACAATGGTCCTTTAACAAATGCATTTCTAAATCTCTAAACTTCCTTTGTGATTTTTCATGGTAAAGACGTGCTTGTACTCTATAACCACTTAAGACTTTGGTCTTTAACAGATGTCCCAAACAAAAATGCCACTGCTTCACTGTACATATACCGTACAGCCTTTATGGTTCTGTGGGTTTTAAGTGTCAGGTTTGGCATTTCTCCTTAGGCCAACTAGGCAGCCACATATGGGTGCTTCCAAGTGAAGGGCACCTCATTTCACACTTCAAAATGGTCCTTAGCATAAAAAAATGCAATACTGATGTTACAGATTCGCCAGCAAATGCCTGGCACTACAGAGTAATAAGAGGGAGGAAGCTGCTTTGAGGATGTCACTGTATGGAGAGAAAATGGCGAATACTGGATGAAATATATATATTTATGGAGTTTATATCTTCCACAAGCTCTGTAATTATGTGTGCATTTGTCTATGTATGTTACTATATATGTATGCTAGAAGGTCTGACTATATTTAGTAATGTCTATATTTTGTATAGTGAATGGGGCACTTTCTGTATATATTTGCAAAGTTTGGGCAATGTGTGTAACGTGGGGAAGCTGGATCTATAGATTTTATTTATCTGTCTAGTATGGAAGAATTGGGTATATGAATCTATAGAGAGAGCAAGAGCTGTATGTTTTAATCATCTGCCATAGAATGGAGGAAACAATTTGTATATCTGTATAGAATCAGAGAGCAGGAGCTGTGTATTCTATCAATAATTTGCCAATATTTTAAAACATTTTTAGCAATACTATTAGGAATAAATAGCATTTGTGAACGTTTTGTGGGGGAAGCAGTGTAACCTTTTTTTTTATCTACAAAGAAGTACAAAAATGTATAATATTTGTTTTTATTTTTTTAACAATGAACTTTTAGACCATATAAAACTTTTGAATTGTCATGTATGCAGTAATATTAGAACAATACATGAAATTTGTATGAATAGTTATTACATAAAGGTTTCTAACATGCAACTTATATTGTAAACAGTGTTGAATGAATTATTTTTAACACAACTAACATCAATAGGTCAACTTTGTATAAGTGAGTATTTTAAACCATTACAGATAGCTCCTTAACATGCAACTTGTAGTTGAACTACTGGCAAAGCACATATGTATTGAATCCAGAGGAAGGCAAACAGCAAAACCTCCCATTGACACTTATCCAATTGTATCAAAGTGGGAAAAAATGAATTCCTTCCTGGCCCCGGTAACTGTCGATTGGATTACTTCCTGGATGAATCCTGTCCATTTAATTATACATTTAAATTTGTAACAAATGATTATGCTGTTACTGACATCAATCCTTAATAACATTCAATAAAACAACTTTTCAAAACTTATAAAATACAATGTTAACAATGTAAACATTAACGAAAGGTAATAACATTTGAAATTAAATTATTTAAAAATATAGTGATCTTAAATATTGAATCCAGAGGAAGGCAAACCAAAAAAAAAAACAGTGAAACTTGGTCAATTGTTTCAAAGTGGGCAATTTTTTTTATTCCTTCCTGACCCCATTAACTGGTGATCGGAATACTCCCCGGATCAATACTCACTATATCATGAAATATTTAAATTTTGCAACAAATGATGATCCTGCTACTAACATTAAACCTTAATTATATAGAATGAAACAACTTTTCAGTCCTTTGAAAATAGAATTTTAACATTACAAACATGAACTTAAAGTATTAAAATGGAAACCGTAAAGCTAAGAAAATGCAAGGTAACTGTTTTGTGGGGCCAATCCTGGAAAAATTTACTTCCAAGACATTCCATTTTGTTTTGTTTTTTCTTTTGTCTGTGAAAGTGGTTCACTTTAAAAGAGCCCATCAGACTTGTAATTTTGTCCACTGTTTATTGTTGTTTTTAATTCTTTTTTTTTAAATTGCTGTAATTGTTTAAAATGGCAAAAACAGTTTCCTAACTGAAATAGTGGTCCTCTAAAAAAAGACCGCCAGACATCAAAGTTCGCCCGCAAGGTATAACCACTGTTCTCTGTTTTTTGCCATTTTATAGAGTTTCCTTAGCGAAATAGCGGTCTTCTAAAAAGAGCCCGAGTTACATAAATATGAGTCCTCGAAATCAAACCATTGTTCTCTATATTTGTTGTGAATTTGACGTAGATATAAGAGCACTGTTGGTTATTGAATTGGGTTATTTGTGGCTTAGTTGCACTTTTGTTTTTGTTTGTAATTTAATTTACAGTACTTCATAGTAGACAATGTTTTTTGTAAAAATTCTTCCATCATCTAATAAATCACCCTGACTTTGGTTGTTTTCAATATAAACTTTTATTTCCTCTAGATTCTTGCATATTGAAAATGCAACATACAGATGGCCATGGGCAAATACTGGTTCTTCTAAAAAGATTCCAACAGATTAAAAAGTTTGTCCTTGTGATTTATTAATGGTCATGGCAAATGCCTTGATGATGGGAAATTGTCTTCTCTGAAGTTCAAAAGTTAAGCTACTTTCTCTTGGTGCCAAATCTATTCTTGGTATGAAAACTCTTTCACCTTTATGGGTGCCATTGAGTATTTCTGCATTTATGAAATGATCTTTTAGTTCTTGCACAACTAATCTGGTCCCATTACATAGTCCTTTTTTTTGGTTCATATTTCATGACAATTGCACCTTTTTTTAGCTGCAAAATATTTGGCAGCATTCCAGATGGAGTTCATTAATTAATAAATTCAGTTGAAAAGTTGGTCTGAGTTTCTTTGTCATCACCAAGTACAGAATCTGCACTGTGATATTTTTTTTGTGGTGCATCTATTCATTTTAATATTTCATTATTCAGAAGCATCTTTATTTTTCGACGTTAATACTACCTTGGTTGCAAGCTCTGCATAATCGTCATTACTTATTGTATTTTGGAATATAGCCGATATAATGTCCTGTTTGCAAATCATATGAGATGGAATTTGTACGGTATCTTCGTGTAAATTCTGAATTTGTTCTGTTTTTCCTTCTCCGATTTTGATGAGCCACTCATTGAATTAATTTTGTCCTTGTGATCTCATATTTTGTTCTAATTTGAGGTGAGTAAAGAGTTTCCATGGTGTACTTGACATAATATATGTTTCTACAATGTCTGTGCGATTTCCATGGACAACAACAGGTAATGTTTGTCTAAAATCTCCACCCAACAACATCACCTTTCCACCAAAAGGCAAATCATTATACACAACAAACGGTCAATGCATTGTAGAGCATGGCATGACATCATTGTAGCTTCATCGATGATAATTAATTTACTTTTCTTAATTTTTTTTGCTGTTCCGACACTGATGTTTCCAGAATAGGGACTGGCAGTTTAAATCCACTATGCACAGTTCTTCCACCTTCTAACAAAAGTGCAGCAATTCCAGTTGTTGAAAATGGCAGTGCTATTTCACCTTGTGCACGAACAAAACTCACCAATACATTATATAGATATGTTTTTCCTGATCCACCAGGTCCATCTAGATAGAAATAACGCTCTTTGAGCAAGTCATCCTCTAGTGCACTTTTTATGGCTTTAAATGCTTGCAATTGTAAGGTATTTAAAGTTGCAAGTCTTTTTTGTGTAGTTTAGTTTGTGTAGCGCAGCTAAATGAAATGTGTCATAAACGGTGTCATTAACAGTTCTCAACTGTTCAAAACTTTGTTCACCAGGAACATTTAAAAGGAGTAAACGTAAGCAGAAACGTTCAAGGTTTCTTGGACTTACAGTGTATATTCTAGTTATAATTTTATGTCCACAACTTTTTCTTTTTCGCCATAACCCATTAACAAAAACATAATGGTAGGGAATGTCAATATACAACAATTCCCTTGCCTCCAAGTCAGTACAATTTAATTGAAACCACCCAGTTAGTGTAGTTTGTCGATGCTCACTTTGTGCCAAAGCATTTCTTTCATTTCCAACATTGAAATAAACTAAGTGTCTTTAGGGCAAATGTACAGCTAATCGATATACTGCATGTGAGCGATCATGCATTTCAAATTTGAGAAGACGACACATTGCTTCTGGCACACTTACATAGCGAGCATCTACATGAGATACAAGTTCATCATGTAATAACTCTGTTTGTTCTGGATGTTCGGCACTTTTGAGCACTACAGTAGCTGCATAATAGCCTTTGTAAATATATTTGTAGATATATTTAATGGATTTTATAGAAGTGCAAGCTTCCACATTAATGTGTGCATTATACTTCATGAGCAAATATGGATTGTATGGCACCACATATCTGTTATCAACTTTTTTCCACGAATAATGACATTTTGGCCTTCTCTTCTTCTATATAATGGATAGCCATCACAATTGGCATAAGTTTTGTCTCTATAATCTTTTGGAAATTCTTTAGTGCATTTTTTATTTTCCGTACATGGTGATTGTGGATTAATATCTCCACATGGTCCATGAATCATGCGATGAGTTACAATCTCATATAGTCTACCATGTATTTCTGAATCTGGAAGTTCAGCAATGATCACTGAATCCACTTTATCACCAGTATCCAATTTATATTTTTCTTGAAGGATTATAAGCATATGTGCATGTGGAAGGTCTCTTTTTTTAAATGTTATGGTATAAACATAAGCCAGACATTTGCCAAATTAGCAGTTTTTCCAATTAGCAGTTTCTGTACAATCTCTGGCCACTGTGGATTACATGTAAATGTAATACATAAATCTGGTTTTACAAATTTAGTTACAATAGCCATAGCATCATTGAATCTTTCTCGCATATTGCGAGGAGATCATTGGAAAGAAGAAGGTAAAATGATGCCTTGGCCAGCTGCAAGCTCTCTGTTTGTAGCTGCCTCAGCGACATAATCCATCATTCCAAAATACTGTTCTACACGTAGTTTATCTTGTTGATATTTTATGAAATTTTAATTATATGCCTCAACTTGCAAATATGAATCAATGATCCATTGTTGTGTCAGTTTTCCACAACATAAAATGGGATTAAATCCATCTCTAATGGCAGTTTGAGCCACTTTAAATTCAAGCATGGAAATATTATTTCTGACACGTACTTTTGGATTTGGGTAACTGTCAAGTGTTAATTTGGGTTGCCATCCGGGTTTTCCCCTTTGGAAAAATAATTGGATATGTCATTGGATCTAATTTGTACTTAAGATACTTATGTTGATAAAAGGTTGCTCCGCATTTCTGGTATATATTCTAATATCCCTTTGAAATGGTGGTTCTCCTTCATCATTTTGAAATACCATTGCAACCTCATTTGATGTTGGTAAGTTGTAACAACGTTTATCAGTATGGCAATCTCTTTTAAGAACCATATTGACTTTTCGGATTGGTAACTGATGTAATTCTGTATGAATTATTTGTTCTAGTTCTATTACTGACAATTTTTTATAGGTTTTAGTGTATGGGTTTTGGGCCATAATTTTATGAAGCTCTATAAACACAATGGGTAAACATTTTTTTATTTTCTGGAAGCTGCATACATTGTCAAACAGCTTCCATAGTATCTAGTACATATAGTTGAGCAAACTTTTTTTGCTCCCCTTCTTCTGGATGTAAATGAGAAGTACGATAGTAAATTTGTCAGCAGCTAATGTTGCACCCAAAGATGCAAAGTATATGGCACTATTATAGGATCTTAGTTTTGAAATTTTGGTAGTTAGGGAAAGAAGGCTCTGTCATAATGCTTTTTAAATATGTTGGGAATTGTTGTCTTTGTGGAAGTCTTACCTTGCCTTTTTGACAGCAACTAATGAACTGGCCATCTCTGGGTCTTTCCTGTTGGAAATGATAAGCCCCACAAAACTGACAGATAATATTCATATTACCACAATTATGAACCTCTACTGCTAAAGATTTAAGTAAAGGACAATCTTCATTAGAATTCTTATCTGATTGTTCATCCACATTTTCAATTTTTTTTGTTTTTTAGTAGTCTTCTTGGCCTTGGATGTTAGTTTGTCAGCCGCTAATCTTTTGCTTGTGAGTCTCTCCCATTATTTTTGTCGGCAAATTTCCTTCTGCTCAGGCGTCTGTTGATCTGCCCATATTTTTTGACGTTGTCTAGTTTGACGTCTTTTCTTTTCCTGTTTCTTGTCAGTATCTGCCATATTAATCTGTAAATTAAAGTAGTCCATTAGCACTTTTGCTCTTTTGTTTATTTATTTGTTTTAACTGAACTTTTTGTTATTTTTTTTTCTCCTATCCTGTTTTGTGTGCACCACTGTTTGCATTATGAGATTAGCTTTCTGAGGTTAGATTTATCAGATTAGTTAGGTTACAGTATATGTTGGGAAAGGCGAACAGGAAATATGATAGTTCCTTCTATTTTGTATATGCGAACAGCATTTCTTGTGTTATCCTGTTTTGTTTGTGGCAGTGTTGTTATTAAGTCTTTAGTTGTGTTTTTTGTGTGCTATTGTTGTCATTAGGTGTTTAGAGTATGGAGTTGGGCTTAGAGGGTTTTGCACCTGAAATAGTATATATCCTTCCATTATGTATATGTTAAGAGCATTGTCATTTTCTGTTTTGTGTGCACCACTGTTGGCATTAGGGATTAGGGTAGTCCTGTTTTTTTGTTCTTCCTATCCGATTTTGCATGAGCCAATGTTGTTATTAGGGGTTTACGGTTATGGGGTTAGGCTCAGAGTGTTAGTTAGCTTGCAGTACATTTCCACAAAGGCAGACACAAAACAGGATTGGTTCTTTCATTTTATATGTTTAAACAGCAGTCCTTTTTTTGTTTGTTTTACTTGTAATACTGAATCTCTTTTCTTCAAATGTGTTGTGTTGAAATTGCTGTAGAGATGATGAGAGTCTTCAGGCAGTGTCTGTTGAGAATTTAAGAGAGAGATGGAAATGTTAAAATAACATGTGTATACATTTTTTGAACTAAGAGCATATAAAACCGGTTATATACTTCCATTTTGTATGTATTTAGAGAGCTTTAGCTTATGGGGTTAGGCTTAGAGAGTGGTGCATATAAAAAAGGATAGATCCTTGCATTTATTATTTTTTAAGAACATTTATTGTATTATTCTGGTTTGTGTGCACCACTGTTGTCATTATAGGTTTAGGTTATGGAGTTAGGCTTAGAGGTTGGTGCATAAAAAACAGGATATATTCTTCTATTTTATATGTGTTAACAACATTTGTTGTAGTATCCTGTTTTGTGTGCGCCACTATTGGCATTAGGGACTTCTGTTTTTTTTTGTGATATTCTGTTTTGTGTGCGTCACTGTTAGCAGTAGGGTTGTAGGTTATGGGGTTAGGCTTATAGTGTTGACAGAGCGTTGACATTGGAGCACACCAAACAGAATAGATTTTTTTTTTGTACTTGTTATACTGTACCAGGTAAATGCATAGAGGGGGAATCAACACAACCTATTATAGAAAACATATATACACATATAAACATATGTGTATATATGTTTGGTCTGGGCCTGAATGAGTGCTGCCTGAACTGGGGATCTACAGTTCATTTTCATTAAGGGAACCATGAATGCCAACATGTACTGTCACATAGTGAAGCAGAGCATGATCCCCTCCCTTCAGAGACTGGGCGGCAGGGCAGTATTCCAACATGATAACGACCCCAAACACACCTCCAAGATGACCACTGCCTTGCTAAATAAGCTCAAGGTAAAGGTGATGGACTGGCCAAGCATGTCACCAGACCTAAACCATATTGAGCATCTGTTTGGCATCCTCAAATGGAAGGTGGGAGAGTGCAAGGTCTCTAACATCCACCAGCTCTGTGATGTCATCATGGAGGAGTGGAAGAGAACTCCAGCGGCAACCTGTGAAGCTCTGGTGAACTCCATGCCTATGAGGGTTAAGGCAGTCACACAAAATATTGACACTTTGGGCCCAATTTGGACATTTCCACTTAGGGGTGTACTCACTTTTTTGCCAACGGTTTAGACATTAATGGCTGTGTGTTGAGTTATTTTGAGGGGACAGCAAATTTACACTGTTATACAGGCTGTACACTTACTACTTTACATTGTAGCAGAGTGTCATTTCTTCAGTGTTGTCACATGAAAAGATATAATAAAATATTTACAAAAATGTGAGGGGTGTACTCACTTTTGTGAGATACTGTATATATATATATATATATATATATATATACACAGTGGATATAAAAAGTCTACACACCCCTTTTAAAATGTCAGGTTTCTGTGCTGTAAAAAAATGAGACAAAGATAAATCATTTCAGAACTTTTTCCACCTTTAATGCGACCTATAAACTGTACAACTCAATTGAAAAATAAACTGAAATCTTTTAGGTAGAGGGAAGAAAAAATATAAAAATAAAATAATATGGTTGCATAAGTATGCACACCCTTAAACTAATACTTTGTTGAAGCACCTTTTGATTTTATTACAGCACTCAGTCTTTTTGGGTATGAGTCTATCAGCATGGCACATTTTGACTTGGCAAGATTTGCCCACTCTTCTTTGCAAAAACACTCCAAATCTGTCAGATTGCGAGGGCATCTCCTGTGCACAGCCCTCTTCAGATCACCCCACAGATTTTCAATCGGAATTAGGTCTGGGCTCTGGCTGGGCCATTCCAAAACTTTAATCTTCTTCTGGTGAAGCCATTCCTTTGTTGATTTGGATGTATGCTTTGGGTCGTTGTCATGCTGAAAGATGAAGTTCCTCTTCATGTTCAGCTTTCTAGCAGAAGCCTGAAGGTTTTTTGCCAATATTGACTTGTATTTGGAACTGTTCATAATTCCCTCTATCTTAACTAAGGCCCCAGTTCCAGCTGAAGAAAAACAGCCCCAAAGCATGATGCTGCCACCACCATGCTTCACTGTGGGTATAGTGTTCTTTTGCTGATGTGCAGTGTTGTTTTTGTGCCAAACATATCTTTTGGAATTATGGCCAAAAACACCTTTTCCCACATGCTTTTGGGAGACTTCAGATGTGTTTTTGCAAAATGTAGCCTGGCTTGGATGTTTTTCTTCGTAAGAAAAGGGTTTTGTCTTGCCACTCTACCCCATAGCCCAGACATATGAAGAATATGGGAGATTGTTGTCACATGTACCACACAGCCAGTACTTGCCAGATATTCCTGCAGCTCCTTTAATGTTGCTGTAGGCCTCTTGGTAGCCTCCCAGACCAGTTTTCTTCTCGTCTTTTCATCAATTTTGGAGGGATCTCCAGTTCTTGGTAATGTCACTGTTGTGCCATATTTTCTCCACTTGATGATGACTGTCTTCACTGTGTACAATGGTATATCTAATGCCTTGAAAATTCTTTTGTACCCTTCTCCTGACTGATACCTTTTAACAATGAGATCCCTCTGATGCTTTGGAAGCTCTCTGTGGACCATGGCTTTTGCTGTGGGATGCGACTAAGAAAATTTCAGGAAAGACCAACTATGACTCCTATTTAACTCGATTTGGAATGTGATTGCTTAATTCTGAACACAGCTACATCCCCAGTTATAAGAGGGTGTGCAGACTTATGCAACCACATTATTTTTATTTTTTTCTTCCGTCCACCTAAAAGATATCAGTTTGTTTTTCAATTGAGTTGTACAGTTTATATGTCACATTAAAGGTGGAAAATGTTTTGAAATGATTTATCTTTGTCTAATTTTTTTAAAGCACAGAAACCAGACATTTCAACAGGGGTGTGTAGACTTTTTATATCCACTGTATATATATATATATATATATATATATATATATATATATATATATATATATATATATATATATATATATACATACAAACATGTGTTTACAAAGTATTGATTGCTTAGTGTGTGAGGTGGATCCTCACTAATGTGCACATTCAGGGTGGCTAAGAATGGTGTGCCTAGGGATGCCAAAGATGTAAATCCGGCCCTGGTCTTTGGCACTCAAAGGATTAAAAGAATCAATTCTGCCTGCTATATAAAGAATTATACAGCAGGCACTGTATGGAGTGTGTATCTTAAGTAATAACCAACAAGCCTGTCACACTTTGCCAAATGCTTGTCAGGCATTGTATATAATGCCTCGGCATTGTATGAATTGATAAACCGTTTATAATCTGCCTGGAGATATTAGCCATATAATGCAATGCATAGACATAATATATACTGCCTGAATTCATACTTTCTCTGTAATATGCACAAAGGCTTAACAGCAGAAAAGTATGCCTTGCAGTGTTCGTGTTTTAATCCATGACACAGAAATCATTTTAAATTATAAAGGTTCTCATCCTACAACATTATGATTGAACTTATTTTTATACTTCAAAATATTTTTTATAAAATTAAAATTTATATTTTGAAATTGATTAAATAAAGATAGATCCAGATGCTGGATTTTTATTAACTCCATAGTAACCTAGCACCAAATTAAAGCACTTCATTCTATTTTTCATTAGTGTAGAGATTTTCTTTAATATGGGTATTTATGCTGCTAAACATACCATAGGATTTAGAATGGTTTATAATATGAATATACAGGTGGTGGAAAAAACAATGGAAAAATCTAATGAGGAGGATGCTTCTTGGAATGGCATCAGACATTGTAGGTTAAACACATCATTTGGTTTTCTCCAAAGAAAAATTGATGAAGGAGATAGTGTTAAAGATGACTCTTATACCATATGGTATTTTTCCCATGTTCAGGGATCCAGGTTTTGTGCTCCTTAAACCAGGTTATGTGTCTTTGTGCATTGGCCTTGAATGCCGTTTTCAAATGGCAGCCCTGCTATAAATTCCAGTTTTCTAAAGCTCATACAGTAGTTTTTGTTTAGACTGTCATGGCAATTTTCACCATAGGATTTACAACACAAAGAAGTGCATGATGGCCCAGCAATGCTTACTAAATAGTAAATCTTCAATTAACTAACTGGGACCATATCAGTTGCATATCCTGAGCTGGTGAGCTTTTGGCATATTTGTCAGTTTTTGTGGCACTCATTCTTCAAGGGTTGAAATCAAACCAGCCTTCACAAAATAGCTCTAAAAGAGTGAGGGATAGATAGCTTTATAAATATTTATATATATATATATATATATATATATATATATATATATATATATATATATATATATATATATATATATAGATAGATAGATAGATAGATCATGTTTCAATAAAGAAGTAGCATAAATTGTTTAATTGTAAATTACAAAATAAAACTACTTACTAATGCTTTTTAGAAGGTCTTTGAGAACAATGGACCAAGATAAAATGAGTGGCTGCATCTATATCAAATACCTCATAATATTGTCACCATTAAATGTGTAAGTGATCTTAAATCATTTCTATTCACAATAAAAAAATCAATTTATTTTTTATTGAGGCTGATGAAACATAGTTTTAGTCATTTTACTCAATTAAAATCTGCCCAGATAAATAGAGTGAAATGTTTCATCCCACAGAAATTGCATGCTATGTCCTTGATTTGAAACTTGTAATGCTTTCAGTAAATCAAACAATGAATATAATGAATATGATTTATCATGTTTAATATGGAAATCCTGTTTCATTTACATATGGCAAGACAAGGTTTTACAATTAGCACTAAATACACATTTTAATCCTCCACAGAATTCAATGAGCACACAAACAAATCACCAAGTGGAAAACTACTTTTCCAAATGTAGGCATTTAAAGACATACTGTAACATCCTCGTGATATGCTTTTGTTGACAGCAACTTATGTATATTAGCATTTGTTGAATATCAGACATTGTTTGTCTGTGCTCTACAAACATGCTGTTTTTTGTTTTACTTCTGCATCTCTTTGCTTATCTCCCCTCTTTAAACTTTACATTGAGATATTCTAGGGATAGTGCAGATGAAACCTAAGAACTATATTTCTGAAGCAGGTTTATGGCCTCTAGGAACGGAATATAGACGTGCGGATGACTAGCCATATAAAAAAACAAAAGTATCTATCGCTAATTAGCTGAATTATCTATTGTGACAAGTTGACAGGCTCCCTGGGATTGTGCATGTGTTGATAGAGGAACAATTCACAGGGAGCTCTAATATTTTCTTTTCAGGTTTTCTACAATATTAGCCAGTGATACAAAATAATAATCCAAAACAAGAAAATAACAGGCCTAGCTTCCACCAAAGCACTACTTTTACTGATATCACTATCTGGCTCCAATCAGCTAAACCTGGGTGGAACAAAAACAAAACAACAGTCCAATAGTTTGTTCACAATACTGGACTGTATTCTTCAGAACACCAGGTTTCCACTCCAAAATGACCTTCAGCTCAAAGCTGCAATCTCTTGGTCTGTGTCAGCTTCAGACACCTGCTTGCACACTTCTTTGTGTGTCTCTTTCTTCAGGCCATACTGACTCTACACTAGCAGCCTCTCACAGATTGCAAAGCTTGGTCCTTTGATTAAAGTCATTCCTTTACGATGTGCTTGCTGCTGTAGTACAGTGTTTAGAAGAAAAGATGTAATTTAAGTGTGTATTTCAGTACAGTGGTACCCTATAGGTACACTCTGGCAATTGTTGAAAAGCTCTCACCTGAGTTGTGAGAAGACATTCCCACCAACCACCATATTGGAAAATACACTTCCAGGGTAAAACATCTCCTGTTTAAGAAATAAAATCCCCTCAAGTCATTAAGAGAGTATGGATTGGACCTACTAGCACCAGGGTATCCAACTGGTAGGTTTGGAGACACTAACATGTCTCCAGCTAAAACTCAGTAGTTCACTTCTCAGTGCTAAGAAAATAACAGTACTTACAGAAAAGCATATATATCTATGATATGGTATCTGTTTTCTAACTGACTTCCAAGCTTGCAGTCTGTTTTGGTTCTTGCTTCATAGACAACCATCCCACACTGATGAGATCTACAAGTTTACAGCAGTGTTGTCTGTGATTTGGTTAGCTAACTCATCCATATCTGCTATGCTATTTACATAGAAACTCCCTAGAGTGATACAGGAACAAAGGAAGACATTCTCTGCTTAACCGGAGCTTCCATGGGAATAACATGGAATAAAAATAAAACATTTTGAAAAATAAGTGAGTTTAAGTTTTTTTTAATAACATGCACAACTCTCATTCTTTGGCATACTACATAAATGGACAGAATGCCTTTTCATTCAGTGATCATTCAAAACCATTAGGAGGTGGTCCTGACTTTTTACTAAAAAAAACATAATAGCATTTTTTAAACCCTACATCAATAGTTTTTAATCCAAACAAAAATGTGTAATATTTAAAACTGCTCTTTGAAATGAATGTATGCTAACCAGCAAATTATAGGATTTGTATTTAATAAGCTTTCACTAGTCCTTTCCGTTCTTTTTTATTTGTAATATTAATTTGGTTGTATGAAGCAACACCGTAGTAAATCTTAGATAGAAATCCACTCAGATGTTCAGGATTTGCAGCTTCTAGTTTAAATATTGGATAATTAAATTAATCAAAATATTTAAAGCACATGGATTTATCACTGTGCCATAATAGCTTGTTGACAAAGCAGAGGTAATACCTTAGAGGTAAAATCAGCATTTACTTAAAACATATTATTTATTTTGCCAAAGTAAAATAGAACAATGAAAATGTACTTGGTAATTGGTTATGATGACATATTGTCCAATTAAGTATGTATTTAAAATTTTAAGGAAGCATCCTTCACAGGAACACTGTTATGAGTAAGATTAATATATTTTGAATGTGTATCACATCTATCATATGTAATGCTGGTAAAAAGTAAGGTAGAACAATATTAAATAACAATAATTATTTTAATTAGATTTAGCAAAGAAGCTTGGTAATAAAATAGAGCAATTCTAAAAAACCCTGCCCAATATGTATAATGTTAGAAAATATAATACATTTCAAGATCACGGCTTTCCACTAATATGTGTAATTTGTGCTCAGTTTTCAACTAAGAGACTGTTATATAAGTTTATGAAAAACCTATACCATGGTCCGTATTAAATTCCAAGCCCGCAGTTGCCTTCATTCAGCCCGTAAGCCTGAGGGCTTGAAATTTGCAGCAGTTACAGAGCGCTTAAATTGAACAAGCCCGCAAGTACATGGCCGAAAGCCAAAACAGTAAACCATGCACCCGTAAGTAGCATTTCAGGGTAACTGACAAGCTCGTAACTACTGATTTAGAAACAGCCAATATTAAATGAGACCATCATCATGACATCAGTAAAACATGCTGTGTAAACTTCAATCAATTAGTATTTAGAAGTCTGATTTGCGATTGTAATCACAATCCAGAAATGTGTCAATATAAAAAAAAAATCAATAAATCTTCTACTATTTTAGTCCATGCGAATATGTATTAACCCTATGATTGCCAGGATCGATATAACCAGGAAACGACACATAAAAAATATAATTTTTAACTGCAGGTTTGCGAGCTTGAGACTGTTGTGCAATTAATTCTAATGTCTTACATTGCTTTTCCCATATTTTAAGGTGCAGTATTGAGTTTTTCTTTGCTTTTATAGTGTTACGGACAGGTGTTTAACCCCCTTGCGAGTACTCTCTAGGTCTTGTAGGATTTTTGGCTACATTTGCCATTTACAAGTGTGAAAGCAATTGCGTGCTTGAGGAATCGTAGCAATTTAATAGTGATTTGCGATTTTAGCGATTGTGCGCTTGACAGATCATAGGCTTGGCTGGGTCGGAGCTACGATTTTGACAGCCCGTAGGTTTTTCAGCCTGTAATCCGCAGATCGATTGCTGTAGCTAAAATAGGCCAATTTAAGAACAGTAACTTTTGCAGCATACATTAAGGGCAACAGTAAGTACAATTTGGACAATTTAAAAGGGGCCCATGATTTTTAGTTAAAGAGACACTACAGCTTCTAAGCAATACACATTAGGCTGTTTTAGTAGAATATTAATTTAACACAGAGACAACTGGTCAGCATTTAATCATACTTGAGGAATGTTTAATAGTGTAAAATACATGTAAACATATTTTATTACTAAGTTTAATCACATTTGAGATGCCTCTAGTTTTGTCCAGAAACAACATATATTATTGTTTTACTTGTGGGAAAAGACCTCATAATGGATGCTCAAACATCCTCATTCATATAGAATGTGCATTTATTCATATACAATAAGCTGTATTTCTACAGAGAAATTGAGAGAATATCCATGCCGTGATCCCAAGAAAAAAAAAATGTAACCCTTACTACATTTATCTGTGCAGGCATGGAATACTGTTACTCTCCTAAAACAGAAAAACGATGGGTGCAGTATAACCTTAGTCCACGAAATACTCTGCTATCAATCATTGCCTTCCTCCCATAGACTTTTATTATTAGTGGATTCAAAAAAACTATAGATAATTTTAACAAACAATCTTGTGCTCTTTCTCACTACCAAGAGCAGTCATTTACAGTGAGTTCAGTGGCTCTTTAAGCCCTAATCGTATGCTCTTTTGGGACAAAATCGTTGTTGAAAGTACAAATATATAAAATAAAATCTAACATATAATAATATTTAATACATAATATGATTTCTGTGGTCATCATCTGTGTTTTTCTCTCACTGTTTGGTCTCTGTGTGTCTCACACTCTCTCTTTGTCTATGTTTATCTCTCTCTGTTTTGTCTCACTTTCTGAGTGGAATTTACTAAGCATCTGTTTGTCTAGCCATCTCTCTTTTTCTACCTCACAGTATCTCTTACTATTTGTTACTCTCTTTTTGTCTCAATATGTCTATGTGTGTGTGTTTTTCTCTCTCTTTGTATCTCAGTCCCTTTGTGTCTGTGTACCTCTCTCTTTTTCTCTCTGGCTCTTTGTGTCTCTCTCAATGTTTTTATCCTTATGTCATTCAGTTCCTGCCTCTCTACATGTCACTATTTGTCTGTCTTTCCATCCCTCCTTTTTCCTTATGTGATTGTGACAGAGGTCGTTTTTGTTGCCCAAATTTCTGCAAGTGTTCACGGATAAACTTCAAATCCTACATTCAAATATATATGATATAAGGTCATCTTTCTGACAATAATTACAAATTGAGTTGAAAATGATTACATTACTAAGAACATGTTTTGCCATTCTTATTTTGACTTCCTTTCCAATTAAACTGTAAAATAGCAACAGACAAATGAACAAAAATTAGTTTACTTGCAGAACTCTTGAACTATATGTCCCACTGGAGAGTTTCTCCTTGAATTCTCCAACCACATTACCCTAGTTCATCTGGCCCATAGTGTTTTAATACATAAAATAACATTAAAAATAAAACATACATCTGCTTAAAAGAAAGAACAATTCAGCAGAAATGCCACAGAATTAACAGTTAGCAATTTAAGTAATCACTAGTAATCTGCTGTCAGTTATGAAACCCCACACTCATCCTACAAATAGTGAGTTGCATTCCTTCTGACCATTAAATAGTCAATATTCATTGATTTCTATTATGTTGTAGTTTTATATGGAAATCTGAAGAATTCTGTTTACAATTCTGAAGCATATACTCCCTCTACTGGCCAATAGTATTTAAGATCCATAATATCAGAACTATGAGAAAAGAGATTTAGGGCCATATTCAATTGCGTTTTCGAGCGATCCACTACTCCGTAAGTGAGGTCGCAAGCTAATTTACCATTCAATTGGTGTCTTTTTGCAGGCTCCGAATGGCTTACAAGTTACAGCCTTGAACAAATGGTGGGGGTTAAACTCGTAACATACAGCCTCCAGAAGCCTTTGATCTTTCACTTTCGCATGGCTAAAATCGCAAATCGCTATTCAATTGCTCAATTTCCACAAGCCCGCAAATGTATTCACACCCATAAACAGCACATGAAGGAGAAAATCCTATGAGTGCTAGAGAGGACCCCCAAGGGTGTTAAACACCGTAGCACTGTAAATGCAAATAAAAAATCAATACTGGTCTGTAAATAGCGGGGAAAGCGATGATAGACATTAGAATTAATTGCAATTTGGCAGCAAATTAAAATTATTTTTATGTTTCATATCAGGGTTAAATCAATATCAATGATCAATCAATGAGTTATTATATATCAGGCCACCTATATAGACTATAACAGTATTGGCATTCATTTTTGTAATTCTATATTTTGCGGGTTTGCGAGTCTGATCGCATATTACTGCCGTAATAATGACAGTCTCATTTTCTATTGGCTGATTCAAAATGGGAGGTTACGGCTTGCTGAATTGATTATGTTCCCGCCCTGAACTGCTACGACCCAGTGCATGGTTTATGGTTTCGGCTTTTGGACAGTAACTTGCGGCCTTGAGCAATTGAATAGCCTCGCAATCGGAGACAAACGGGAGCCCGCAACACACCCGCAGACATTCGGCTGTCTGCAATCGAGTTGCAGGCATCTAATTGAATATGGCCCTAGGTTATTTGGGAAGATTCAGTTTGGTCAGCAATACTGAGTTGGTCTTCAACAAAAATATGAATGTATATTTTTTTCATTAGGTGAATGCACTTTTGCTTTTATTTTGTTTATTCAAATGTCTGAAGAAAAGAATTACCAAGGTATATACTCTGCTGAACTAAAATTGATATACAGTACATATACAAATATATAACATCCAGCTTTAATAATATCAGATGTGACTCACATTTTACATTTCTGAAATAAGGAGAAAATTGAAAAGGATTCAAAATAAACAACTTAACACTGGAATTTTCATTTGAGGCCCAATACATATTCATACGACATGTGCAAATAGAATAAGTCATACATTTACAAGAGTGTTTATTCTAATACATAAAAATGGAATATAAACAAGATTTTGAATTATTTGTTTTATTCACAAGCTATTGAGCAGTTTTAAAGAAACACGATTATGCGCTCATATTTTTGCAGTTGCAGCTCCCAGTAGAATCACCCTCCTCATATAACTCCAACCTACTAGGAGAGCTCTAAAGATTCAATATGGACACTCTCGGAATCTGCTAAAATTAAGACTTTCTCTAACAATGCTTTTATGCTCATGGATTATTTAACTGCTAATGTTGATAGTTTTCCATGTGTCATAAACATTTAAAATGTTCACTGAATATAACAAGAGAGCAAGTCTGATTGAATTTAAAGTGTCAATTTGAAGGGTCAATGTATCACCATCTTTTAAACATCCCTTATGGATACACACAAAACTCATGGGTTGTATCTATTAAAATGCAAAAGGAAATGAAAAGAATGAACATAAAGTATCTTTTAAGTGGGGATATCATACATTTTAGAAAGTAGAGAAATACATATTTATCACATCTAAATACATTGTGCTGTGTTAAATTTTACTATAAAGATGTAACGTCATTGCTAAAACATAGGTAGTATGATTGGATTGTTTGTTTCTGTTATTATAGTGACATGATAAGAAGGATGTTCCAACAATGATGACCTGGAAGTTTCAAAGTATATACTATATAAGAAAATATTTTCTTAAATCATAAAGAAAAAAAGGGACATTGTCACCTCAACAAAAAATTGTTTCATGTTAAAGAGCATTGGACTAGATACTACACGTTCATTATTGGAAGTTACAATAAACACCCTTCAAATGATAAAACATAAGAGTATTGTGGATTTGGGTATCAATACAACTGGTTGATTAAGAGGTCTTAGTTTAGTGAAGCATGTTATAAGAGGTGTTTAGATATGGTGGTATTAGTGGGGAGGATATTCTGAATCTCTTTGTACATTATTGTAGAGTGAGCATTTGTGAGATTGATGGAAGTTCAATGTAACTGTTTTATTGTGACCTTGCAGCTGCTATAATATACTAAAATGCTAATGTCTCCCAAAAAATAACTTATTACTAATAGTATTGTATTATTACCTCTGTGATAATATTGTGCTTACTACTAACCAACCGCTTGTGCCCAAACATTTTGACATTCGTCTACATTGATCCAACGCTCTGAAATAAGTAAATAATTAAAGTGTTTTTTTCTTCTTTGCTGTAATGTTTATATTATGAGCTGCTTCAAATGACTCTGCATTGCAAATATACATAGATCTCTTAGAATTGTTAGCGGCCAGAAATTATATTGTACAGTCTTCTGAGAGAGATTTCACTGTAACAACAAAAACTTGAGAAAAAGTTCCAGGTATAATAATTTAGCAGAAAGTAAACGTGTCCCTTACAGTTGAACAGACCAGCAATCACTATGATGGTTATAGAGTACTCTGAATAACTAGATTAGGTGCTAGATTCATTTTTGGCTCATTTACAAATGTTGTGACATGTAATTCAAACTTTACATTGTTGTAAAAAGTACAGATTGCTGTAGTGGTCCTGGAGAAGAGCCCTATTCTATTTGAGCCAAATAAACTATTGACAAATGTAAACTTTGCTGTGGGAGCTTTTTGGAGCAAAGTTAGTTTATTTAATGCTCCCCACAAGTAATATTACTGTGCACAGCCACATCTCATAAACCAAAGCCTTTACCCAAGTAAACCAAAGCCTTTGCCCAAGTAAAATTACAAGGCTCAGGTTCTGTGTTAAATTACTGAGCACAACCACACTGAAACTAATGAGAACCCCCGGGGAATCCCTCCATTCATACATGCCGTGGAGGGAATACCAGGGATCCCATTCCCAGGTCACTCCCCTTTCGTCCCCTTTCATGCTCTAACCCCATCCCCCTACTCTGATCACCTCATATACATAACCACAGGGTCCATTGAGACCCCCATGGAACCTAAAATGTTAACCCCATGCAACAGGGGACATTAAAGGATCCTATTGCACCTATAGAACCTATGATTAACCCTGATTCTGCGGGGGTCCATCAAGGACACCACAGCATCTACGCAGTTAACCCGTGCTGCAGGGGTTCAACACGGACCCCTGTGGCACCTAAATAATTAACCCCTGGCAATAATAAATTAACACCATACCATGGGGGTTTATACAGAGCCCTATGGTAACCTAGATTAACATATGATGTTGCATGGGGTTCCACCATGACCCCCATGACACTCTAAGTAAAGCACTACACTGAACTATTAAAATTAATCCCCCAATAAACTACAAAAAAAACTAAATTACAAAAAGTAATTACCCCCATAAATTAAAAAAAATAACAAACATTTTAATTTACCAGAAATAACTAAAATTGCCAAAAATAGAAAACTTATTACACTGAAAAAGACTTAAAGTTAAAAAAAGTACAGTTAAATAATTAAGAAGATAAACCTTTAAAATAAAATAAATTAATAATACTTACCTAGGCCAAGTGATCGTCCAGTGATGATCATCGACGCCCTGGTCCTCAATCTACCGCCCAGGACCAGACAGGGTATCCAAGTTGATTGAAGAGGTTCTGGTTCTCTGCATTCTTGTTTGAAGCCTATGCTTCTCATATTGTAGGCCAGGAAATGACCATCCCAAAAAAATTCTTACGCACTATAAAAAAAAAAAACTAAATTAACAGGGCTCCTCCTAGGAGTAGCTCTTCTGCCGCAAATGGCCATTGCAGTGCTTTATGCAATAAAGCACTGAATTCTGATTGGCTGAAATAGATGTCAATCATATTTCAGCCAATCAGAATAGCTTTACATCTGTTACCCTGCTCAATTTTGTAATTATTTTTACCACTCAGATTGCTCAGATTTTAGGTTCCCCAATCTGAGAAATCTGATTGGTCCAAATAATTCCCTAAGAAAGCTTGGCTTCAAAAGCGCTAGGCCACAGTCCTTGACCCTTACTTATGTGGTGAAGCTTAGAAAACCTTGGTTGCTTTGGATAAAGAAAAGGCAACAAATTATGACGATCTGAAAGAAAATATTCTTAACAGAGTTTGAGTTACCAGAGGACAGTAAGAGCCTGTATTGTTATTGCAAGGATGATCTATTGGACATAAAGGAGCTTCCGTATTCAAGACTTCTTCTGCATAAATATGACTGTGATGGTGTATAAAATCCTGAGAAATGGCATGTTTATCTCTACCCAGGGGCATGCTTTTCTAATAAAGTTTAGAGAAGCATGCCCTCTTGGGTGAAAGGGTTGAAGAAGGAACCTGATGGCCAAGATAGTCAGGATTTAGTAAAGCCAACATGCTCAGTGCTGAGAATGAAAAAGAGAGGGTTGAAGCAGCTAAAGACACAGCTAAAACAGCTAAAGAGCCTTTATCTCTGTCCTTGGAGCAAAATGATTATATAAATGTGACTGATAATGTGAGCAAAGGACAAAGAATAAAGGTCAAAATGTTTTTAGTCACTGGGTGCAAACCAGCCCCAGTATGAAGGATGAGGAAACTAGAATCCTTCCTAAAGTGAATGATGAGGAAGATGAGAATCTGGAGATTTAGCTGGTGGAAGAGGAACCACTTTCCCTGATAGGAAATATGAAGCAGGCCATGGACATGTGTCCCATTACAATTTTTAAGTATCACGACAGATCTCTGTCTATATTGCAGAGTACTCTGGGCAAGGAGAGGCAAGAAGGGAAACAACACTGCCATAAGCAAAAATGTACTCTATCCCAATGACACTGAAATTGAGAGACAAAAGGAGGAAGAAAGTATGGCTGAGCAGCCAAAATTATTCAGGGAACACCTGATGAACAAGACAGAAGCAAAGTTAAGGAGGAGAAGCTGCAACTGAAGCAAAGAAAAATGAAAAGCTGAAAGCCTTGGAGGCAAAACAACAAGACAAACAGAAAAAAGATGAAGAGAAGTGGTTAAAAAATAATGGAGAGTGGGAAGAGAAACAGCCTGAGAAGGTGATGACAATGAAGATAATGAAGATAACAATCATGAAGATAATGATGAATCTAAAGAGGGAGAGTTGGAGGACCTGCATAAAGTGCAGAGGAAGGGAGAACTTCCAGGTGTCACAGAGTTTGACCAAGTGTTACACAGATTGGTATCAGAGAGTCATCTGCTATCTGAGCCAGAGATCAACCCTCATCTGGTTGTGTTGAAGGAGCAACTGAGTGATGTGGAACTGTTTCCAATGGAGTAAGATGACAAATCTCATAAGATGGCAAGTGCCATTGGCAGTGTGAGGCGGGAGCTGACATATCTGACAGTAAAGAGTGAGAGCAGAGATGTCAAAGTACTAATTTAGGTGCAGAAGTTTCACAGTGCCCTAGGCCACAATCACTAGTATAACACAGGAGTTGAAGAAGAAAACCTCTGATCAGAATGTTCCAGCCCAAAGAGTAACAGAGAGTCTCACAGAGATGAGAGCCTGGAATGAAGGCTGATTCCTCAATTGAGAAGTTGGACATTCAGCATAAAGAGAAGGTACATCTACAACAGAAGGAGAAAAAGGATGTGCATGATACTGGAGAGGACTCGAACAGGGAGCTGTTACACAGTGTGTAGAGTTTGCTGCAAAGTGAACGGCAATACCTACATTACCATGGTTTTGGAGACCAGAGCTGCCTTCTGAAAAGAACGAAGAAGGTAGTGAAAGAGCTGGAAGAGCAGAAGCTTCAGCAACTACAATAAAGTCTAACCAGTGCAAAAGTGAAATGAATAATTCACAGATATGGCACAGTACAGCAGATGATATGGCTCAGATACACGGTCTTGTGACACTGGTACCTAATCCCCATAGTGTCGAGCTGGGAAGGGGAATATATTACAGAGTAAGACCAGGGATTTGCATGGGCCACAAAAATTGCAAAGCTCGCTTTTCCACAGGAGGTGTGAAAGATTTATGTCTATAGACTTTAAGACACTAGAACTGAGAGAAGGGTGTGGCCCATTTATGCATTGCAGCTTGGCATGATGGAGTGGGGACTTAAGTGTAAAAGGCCAGTAATTGAATGCAAACGCATTGGATTGTTTGTTTTTGTTTTGCTCCATTAACCTTTAGCTGGGTGGAAGCTTTGTTAGTAAGGCACCTATCTAACAGTGAAGTCAGTGCTCTTGCGATATCTAGGCCTTTTTATATCTTTGCTTTGTTTTGGTATAAATATTGTAAAACTGCCAAATATATTCTATATAAAAGTTTGGAAAAGCATGAAAGCCTCCGGTAATTGCGTCACTCTATCAAAAGTGAAGGAAACAAAGGGAACAAACCTAGCAGATATTTATATATATATTGATATATTGGGAACAAAAAACTTTGTAATAACTCTGAATGATTACATGATTACCAATGATTAACAAAACCACAGAAATAATATAGGCTCAGGTATATAATGTTACCCATCATGTATTTTATATAACATGTCTACTGTATGTATTGTATTAACAAAATGTCAATGAAAGATATTTTAATAAGTGGTGAGGAAGGGTTTTTATCTATGACCACTAATGTATACTATAATGTATTTACTAAATCAGGGGTCACCAAACTTGGTCCTGGAGGGCCGACCCAGGCCTGGATTTGTGGATATCCTTGCTGCAAACAGGTGAGTCAATCAGGATGGCTGAAGAAACAAGATTCTCACCTGTTTGCAGCAAGGATATCCACAAATCCAGGCCTGGGTCGGCCCTCCAGGACCGAGTTTGGTGACCCCTGTACTAAATAGTCAAAAGTAGTTTTTAATCGTAATGCCACTCCCTGAAATAAGTTAGGAATATATATCTGAAATTAGAGGACAGAAATTGAAGAAAAAATGTATTAGCAGAAAACAGGAAAAAACATGTTAATAACTGTTAATTAATGTTTACAAATGATGCTGTTGAAAAAAAAATGTTTAAAAATGTAGTACAATACATACATTACCATAAATCACTGATATCAAATCAAAAAAGGACAATAATTGTAAATTCACATTTCTGACAGAAATCACATCACCTGTTTTTCTTGGCATAACATGTTTTTTTCTACCAAAAGCTCAGTGACTTGCTTCAGAACATTTTACAGATCTTATACAATTTCTGATAGGACTGAAAAATACATATTTGTTTACAACATTTTAGAAAAACTGAGATATATTTCTAATCTCAATGTAATATATGTATATTTGACAATTCATTAATATTATTGATACAGAAAAACTGGAATGTTGAAATGTTCACATTTCTGTCATAAAGTATGCTATGCTCATTTTTCTATTCTTTAGCTTATTCATTGCAAGAAGTGCAAAACCTTGTCAGCTCTGAATATATTTAAAATTCTCTGCCAGCGCACACTGCCTGTACAAAATGGTGATGGAATGCAAAACAGCACAGAACAGTTATTGGCATGCCTCTAAACTAAAGTATTCCTGAAACATAAAAAGAAACTACAGAAGTTTCCTTAAAGTAACCAAACCAGTTATACCCAAGTTTAATTGATATTTCCGTGTGTCTTGCTATAAATATGCCAAAAACTATAACAAAATCCTTTTATTAAATTGTATGTTTGACGATAGCGAGTACTATTTTCCAGGTGTACATTCTTTAGAGGAAGTATTTAATATGAGTCACTGGCTATGATACACTTAAAAATGTGAGTGTATTAGTCTTGATTGGGCGTGCAACTTCTTTTATAGTAAACATAGTTTACAGATGTGTCCATGTACAAGAGGGATAGGGGAAATATAGCACACCAGTACCTAGTGCAGGTAACCAAAGTATAACACTCCCAAATCCCGTCTTCATATAAATCAGTATTCAACTTTCACCTTTGGTAACCTTGGTGCTTCACAATGTCTTCCCACTACGCTGTTGGTACTCTTCGTTCTATTAACGTTGAGTTGTGCACTTCGAGATCCAAGGTGTGAAATTGGAATGTATGTGTGTTGGTATCGGCTATGTGGACCGTGATATTATATCAATATTTTAAAAAAATTGTATTACCTCGCTATTCAGTTGTAAGTAAAGTGAATGCGTGTTTATAGTAGGCCGTCATAATCCATTGTTGCACTGAAACACAACCACATTCAACATATGTGGTATTGTGTCAATTTATTGAATGACAGAACAACTATACATATCAGTGTTCTGTAAAAATATGGAAAAAGCTGATCAGACATGTTCTCAATGATCAAATCATCTATACAAAAACATATACAATGCATATTCACTATATATTCAAACACCAGTTTTCATGCATGCATATCATTTCATATATCCACATTTATCTATTACTATACTGTCCCTTTAACTTGGATAGATAGTTTACCCGTGAAACATCCAAAAGATATGACGACATTACTCAAACATTGCCCATTGGGCAATGTTTGAGTAATATCGTCAAATCTTTTGGATGTTCCATGTATGTATTCATTATGTTGCAAATATACTATTGATTTCCTGTTAAGGGGATGGAAGTAGAGGAATTGATGGGTAAACTATCTATCCAAGTTAAGACAGTGTGACATGTACAGCAACAATCCACCAGTTGGAGTTTTTACTGACTGGCCTAGCTGAGGCCCCATCATTTTTACAAGCATCAATGGTTTTGGTGTAATGGTTTACCCCAATGAGGGAGCAGGACCACTGTCAAAGTTCCACAATGGCTGTGGTAAAGTGATTCTGGTAGAACACTCTTCCCAGCAGGTCCAGCAAGAGGAGTCTATTACCACAAGCCCCATCATATTTTATAATGCAATGGTGTGACCTCCCCATTGGCTGGCAGAAGAAATGTTGCTAAGGCCCTTTCCATGGAGTCCCAAGAACCTTCAGAAAATTACAGATCCTCACCAGAGATTAATGGATAATAGTGCACTCCAAAATTTGAATAACAACTACTTATTTATTTATATGTGTGTGACGATCCTAGGGTAGGGGCTATACAAGCCCAGGGTCACCTGCAATAGACTACAAGTTAACTACCCACAAGGACCATGGGATTCTTGGAAATCTCTGCACCAGCACCCTGATATCTGGCTTCTGTATCGGTCAGGGTCCTTGCATCAGAAATCAGCACTTCCAGGCTACCACAATACTTCAGATCTGCTTCTTCTTATAGGGCTTGATAAGACCTACCCCAGCAGGATTCTACAGAGTCTCCCAGTACCTCCCTGCAGCCATCCAGGAGAACAGGAGCAAAATAAAAGACACACGATTTCTATCTGTTTTATTTTTGAAAAGTCAGCAATATTTATAGCAGATAGATACAGAGGGGGTGTACACAATGTAACAATGAGTGGTAGACAATTAAAGGAGATGACTCCACATGGGGTCGAGCAGTAGCTTCCGTAGAGCAATAGGCTTAACCTCCAATACACATCCTGCCGTCTCTAACACATATCAGATGTGATTAAGTTTATCTGGCAAACAATGGGACAAAACAGGTTACAAATACAATTGAGGTGTTTACATACTTAATCCAGTAGTTGTAATCTCCAGGTCAGTTGTCATATGTTTTTTACTAAATCTGTCCAGCAAGACATAAGGTGGGTAGAGGAATACAGATTGCCCTTTGTATTTTTTATCTTTCTTTCCTATTAGGTAGCCAGAGTTGATAATGAAAATATAAATCAGTGCAGCAAGGGATTAGCGGCTCTGAAGAACCGTCCTTCATGTATCTAAATTAATATAAAGATTAGTGTCTATGAGTACAATACCATACTTAGCAATATATATTACTCCAAGAAAGATGTTCCTTGACTCTTGAAAAATCTTTGATAAAAACTCTCAATATTTTATTTCACAATTCAAACATAAGTAACTGATTTCCCTAATTTCATCAACTTTATTTAGAAAAACACTTATTAGCTTGAGTAAAATGTATCTCTTAAGTCTCAATATATTTAGCATATAAAGTAAAGCTCAGAAGTAGGTTGTTAAAATCATTCTTCTTTTGAGTATCCATTTTCAGTTGATAAAATGAAGGAAATGCACAACAGAAACCACCACTAGTGTGTAGCACTACTGTCTTTAAATCACACATTATTATAATGTAATTATGGAAATGGATAAATGGAAGGTTACCAAAAGTGTTATTGTTACACTTTGAAAAGAGTTTACTAAGGCAAGTTTACTGTATCTTTAAAACAAAAGTAGAGCCTGCAATTAACATTAAAGTTATACTATACATATATTTGAAAATATAATTTGGCTTGAAAGAGTGTTAGTCGGTATCTTGCATGAATTATCATTTTTAGTCCAAATACAGAATAGAACTGTACATAAGCACTGAATAAGCACCAATGTAATAGCCACAAAAAGTTATTTTTAATATATAAGTTTGTAAAAAATAAAAAAAGGCTTACTGGTATTTCCACGTGTAATTATTCTACCTGTATTTATGTCAGAATTATCTAGGTCCTGCAATGAATTAAACATTAACAGTGTTAAAGAGGAATCATTGGTTTACTGCTTAGGCAGCAATATAACATTGAATAAAAAAAACATTTCACTGTTTTTGACTAGTATTATAAACACCAAAATTAACTATGTAATTGAAAAAAATCCTACAGAAATACATAAGAAAAAAATATAATTGGCACAAACACCATGCATGCTAAGCAGTGCCTCCCTATCCATCAGAAATTGTTGTGCTTTCCACCAATTGAGAGGGAAGAAAATGCAGAATTAATGGCAGCCTTAATTTGGAATATAGAAACACGCCTAAGAGGAAGGTAGGAAGCAAGGACAGCATACAAAATGTGAAATACAATCATATTAAAAAGTATTCTCAAATATGTGTGTTCAGTATCTCTGCAGACCAATAGCATCTTTATCCCTTGCTTCACCAGCAGCTATCCAGAATCTCCTCCTGGATGCTCCTAAATATCCAGTAAACAAACTCTGCAATAAAAAAGAGACAATAAATACAGCTTTTCTGTGGATCCTGTGACCAGATCTCCAAGAATGAGTTCCCATTTGTCTTTAAACCCATACAGTTAATTAGACTGTAAGCTCTCAATGACATGTACTTAGCACTACAAGATAGTTCAACATTTTCCTAATAATAATTATAATACATCCATATATGTTATATTATGCATTAAAACAGCCCTCTTTAGCAATTTTAACATTTCTATTGTTTTTTTTTACCTGTACAATTAGTGATTTAAAGTCTAGAAAAAGTGTATAATTATCTTGCAGTCTAACAGTTCTGAGCTCTATCCACATTCAGTTTCACAATTTTCATTTTTTATTCTGTAAGTCAGCACTTTTAAAGAGTGTCTTAAAGCAATACTGTAAGAAGCCAAACCCACTTACAAATTGTTAGAATTACAAGGTGTGGAACAATGCCTGCACAAACTCTGCAATGATGTAATAGTTTTAAACTTTATATTACAGTTCAGCCAAAATCAAGGTAATGTTTAAAACATGCTCTATTAAAAGCTTGGAATTCATTTTAAATTTTAGAGCTCACTTTCATTTTAACTATTTATGTAGTATTATGTTATCTGCAATAGCAGTGTACAACCTAATCGTACATTTACCCATATTTTACAATTTAGAAACTCCCCTGTCCATTTTACTTCTGGTGTAATCAATTTCTCAAATTACAAAGCAGTAGGGTGTGTTAAATAGTTATCCAGATGGTGGCTTTGCCTGGCAGGAAACAACAGATACTTCATTTTAGCTTACCTGGTTTTGCTTTCAGGTATTGATCATTTTTTACATATTGTTTTACTTTTGCAGCTGAAAAATGCAGCAGGTAAACACTATAATTTCCCTCCTCATAATTTTAAAAATGATTAATGTTCACTTTAAGTAGTATACATGGAATGTTTGCCAAATATTTACCCCCCCAAATCTTTTATATGCAGCCCCGGCTGACGCTTTTTTAGATTTATAAAATGGATAAAATGCAAAATAAGACAATATAATCAGAGTAGAGCAGTGTATTATAAGTACGCATTAATCAAACAAATGCTTAAACAAATGAGACAGTGAAGAAGCTTTCCCACAATTCCCAGTTTCACCTCCTCTCAGTCTTCCAGCTGATTGGGACATCTTCCCTCATTCAGACCTGTCCACAAATCCTGGTTAAAAATTCACTGAAGTGTCATGTTTGTACAGTAGGCTTGTTTAAAAAAAAAATCACCTGACCATGGGAATTGTGTCTGAGAAAGTTTTAAAAGAATGAATATAACCTTGATATGTTTTCCTGTTTTATTTAATTGTGCCTTTAATAAATATGTTAATAAATATAGAACTGTGCTTTTGTTCCTTACAGGATTAGTCACCTCAGAGGGACGCAAACATTATCTGTATAATTTAGCAGTGGGATTAAAAGAATGTGTCCCTCAAATTAGGATACCCACTCCTCAGACACCATACCAATAAATTGTCCAATTTGGAATTCCCCAGACATTTACAGAGTCTGCTAAAAAAAAAAAAAATTAAATGCTTTCAGCTCATAGCTTATGTAGCTGCCCATACTGTTTGTTTGTTACATGTTTCTGAAATGTGAAGTTTTTCTCCCAAATTACAATGGTTCTTTACCCTATTCCGATTATGACTGGAATGCAAGCAACCTATTGTCTATAAATTACCGTCTCTTTCATGCACTCAGCTTTTCGTGTGGTCTCCGGGATGCTCACTTTGTGCAAATATTTAAGCTTATGAATATAGTGAAACTGCACATATGTAAATAGTGCTATAAATATTAGATAAAAACCATCAAGTGTATCAACTCTATTATACATCTAAGTTAGATGGAGAGTGTGTTTATATTAATACTTTTAAAAATGTCCATGGTATGTGAAAACAAGAATATATATATCATACCTTTGTTTCTAAAAAGGCAACTCTGTCGGCTTCCAGAATTTCTAGTCATATTTATATGAACCATTCCTGGCACCACGTGTATAAGTGAGTGGAAAGACCACAACTCAGGTATACCATATGAAAGCAAAAGGATGCAAAGAAATATTAAGAACATAACACAGCATGTATCAGCTATAGTAATGTGTTAAGGTTTCATAATCTCTTAAAAGTGAGCACTTACATAAACAAATGGATGATGGTAAAAAAAAGCATTAAAAAGTTAAGATTCAAATGTAACTTCTCAAGCGATGAGTTTTGTATTTACCTCACTAGATCTCTAATCTCTCTCTGACATTTTGCTGGAATATCATTACAAATGTATATAAGTGGCACCTTATTGGTATTTAAATACTCCAGGT